>JARQZJ010000051.1:172500-527500 GCA_030704895.1 Henosepilachna vigintioctopunctata | reverse complement strand
GCATTACAGCTATTCCAAACAATAAGTTGAACGACGTAATAAACATATTCAACAGCTATCACAGAAAATTGAAATTTAGTAGTGAAACAGAACAAGAAAACGAAATCAACTTCTTGGAGAATACATTTAACAACATAGTTACAGATTGGTATACGAAGCCTGCTTGATATGGATGTCATCTAAATTACAATTTTCAACACCATATTGCCAAAAAAAAGCTGTAGTTATTGGTGTTGCTAATCGAGCAATAATTTTGATCGATCCAAAATACCAACCCCGAGCAATAAAAAAAGCTAAGCAAGTACTTTTTGACTACGTTTACCCTCCAAAGATGGTAAATGCATAAATGCAATCTTGCAACAGCGATTCGAATAACACTGCACACATCAGGAAACTGGCGGAAAGGAAGCCTCTGAAAAAGAAAAAGTATAGATCGTGCCAAATTTTGCGTCCATAGCTTACGTTCCTAACCTGTCCGAAAATATCCTAAAACTCCTTAACAAATATGACATCAAGTTGAGTCACAAAGGATACAACCTCTTGCAGAGCAGGTATACTCAACTAAAAAGCAGTATCCCTACCAAGAGAAAGACTCACACTGTATATCAAATACCATGCAACAATTGTTCTGGAGTATATGTCGGACAAACTTGTCAACGTCTTCAGAACAGAATCAACGGGCACAAATATGACAATAAAAACTCCACCTCTCTTAAAAAACATCAACTAAGTTTGAATCATAGTTTTAATTTCACGGATGTTAAAATACTAAAAACGGAATACCATCGAAGAAAACGTGAAATATATGAGATGATTTTCATTAAAAATAATTCAATTGCAATTAATGATAAAGCGGAAATACAGGGACTCAGCAAGATCTATAACAACATCCTGAACAACTAGAAGGATACATTCCATGTGGAAAAAAAAATACCTATAAAATATTCTCGATAATTCCGATACAAATGCGCAAACCGCCCATAATACCACCTAAGATAGATAGCGGCAGTCTACATCCACACCTTGTCCGAGCAACAACATAAATAAAATTTTATATCTTATATGATCGTAAATGTAATGTTCTGTTTTATTTTAAATTGTGAGTATGAATGTTTGATTGATTTCAAATTGTAACGTAACTCTTTTACAATTTAGTGACCAGAAAATTGTTGTATGACATAATTTGAAAAAGGTCGCAGTAACGACTGAAACGTTATTTTAATATAAACATCCGAATTAGATTATTTATTAATTGAACCACACTACCTATGATACCAGGCAAATAAAAGTTGTCAACGAGAACGACAGATGCAGACAGTTCTCTCAGAACTTCATTTGAAATATTCCGATTGAGAGTCTCAGTATTTACTAGTATTGAATGACTTGTGAATCTTGATACTAGCTACACTTTTGCCCGCCTGGGCGTGATCTGGAGCGATTAGGCATGGGATCATTCGTACACATTGCGGACAATTTTCTGTAGTGTTCGAATGAAATATCTACAAAGCCTTCAACTCACACTCTTGTTGCCATGAGTAGGAAACTTGAACGCCAGGGAGAGTTTATACGTCCTTTCTCCGAAATAGGGAGCCTACGTGAATATTTCACTAGGTAAAATTTTCCTCAATTTGGTATAGGACCTATGTTCGTTTTGAAAGTCATCGATTCTTGATTGATAGATTAAATATGAACTGATGATTCATTATATATATATATATATATATATATATATATATATATATATATATATATATATATATATATATATATATATATATATATATATATATATATATTCATCAAAATACATGACATATTGTGGTAAATATCTATAATAATAATATTTTCTTTCTCTAGTACGAGTGAGAACAGAATATCGTTCTCGAATATTTGACCAATTGTGCATTTTCCATTAATTATTCCTCAGTTTATTATAAAGTGTATATCGAGAAATTTGTTTTCGATATGAACGTGTCCTTTTACAATATTTCGAGTTTCCTTCCGTTATTCCAGTTTCATGTCCCGAAATACTGTGGTTTGAATGGAATGAAAAATCAGTTCTAATATTTCTGTTGAATATTTCATTGATAATGCATCAGAGTGGAATTATTCATTTCACTAATAGCACTTTAATGGTGGTAATACCTTTACTGGCTAGAGGCGTATGTTGTTTCATTTGAGTCGTCTATAGTCAATTTACTGACTGGAATAATTCGTGGTTTCCCAAGTCATCAATAATAGCTGACCTAAATGACAAAATGAATTTGGATTGAGTATTCTGTTTTTGCTTTCAGTGATTCAATTGATCTGAATAATTGATCATTACTTGAGAAATTCATCACAAGATCATTAGAACCAATATCACAAAGTACAAATAGAAAATGTGAAAATTTCCAAATATTTCATTCTCTCATATTCCGACCTTCAATAAATATTAGTGCTAATAATGCTTTGTGAAACATAAAGCTCATCACTCAGAATTGAATTTTGCTCTTCTAGAGATCTTTCTTCAAGTTGAATTTCTAGTCAATTTTGAATATAATACACCAATAGAAGGAACTGTTTTTATGGAGCTAGGCAATTCATCAAATGCGTTGAATCCTTCATTTCTAGATTCAGGAAGCTTACAATTTTTCATGTAGAAATTGTTAGCATTTCCTGTATTATAACCGTGCACATCACTGACATATGTTATATTTTTTATTACTCTATCCGGAAACATTTTGTTTTCAATTTTAAATAAAAATATATATGTAGCAAAAAGTATTCTTTGTCTAACTGACATTAGTTCTAAACAATTTAGCATGATTTGGATTGGAGTATATCTATTACATTTCAAAATGGTTCGCATAGCTTTATTCTGTAACATTTGTAGCTGTTTAGTTTTTTCTTCACTCAATCCGAATTACAGAGTGGAACAATATTTGAAGTGTGGCATTATTATTGACTTCAAGAGCAAAACTTCATATATGTATGAACGCTGTATAGATATAAATTTCTTCAGGTTTCGTACCCGGAAATCGTGCATATGAGCACGAATCGTAACCACTAAGCTATAGGACTATTTGGAATGATAATGATTAGATATTTATGTAGAAGCAACATACATCCATTTGACAATAAAGCCATAAAATTATTTATCTGAAGAAGACTCGTTGATTTATTCAATAAATATATAATCATCCGCCTGATTAATTAAGAAATAATACCCCGTGGCCCCAAACGAAGCCCCATTCGGAACTAAATTAACCTATTCTTCTATTATGGGAATTTTAAGAGAAAACACTCCGTAGCCTCAAACGAAGCCCCATTCGGAACTAAATTAACCTGTTCTTCTATTATGGGAATTTTTAGAAAAAACACTCCGTAGCCTCAAACGAAGCCCCATTCGAGACATCGTGGGCCCATTCGGAACAAAACTCATCTGCTCATCATCATAGAATCTCATTCTATTATGGGAATTCATCTAGACCTGAAGTGAGCCAAAATCCGCTTTGCTATACTAAAAAAGTGAAAAGAACGGAAATCTGGGAATGGAACTGTAGCACGCCGCTCCAAAAGTAGACCTAGTGGCACCAAGAATCCGCTCTGCTATACTCAAAAAAAAGTGGAATCTTACCTTGTCTCATATCAGGGTGGTGTGTGAGAGAAGATGTGAGTTTATGTCGTTAGACATTCATTCATGTATCATCGTATTAATTTGATATCAAATCATAGTATTAATAATAATAATTAAAATAATAATAATATTTATTGTATCCATTATGACAATTACATAATTGTGTTGGACATGTCAGTTTTACGCAATATGATTATCGGTCAGGTACTCCTTAACACTATAATAGCATTTTGTTAGGAGCACTGACTTTATAAGTTTTCCCAACCTAGCACGACCAAGGCATTTCAATGTGTGAGGCAGATGATTAAATAGCTTAATGCACTGATAAACAGGTGAGTTTTCATACTTGGTCGAACCATGTCTAGCAATACACAGAATTTCAATATTTCTTGTATTGTAACAATGATAGCTACTCAATTTTAGAAACTTATTTTCATTTTCCTTAACATAGAGTAGACACTTATAAATAAAGATGCAAGTAGCAGTTAATATTTTGTTTACAATAAATGAACGTTTACAAGATTGTCGAGGTCCCAGTTTGAAAATTGTTCTAATTATCCGTTTTTGCGATATGAAGACAGAATTACTCCATAACATGAGGTTATAATTCATGTGACTATATGCAAGAGCATAATAGACTTTCATACAGAGTCAGTAGATAGACAATTCTTTATTCTATTGATGACATAGAATGCCGAATTCAGTTTTTTAGTCACATAGTCGACATGTAAGGACCATCTGAGGTCTCGATCTGACAAAATTCCTAAAAATTTAACATTATCACATAAAAAAATTTTGTCGGTTTCAGACTGGATAAAGGTTTCATTATTCACTATATCACATTTATTAAAAATATACATTTTGTTTTAGCGGTGTTCAATTTTAAGGCATCACATTGGCACCATTTTTTCAATTCTTCCAGTAAGAGTGTACATTCATCCAAGAGTTCCCCAGGATTCCGTGCTGTGATAGCTATCGAGGTATCATCAGCAGGAAAAGTAATATTTTCTGCCTCTACATAATCGGGCAGATCGTTTATAGATAAAATGAACAAGAGAGGACCGAGCACAGAGCCCTGTGGAACTCCCAGATCAATACTTTTCTCGTCAGACGAAGACACCCCTGAATCCTAGATTATACAATTTACTCGATATAAAATTGAAAATCAGACAATCAAAGGCATGCGAGAGATCAAAAAATAATCCTGCAACATGTTAACCACAATCTAATGTTGATATATTAATTCAACATAAAAAACTACCGCAGATTAGGTAGATCTGTCAGATCTAAAACCATGTTGGCAACTATTTATTCTATTAAATCTAGTTAGATATTGCAGCATTTGATCAAAAACAATTTTTTCGAAAATTTTGGAAAAACCACTTAAACAGAGATTGGTCGATAGTTAGCAATATCCAGAGGGTCATCTTTTTTATAAACTGGAACAACAGGAGCTAGTTTCAAAGAAGTAGAAAAACTACCCGAAATAGACAGACAAAATCATTAAGTAACACAGAGGTTCATCAATAAAATCAGAAGTGAATTTTACTATTTAGAAATAAAATCAGCGCCTGTGCTTTTCTCATTTTTAAGAGATGCAATAGCATTCACCACATCATTTTCTGTTACAGGATGAAAAAAGAAAGTATTTTCCATCATACGGTGAACTGTACAAGTTACTGACAATGAATTTCCATAATGCTTTTCCAAGCTTATTCTATTTATTTTAGAAAAATGCTCACCGAATACCACAGCTACATCAGCAGGTTCACATAACAAAGAGTCATTTATTTGAAGATTAATAGATTTTGTCTTACTCAATGATCGTCCGGTCTGTCGGTTTACAATATTCCACACCAGTTCACTTCTATTATTTGTCATGCTAAATAGACGATTATGAAAACAAAGGTCCCGCAGGTTGCGACTAGCTTGCTTCACCGCCGGAATTATCCATTCCTTATTTCGATTATTTCGTATTTTTGTAATATATTGGGGACATCATTCATCTATGACATCACTGATCATACTCACAAAATGCTGGAAACAGTTTTCAACATCGTCGTATTCAAACAAATCAACAAAAACGAGTTTCGAAATAGATACACGCAGTTTTTCAAGATTTCCCAGGGAACAATTCCTATGTATAAAATTCTCTACCATTTCAGGTTCACTTCTTTCAGGATTCCTGATAGAACATTCCAGCCAGATTGCTCTTCTTCTTTCATGTGCCTTGTCCGGTCTCCCTGACGTTGGCGATCACCATGGCAAAAGCTGTACGGTCCTCCGCCAAGCGAAAAAGTTCACCAGCCCTCCCAATGCCGGTCCAATCCCGGATATTTCTGAGCCACGACTGTCTCTTTCTTCCAGTTTCACGGCGCCCCTCAATCTTGCGCTTTAATATGAGCTGTGGTAGACGATATTAATCACCTCTCTATAAGATTGCTCTATGGTCACTAAAGTGTGTTTCAATTACATCTTCTGAATGAGGTTGAATGTTACTGCTCGTTATAATATAATCAATTTGTGAAATTGACGTTATACCTCTGATATTTGAAAACACTCTTTTTGGTTTGCTAGTAGCAACCTTGAGATCGAAGCATTCTAGCAAGTCCTAAAGATGGTGCTTATAGGAGCTCTCACTTAAATAATCAATGTTAGGATCAATACAGATGAAAACGTGATTCGAATCATCGCAACAACGCTGTAAAACAAACGATAAAATCTCCAAAAACAATTCATTATCTCCATTTGGTGACCTATACACACTCACTATAGTCACTTTCTTATTGTTCGAAACAAATTTAATGGCACAACATTCACAGTGTAATTCTACAGTAAAGTCAGAAAAATTTAATTTTCTTAAATCAAGTGCAGACTTAACATAGATAGAAGTACCTCCGTGACTTTTTATTGTTCTGCAAAAATAGGCTGCCAATGTATAACCAGCAATCGATGATAGAACAACACTTTCTGGACTGGACCAATGTTTTGCCACACAGAGTACACAAGGAGAGTTCACACTAAGGAAAATTTCAAGTAGATCCAATTTGTTAATTATACATTGTACATTCAATTGCATGATTTTAAAATTGAGGTTTACAGTAGTTTCACTTAAAATCTTTTGAGGTTATGAAAGGGTTAAGGATTTGCCAGGTTGTTTCTCCTGTTGAAGAAAAAATGAGGAACAGTAGAATGAATAGGCCAATTTTCAGCTTTTAAGGCTTTTCCATATTCAGATATTGGCATAGTTACTTTGAATGAAGCATAACTTTCGGGATAGCGGGACGTTAATGACTCACATTTTACTTTGGAGAAGTTTTTTTGCAGAAAACTCAACAGTTCATCCGTAGTAATAGTGGAACTAAGGTTTGAAACGTGCAAAACTTTCGTTTTTTCATATCCTTGGACTGTCGAATTTCCGTTAAATTTACCAACAACTAAGGCAGGTCTTGATTTTTCCATTTCTTTCTTATTTGACACTTCCTTCTATTCAGTATCAATTTTATTTACAGGCTTGAAGACTATATTTCTGTAGTCTTTCGATTCAGTTAGGTTGCAACTTTGTTTAGCGGAGATAATCGTCCTGTTTACATCATTAGCAGTTATTTTGTTTAGGTACTCTAGAATGACTTACGATTGCAGAAGTCTGAGCATATGAAAGATTAGCTCTCGCATTAGAAGATCAGGTGAGATCGTTTGTTTCAGTACCCGCAATTTTCTCCCCAGATCCACTTTTTGCGGAAGACTGTTTTTGAATTGTATTCAACGTATCAATGCTTGAGATTTTATCATTTTTATCTGCAGGTGTGTTGCCAGAACCGGATTGTTCACTAATTTTATTATCAAGTGAATTTGATTGCAATTTACCCTCGTATGAAGTAATCAATGTCTTTTGAACACTTTTTGTATACTCCATCTGGGACAGTAATTTCTTCAGTAGCATTTTTTTCTTCGAAATATATTGAATTTCTTTATTAATCATTTCAAAATTCTTAGATTCCGGAGTATTCACATAGTCAACGGCAACTTTCATATTTTCAACGCATTTATCACAAACCCAAGTGATATTGATATTTTCTAATATGATCTCATGCCACGAGTCTTTTAGAGACACGCAATTTAGAAGAAACTTATTTCAGCACAATTTACATATCGAAAACTTATTATTAATAATAAAGTTATCGGAACACTTCAAACACACGTCTTTATCGCTCGCCATAATTCCCTCGAATCAAATATTATCAAATAACATTTTGGTTATTATTCTGTTCATCATTTATCATATTCATCACTTTTTCAATTGATAATATAATACAGGAAAATAATTTCATCATTGGGTTATCATTTTTTTCATTCTAATAAAAGGAAAAAACTAAATTACATGATGAATAATTTTTCTAACATTGGCATCTTCTTGTTTCTTCCGGTTCTTCTATTTTACGTTTATTGAGAGAATATGATGGCATCGGTAGATGTAGTGCGTGGACGAGAGCGCCTTACAAGTGAGCTGAATAAACTCAATAAAAAGACTGTAACTGACATAAGAAGAATAACGATAAAGCTTCTGTTGCATGGGTTGTGACTGCTGCATTATACCCTGTTGATATGAAACCTGAACATATATCCTCACTACTCAAAGGTCTTGAAACTTGAAGGAATACAGTTTCCGATGACATTAAAACGAATACGAAACTTTGAGAAACAAAATCAGATAACTATTAACGTTCACATCTCGAAGAAAAATATCAAGAGATATTCCACCTTACCAACTTACCTAACTAAGAACAAAATTGAGAGATATGTCAACTTGCTTCTAATACAAGATGAATCTACAAACTCACCTGTTCGATATCATTTTGTATGGATCAACAATCTCTCTCGTCTTTGTATCGGGTCAGATGAGTAAAGTAAAGCATGAGAAGTTCATATGTGATAGATGTCAACGCTATTTCCGATTGAACTTAAAATTAGAAATCATTCAATGGATTGTGATGGAATGAAAAAACAGCGATTAGAATCATCAAAGGAAAATATCGTGAAATATAGGAATCGTAAAAAAAGGAAAAGGTACCTTTCATAATTTATGCTGATCTAGAAAGTATAGCGAAACCCACAAATTCCAAGAACACAAAGCTGCTGTGTAACTTTGTAAAGTTACACAGAAGCTACACAAATACTATGTAAAGTGTTCGTATGATAATACTTTAATTTTCTATCGTTTATATCGAAGCCAAAATTGTATGAAATGGTTTGCAGATGAGTTCAATTAGTTTGCTGAAGATGTTGAAACATTGCTTCTTTGTTCTTAGGATATTGAAATGACTCATCAGCAGGAAGTTGAATTCGAAAATGATTCACACTGACATATTTGCGAAAAAAATTTCGAAGCTGATGATAAGAAGGTGCGAGATCATAATCATCTTATTCCAGAAAATAATTATCGTGGAGCATTTCATGATGGATGTCATATCAATTATAAATATAGACACATGATACCTGTAGTATTTCACAACCTGAGTGGATGTAACGATAATTTCATTATAAAAGATATCGCAGCAAGAATGGAAGGCAAGATTAATTTGGTACCTATAACATAGGAAAAATATATAAGCTTTACCAACACTATTGATGACTATCAAGTAATTTCCGATTCATTGATGGCTTTCGATTTATGACTTCCTCACTAAATCAATTATCTTCATATTTAGTAGACTTCATCACTCTGAAATCACAATTTCCTATCGAATCTGCAGAAAATATTAGTCTTGTCACAAAGATAGGAATAATGCCATATGATTATATTGATTCTCATAATCGTTTCAATTAAACATCTCTACCGCCATTTGAATGAAACTTTTCATAGTGATTCATCGGTGGTTGTTTCTGGCAGGACTCCTGAAGAACTTCTGGAGGCATGTCAATCCATTGTGAGGGAGTTTGTAAGTTGGTGTCGAATGAACAATCTGACGGTGAACGTTGACAAAACTGTATGTGTTCAGTTTTGTCTGAAGGGCAATGGAATTAGTATCTTGGATGTTAAATATGGAGAAAACACTATATCATCATCCCAATCAACAAAATTTCTTGGAATATATGTAGACAGAAATTTGAAATGGACCTAACACATTGAGGTCTTATGTAAAAAATTGAGTAACTCATTTTTTGCAATCTCAAGAATCAAGAACATCGTACCTAGAAACTGTATTATGAATGTGTATAACATTCATAACATAACAATTATATAGTCATCGAAATTATAATATTCTGCTGTAGGGCTGCTCCACAGAAATAAATAGGGTGTTTATTACACAGAAGCGAACACTTCGATCAACATTCAATATTCGTCAGCGAACATCTTGTAAACCTATCTTCATTAATAATTACATACTCACCTTGCCGTGTTTATATATTTATAGATGTTTGTTATATGTTGAAGAAAATGAAGATAGGTTTATTGAATCGAATAGTAACCATGATTATTTAACAAGGAACAGTTATGTGCTACTTATTCCTCTGCATAAAACAGCTAAATTTGAGCACTCTCTCTATTGTCAGAGTATCAAAATTTTTAACAATTTACCATCGTATTCAAAAGTACTGAAAGCTCATTTGTTCGAGAGGAAAGGTAAGTCTCTGCTCTTAACAAAGGCATACTATAATGTGGCAGAGTACTTCGATGATTCGGATGTAGGCCATAATGTATGAATCAATGTTTTGTTAATCATATGTTTGAATATTTTTTAGCACAAATGTTCTTCACCATGTGAAATTGTCTCAAATATTTAATATCTCTGAGGCAATTTTTTTTCTTATCAATCAAATTTGTATATTATTGTAAACATGAATTTAACCAGGATTTTTGTTTGAACCAATATTTTTGCTTGAGGGCTGAATGGAAGATCAGACTCCAAACTGAATTCGGTCCTTTCGAGAGCATTTTTCTTAGTTGTGAAAAGTTGTGTTGTTTCAATTGGAATGAATGTAATTTTACAATGTGAGGAATGTATCTCAATAAATTTATCTTATTATAATTATTAATGAATTAGACGATAAACCATGTCCACGTAGGAAATACATAAGCTCAGCTTGTATGGGAAAAATTTTAATGTCAGAAGTTAGGTGAATATTCTGATCTTCATATGAGATCGGATATCCTATCGCTAGCTGACGTATTTGAAAAATTTCGTTCTTGTTGTCATAAGACCTATGTATTAGATTCTGCGCACCATTTTACCTTACCAGGCTTTACGTGCGATGTAATGTTGAAACATACAAATCAAGAATCAGAACTTCTCAACAAAATGCGAAACTTATGGCTACGTTACATAAGAAGAAGAAATATGTTATTCACTATCGAAATTGAAACCAGGCATTGAGGAGTGCCTGTTTTAAATAGCCTCATTACAAACTAATCCCACGTAGATACATTTAATTTTTTTGGTGAAAAATTATAGTATTGAATCTAACCTGAAATCTGATATAACGTAAAGTAATAATCTGAAATCAAAGAGAAAAGTAACTTATCAATTCTGTTCTTGAATATATTCACAGACAATACCAGAAATATTTTTGAAGGAATCACAACCACAGAACACTCTATTAGTAAACGTATTTCCGAGGTGGCCATAATTGAATTCCGACATCCTGAAAGTCAAAATGAAGTCTACACGTAGCCGACGATGAGCAAAACTTTGCCTTTTTATTCTTTTAATGAAGGTTATTTTCAATTCTTCAGAATCACCTGTTCTCGCTGATCTTTTTCTATTTGTTCCTCCTAAAGACAACCTCCAAATCCTGTACAGGATTCATACGCTGTTCCCTCATGTTGATATTTTTAAAGATTTAGATTGATAATCGGATTTAATTGTATTCAATGAATCTTCAGTATCTCTCAAATTTATAGTCATAGTGTTTCAGTTCTTTGTTGCCTAATGAACATAGCACTAGTGTATTGTCTATCTAAAATATTGTAAAGAATATGTCAAGACATAATATGACAAATATTAGTCATTTGTATGGATATTATGCATGCTGGTATCATTTTTTATTTCTTTGAAATCATCTTAACAAATATACTTAGACTAAGACTTCCTCTGTGTATGACACTCCACGAGCATAATGAATGCTATACAATATTCGAAATTCAGTGTACACCCACTGACTATTCCATGACCTATCAATATTGTTGATATTCTGAAATTGTGTACAATATCGTAAAATTACGCTGCATTCGTTGGGTTGACTGACGCGTTATGTCCTGACGCGTTTCGGTCTGGTATCCTACTCCTTCAATAATGACAGATAAAGGCACATACTGCTGGAATGAATGAACGAGTATCAGGGCTCACGCCTACGTAATGAAAGGGCAATAATTTTGAATGCATACTAGTATCTCGAAGATGCCCAAGATGAGGCATAGATAATTGAAAAATGACATCTGAGGTTGTTACATTCAGAAAAATGACAATATTCGACTTTTTTATTCCACATCATTATTCAACAACCCCATAGAGGAACAAGAAGTTTTCGTCATGTCACTACTTTTGTGACGATATGTGTATCAGGAGCAACTAGGATGTCATAGTGTTTTCAACTTCTGTCCTCTCCATTTCCTTCTACGGTGAAAAATCCATCTTGTGATCCACCAATGTGACTGTTGTTTCATGGTTATGTTCTTTATATATGAATAAGTTCATTTTGTTTATACGCAAAAGTTTTGACTTCTTTTAGATCGTTTGTTTCAAGCATGAAGAACATGCAGATTCAATTATATCATCTGGCTCTAATATATGACGCTGATGTAAGACCAAAGTAATCGAGATAGCAAGCGTTTAATGTATTTGTCGACTTTGAAATCTGTCTTCTCTAATGACTGTCATCATCACTTCGAACTACAAGTTTAGAGGAAGGTTTCAAAGAAATGGCCAACAGCAAATTAATTTTATTAGCTATATGATATAACATTCACTTGAGTAGGCTCTGGAAATAGTTATACAGACAACTCTTCTTCTTGATTAATCCTAGCTGATAACGCTCAAATATCTTCACTAACTCCGAAGTGGCGTTGTCGTGAATGCCAAAGTAGCAAAGCTAACAGTCAAGTGGGTTTGCTTGGCCCTACGTAGAAACAGAAATTTCATTGTGAATGATGCAGTAATTATACCAGAGATTTTCGATCCGAAGTCAAAACTCTTTCCCAAATTCAATGAAAATTGAAAACCTGCTTAATCATATTACATTGAAATTGAATATGTTCCATTTCATCACATTCTAGTCATAAATGTTTTTGAATACAACTGTTCGCATTGTCATAATGAGAAGATATCTTCGACGAACATCTACTTCTTCACACATATTCTAGACATTAAAGATTTCAAATGTTTTGGAAAACAATATTTCATTGAAATAATTTTTTCTACGTATATGAAAGTTGTGTGCTACAATTTTATGTTATTATTGTCAAATGAACTTTTGATATATCATGTGATCTCTTTATCTACATTTTCAATTTTCTGTGATATATACCACTTAAAAAAATTACTCTCAAATTTTTTCACTCCATTATTGTTCATCAAAAGCTGATATATTCGAGATGAAATGTTTCAGGAATGTTGTGAAATTTTCCAGATATTTATTCTTTGCCACTGGAAAATTGGATTTGTTATTAGGTTGAAATTTTTCACGAACGATTATTGAAATGGGATGCATTGTTCTCTTCAAGCTCGAAGCTAATTTATACCTAAATTATTGTATTTGTGAATTTTCAGTCATTGACCATTTTGTAGCCATACTGCTGTTGTTCTAAAAAAAATTTTTCGTCAGAAATCAGCTTCAGATACCAAGATCGGTTATTGAAGTTTGCTTTTGTACCACCATATTCTTGAGGAAGTACACTGCCAGGAATGAAAGCATGAAGCGAAGTGGTGTCATTTCCATGTAGATATATCTGGAAAAGAATAACGTTTTCAAATTTGCATTTGATGAACTCTGCAAAGTGAAACCTTGAAAATTTTTCAATTTTAATGTGAAAATTCTGAGGGATCGATGATGCACATTCGGTTGGAACTTCAATGAGAATTTTAAAGAAGTGAAATTATAATCGAAAAAATGTTTTTAAGGATTATATTATCTATTACAGTCTTTTTTATTAGTTATGGTTGATACAGTTCATTCAATTTCATTGAATGAAATTCGAATTCAATTAACGTATGAATTCGTGAATATTCTTTTCATCCATCAGTCAACTCATTCACCTGGCAAGGAGTAGGGACATTGAGGCCTTTACAACAACTAGCCCTCTCATACAGATTTTCAGGAAATTTCCTTGATTCAATTGTCAATCAGGTGTCCACTCATTCATATGAAGGAGTATGCAGAGTGAGGCTCTTTCAGCAACAAACGTTTCCATACTGATTTCCAGGAATTCGGAGAATTGGACTTGTCAGTCAGTTGTCAGTTGTCCATCACTCGGCAAACAGTCCACACCTGACAAAGACAAGGCGGATTGAGGCCTTGTGAGCAACGAACCCTTTCATACCGAATTCCAGGAAGCGAAGAAATGGGGCCTTGATTTAATTGTTCATCAGTCGGTAAATAAGCAACACCTGTTTCAGACTAGGCAGATAGAATCCTTCTCAGCAACGAAACTTCTCATACCGATTCCCAGGAATCGGAGACACGCGCCTCACTTATATTCATCTTCTCAGTAATATTTTCAATTTGTGGGCGAAGGAACAACACTCAATATTTCTATATTTCGAGCGCACTTGAACCACCACAGGACGAGCAACCAAGAGGTCCAACAGTGCCTATCAAGGGATAACTACTCACATTTTAGGATCTATATTTCCAGTCCTTCAATATGCAAACACAAGACTATCAACCAGGAGGACGATAATCGTTTATCAAGGAGCAGTCACACGTGGAAGGATCCGAAGCCTAGGTCGTTCAAACTACCAACCACAATATCGAGAACCAATGGGACCGACAGAGATTGCGAAAGAAAAAGCTTACAGAAAAGGATTCTCACCCATACTGGAAAGGTCCAGGTACTTCAAACTAAAAATAACAAGACAACGAAGCACTGGGATAACGGCGTCCATCAAAAGGCAGTCTTGCACAAGAGGATCCACAGTTCAGGTCCCTCATTATAAAAGCTACAAAACTAGCAACCTAGAAAACCAATAGGGAGTTCATCGAGGGAAGTCATTCACACAGAGGGATCCACAGTTCAAGTCTTCATACCTGAAAGAAGATCCTAACTTGCCAGCAAGAGGTCCGCAGTGTTGAGAGTTTCTTACATTTATCATCATGTGAAAATGTTCTCTCATTACTAAACGACTCAGCAAGAAGAGAAGAATGACATCATGCAATATATGTCACAAACTAGGGAGAAGATGATGAGCCTTTTACTGGTCGAATTACTTAGAGACAAGAATCACAGTAATTTCAAAAGTAACTTCATAGAACAAATTCAAGATGCTGGAACAGAAAACCATGAAATACTCAGAAAAATGTGCTGTCTCTGATTAATCGCCAACCTTGACCAACCGTGGAAACCAGAAAAATATCGACAACAAAGGACACGACGCAAGTAATCGCAACAACGGAGAATCGAATTGCAACAAAATCGAATGAAAGATATAATGAATGTCATGAACCATGCTAGCGCAACTTCTAATTAGCGGTAACAATTTCTTCAAAGCGAAGCACACTACACTGGACGACTGGGACTATGAAAAACGAGAAGAATCAATCGAAGAGCGCGAAGCGATCAAAATACCTGAGATAGACATTCCAGTATGCACTATGCGATAGGAGTGACCTTCCACGACATTTACAATACTATAATTAACATCAATCGAGACCTGTTGAACTCAGAGAAAATTCAATATCTCGAAAAAAAATCAGAGCGGAACCAAGTACCCCCATTCAGCTTCTGTACATTGGGATCCAAATTGCAAGGTCGTTGTTCAAGAAAGGTACACAAACAGAGGCCGCCTCTCAAAAAAATTGATATACAAAATATTAGCTTACGCTAATTCAGATTTAAAATCAGCAGAGAGAATAGAGGATAAATAAGAGAGGATAAAGTGTCATAGACCTCTATGACAATTCAGAAGATTGCCTCCATGCAATGAGCAACTATAATGTGATGTATTAGGCCATAATCAGTTTAGTATAACTATTGCGAATATCATGGGTTCACCACACTTGCATGAGTTTCATGAACTAGTGCTACGTCGCATTTTTAATAAATGGACAGTTTCAATTTATGTATGCATTCGTAAATATTCTCTTGATGAAATCACTCGTCAAGTCATTCACCTGACAAGGAGCGAGCAGATGGAGGCTTTGTCAGCAGCAAAACCTTTCACACCAATTCCCAGGAATAACGAGAGTTGGACATTCAATTTGTCTATAACTCGGCAACCTCAATTGAACAGCAGAGGCAGATTAGATTTTGTCGGCACTGAAACTTTTCATACCCGATTCTCAGGAATCGGGAAACTTGGACACTTCTAATATTTCGCTTTCCAGTGATATTCCGAGATTTTTGGATAACGAAATAGCACTCCATATTACTATACAGTATCACTAAGTTGAATGTTTAATCAACGTGTTTGAATCAATCGAAGTTTGATTCTCGAATTAACAATATGAATTCTGTTACCTTCCTTGACACAAAAGGAGCTACATATGATCAAATTATGAAGATGGATTAGTAGCTCCGACAATTTCAAACAATTTCATGCATCACCACCCCAATTATGCAATGAGTGTTGGAAAAAAAATGGGAAATGGAATTAAGTTCATGTGCCATCATGATTGTCACAAACAGAATTTAGGTAAATTGCATCGAATATTGTTTCAGAACTCGTGTCCTGATGCAAATAAATAAACTTATATTTATGAAGAAAAATATCAATAAGTGAATGTAAAACCTGGTTTGGAGAAGGTTTCAAATCCTTAAAACTTCCCGTTTTGTAAACATGATATGACATGTAAGTGTGGCACATCAGCAAATTATTCAATGGTGATTTGATTTATTGACACATAGAGTTTGGACTATTATATGCATTTTGAAGATATGAAACATTCTGAAAAAGAGAACAATTGAAACAGAAGAGAGATACATGAAATTATTCACTTAAAAAAAGGAGATTATAATTAGTAAAACAGACACACAAAATTTGAGTAGCATGTAGTCCTTCCCACTCTCCGCATCCGCAGTGATCAGTGAACATGAACTCAGATATGATGTATGATGTATGAAAACACATGATGAATAGAAAAGCGCTAAGACCAAATATCAACAAAATATTACTACACCAAATAACATGATATTCACCAAAACGAAACAGAGCAAAAAGTACACATAGCAATAATCACTGAATTATGAATGTGACAGTGAATCGGCGTATGAACAGTGACGAATTATCCAAAAATACCGGTTTTGATACTGAAAATTACTACTATGATTAGTTTTAATTTGTTTGAAATCGTTGATTTTTTGCTCGAACTAATTGTGTTTTATAACTCTTCATGACTTTTCGACAATACCTAAGGATTACTTCTTACTGTTCGAAAGTTTTCAACTTATAGCACGATATATCATGATAAGTATGCTAGTTATTCTTTCAGATGCTCTGCTTGTCTGTAAGTTGGACTAACAGTTGAACTGCGATTCCGAAGGGTCAAAGAAGACGGTGGGAATCGAACCCACCAGTACCGGCCAGAAAAGTAAATATGTGTATTCTCGTATGTTCATCATCTTTATAATTTGCACAGTGATTCCAAATACCCTGAAGAAGAAACGAAAGGTTACGAAATCTTGAGAAGATACTCGAAGGAGTATCACATTTTATACATATATATATATATATATATATATATATATATATATATATATATATATATATATATATATATATATATATATATATATATATATATATATATATATATATATATATATATATATATATATATATATATATATATATATATATATATATATATATATATATATATATATATCGAAATATCGAAATATTTCGAATTAAACTCTCAGGGTTGACAACATTTGTGTTGACAGCTCCCTGAGAGTTTTATTTGAAATATTTCGATTAAGAGTCTCAGTATTTACTTGTATTGAATGACCTGTGAATCTTTGAACTAGCTACACTTTTGCGCGCCTGGGCGTGATCTGGAGCGACTAGGCATGGAATTATTCGTACACATTTCAGACAATTTTCTGCTGTGTTCGAATGAAATATCTACAAAGCTTTCCACTCACACTCTTGTTGTCATGAGAAGGAACCTTGAACGCTAGGGAGAGTATAAAATATTAATAAAAACTCTTCATATGTTTCGGGTGGTTAACCCATTATCAAAAGTTACTGAATTAAGTAAGATAGAAAAGTTTTTATCTAACGACAATTAATTGCAGTGAAACTCGTATATAAGTTGTATTGTGAAAATCGTATGGTGATTTCATGCCTGCCTTCTAGAGTGAAGGTAAGAATAACCCTTTGCAGTTGTGTAAAATCCAAGGCCTATATGAGAGGATGTATGCCTCAATGCTCAACCCTCAAGATCCATCTAAATTATCTCTCATGGTCAGGAGTTGGAGAGAAATAGAAGAGGAATACCTCTTCAAATATATCTTTCAATTTATCAAGTTCCCCCATCAAACAACAGCATAACAGATAGCTGCAACAATATTGGTGGTATGGAATTTTTGTCAGTGACACTTTCTTTGAGCTCATATATTTCTAGTGCCCTTATTGTGATGAATCATTTTCAGATGATAATAAAAAAATTTTGCACAATAATTTGAATAAAATGAAGAGAGTGATTTTCTAGAGTACACTTCGGACGATAATTCATAAGACAACGATCATTATAGCGATACCATCGATAATGAATGAGTTTGCCAAGCTCTCAATTCCTATTGTCTGTCCTTTATATAACAATGTCGGCCATATAGTTTTCGAACTTCTTTCAGAGTAGGTTATGTGCCTTGCTCATCTTTTTCTATTCCTCCTCCTTCTCTTGGTGTCATTTACTCTTTTGTATTTAAAAGTATTTTAAATACAAAAATATTTCAGAGTATTTTGAAGAGCTATCTTCAAAATACTCTGCCCATCTTTTTGAGCTCTCTTGTGAGCCTTTCAAATATTCGAATTCTTCTGAAGGCTCTCAAAATAAATCTCTTCATTTCTTGTATTTTGATTGAATTGTCTCGCTCATCAATTTCTAAGTGAGACGCCTAAATATTCAAGGTTTCGTTCTATAGTTCTTCTTCTTTTCAAGTCTTTTCATCAGCTGAGGTTTCTCACTTCTTCTTGTTACTGTTTTTTATTTCCATCATTTGTGCAACTTTTTCATCATAGTTTCAAATTCTCACAAACTTTCCCCTATGTTGTTATCTATATTTTTACATTTTTTGCCGCTTTCTGGATGCATTATATTTTCTCTTTTCATATCATACATACTTACAGTATTTGTTCGCTCTGTTCCCTGGGTGGTCTTACTGGGTGATTACTTTGGTTTTTCCATTTTGGTAGACACAAGTGCCCTTTTGAATATTCTTATGATGAAGGTAGGTTCTCACCATTCGTAGATCCCCTCTTGTCACAAATTCTATGAGAGTTTTCCATGTCCACTGCTCTCGGCATCTTTGCAATGGTTTTCTTTCACTACCACATATGTCTCTTATCTTTCTTGCTTTGCATTAAAATCTCAACATCGTAGTTTAGGATTTCACTGTACATTATTCCGATATCTTCATAGTAGTTCTCTTTTTCTTAATCATCCTCTCCTACTGTGCGACAATGAAAGTTTATGGTGAGTACTTTTCCTGTACTTTGTGATTATTCCTATTTTGCATATTCATTCCTGATACGGGCTTTCATTATACTATTTCATGTTTCAATATAATATTTACTGCAAATTCCTTTCTATGAATCCTATTTTCCGCACCAATATTGAATATCATTCAATCGCCTATTTCTCGAATAAAATTTCCTTTCTGCTGCGTTTCTTGCATTGCAATAACACCGATTTTATATTTCTCCAGCGGTTCCGTCAACCTTATTAAATTGCGTGACACATATGTGCTCCTTATAATTCACGTTTCTAGTTGATTTTGCTCCTTTTGTTTCTTGTTCCTCGCCATTAAGTCAACATTCCGTTTTTTTACTATCATTGTTCTCTTTATGTCTCTTTTCCATACTACTTCACTACTCTCCTACTATTCGTTTCATACTACATTTCGATATTGTTTTTATATTTTAGATCTCAGTTTGTTATTCCTTCCTTATTCTTTTCATATTACCTTCCATTTGTGATTATTATCTGTATATACCTCTCTTTTCCTGTCAAATCATCGTGGTACGCTGAAAGTACAGTGAAAAATTTAAACCTTATTCTTTGTGATATCCTCGCTCTCAATGCTCTTGTTCTTATCAGTTTACCCAGTTCCTCTGTCAACAATCAGTGAACAACGCTTGATTTCTTCGTATATTTTTATCTTACTTATTTCTGACTGTTAATTATTTCTCACTATAACTCTCCATTTTTTGGTCTGTTCATAGATGTGAAAATAATTGCGTGTTCACTTTTCACTGCCAGTTTGCCACTCTTCATTGCCAATGCATTTTTTGAAATCAACGTGCTAACAAAACAGTAACAATTGAAGGATAAGCACATTAATCGATAATTACCCTTCTATTCGATCAATAACGCAGAGAAACATGGATATTTATATCACACAACCTAGCACTTGAAGTTTCACGTTTCGTATGATCGATACTCAATAAATTCAAGTATATTATGTTGAGGTTGTCTTAATTAGTTCCTCTGTTCATCGCATTCTCTGGTTCATCAATATCTTGCAGCACACTGAATGTTCTTTTGTGAGTGTTAGGGTACCGTGATAGAGAAGTCGGTCTGCCAATTTTCATGACATGGTTCATCGATAGTACGTGCTTCGTCTACGCAGAAGATTCTATTTGTCTCCTAAGGTCACACTCGCTTATAATCGCGCTGATGCGATTCTTCGCAATTTCAATCTCCACAATCAGACTTCTGAACCTCATTTGGTTGTTCTACAGGTGCAGCAAAATCTGCGATACATCTGCGAAAAGAATTCAAAGATTGTGAAGTTGATCATACGCTTGAGCTAGAACCAGGTGTTGAAGTTCAGGCTAATGTTATGAAATTAATATACGACTGAAAATTTCGGTCAATCGCAATTAAAAAAACTCCTACCATACCTATTTCCAGCTTCAATATTGCTGAGGAAGACGTTGGAATTGATTGCCTCTATTATCATGGAGGTCATGCAGGTTGAATTTAACTGTATTGTGAAAATTAAACAGTAATTGAGGTGAAAATATTCATCGTTGCATTACCAAATTTAAAAATCTTATCACTTTGTCAAAACGTTACGTTACACAACAACTATCGAGAAATGAAAAAAGATGACAGCAATTGCGAATTTCTATAATAATTACCCGTTTCCTGATTTTCTCTTTCAGAAATGGTTTCAACACAGTCATGACTGCATCAAAATAGAACGGCTCATTTACTACGTGAAATCCTTTGAACCTTAGCGGAAAAGTTTCTTGAACAAGTTCCACCATCTTCTTTGCATAATACGGCGTGAAAAATTTTGCGTGCTGTAAACTCAAGCCTGCCATGTCTAAAATGACAACGAGGCCGGAAACTTGCGTTTCTGACTCCTTGACAACACCCTCGAGTGCCAGAATGTTGGTGCGGAATACGTCTTCTATAGTGACACGCGAGGCATCAAAATAATCTGCGAAAAATAATACAGTGTTTGATATGAACAGTGTTTGATATGTTTGAAAAGATTGCAACAGACCTAAAATCATGAAGTTTTTTGATTCTGACAGAATGATACAGAAACAATTTTCTGCTGAGAAATATGTTCTAATTTTATAGGAATTGAATGCAGGCAAGTAGTGATTGTACTTTGTGAATCTGTACGAATTCACAATCCCCAGATTTGCTATCTGAATTAATGAATATTGAATTATGAACTATTGTTTTTGCCGAACAATCAGGATATTGCAAACCGAAATACAAAAAATTCCGTCAAACTAAAATTCCGAATGTGAAAACATTTGACTTACCTACACGAATAATATAGATCCTTCTTCCTTCTTGGTCCCGATCAGGTAACATGTTCTGAGCTTGTAAATCGAAAACGTGTTCGTATTCTGATGGCAAGGAATATCCAAATAACTCCGGGCATTTCAATTTCATGAGATAATACCTCTGCATCTGAAAATATTCAATGCTACAAATGTGAATTTGTGACAATGACTGAATTATTTCGAAATTTTTTGAGAAGGATTTTCAATTCTTTAAAATTCAATACACAAATAACTATAATGAATATAGAGCAGAGGCACCTTTCAAGGACATTTTAAGGATTTTTCAATCTTTCTTCTAAGATTAAATATACAGGATTCGGAGAAAACTTTTGTGTGGAATGTCATTTATGTTTCAAGATCTACACTTCAAAGAAAATAGCAATCACAACATGGATCCGATTAACCAACGACAGACATTAATGGGCTCAACTAGCAAGACAATACACCACGCAAAATTGGTAGAATATGGCTGCAACTAAAAATGATGATGATATGTTCATAGGCGACGAATTGAGACATTATAGCACAACGATTCTTCTAGAACCATTGTTTCTACACAGCTGAAACAATGATTATTGACGGTCATTCAAGAATAAGAGGAATAGAAAAAAAAGAACGTAAAATTCTCAGAAGGATTTACGAGCAAATCGATCGAAACGACATTTGAATGAAAAGACCTCAGAATAAACTTCATCAAAAGACAAATACAATATAGGATGAAATCAGAAAACGAAGCGCAAAGTCTGTACACATGTCTACAGACTGAAACAGTTCAGAAATCGAAGAAACTGCTCAATATACTTATAAAGAGTGAATGCAGAACAGAGTGGCAGAAAAAGTTCAAAAACATTTACAACTGATCGATATGAAAAATTTCGAAGATTGTAGTCAGTGTAGCCATAAATTCGCACACGTTCCAACATCTACGTGGAATAATATGGACATATGAACGAAAGAAAGAGTATTCCGAGAGGATGAATCGTTACTGGGAGAAAAAAAAACAATATATATATATATATATATATATATATATATATATATATATATATATATATATATATATATATATATATATATATATATATATATGTATATATATATATATATATATATATATATATATATATATATATATATATATATATATATATATATATATATATATATATATATATATATATATATATATATATATATATATATATATATATATATTTATATATATATATATATATATATATATATATATATATATATATATATATATATTATATATATATATATATATATATGAAAATTGATTTATTGCCTGTTTAAGATATTTTATTTTGAATGTTTTTAGCAATAACAGGCTTCTTTCAACATGAAAAACATTATTTTTGTTGACGTTTCGTTGTATATCACAACTTCGTCAAAACTAATGAATAATTGAATTTATGAGTTAATTACTATAGATATCAAAATGTCAAACATATTTTTCAGAAAAATCAAATTGGTTTTTTGTATTTTCACTTATTAATTTTTCGATTAAAATCCTTAAGCGAAAATACAAAAAACTAATTTGATTTTTCTGAAAAATAAGTTTGACATTTTGATATCTATAGTAATTCCTAAATGCAATTATTCATTAGTTTTGACTGAGTTGGGATATACAACGAAACGTCAGGTTTACAGGGCGTAAACTCGAGAGACCTGGGTTCGTATCCCAGTCGAGGTTGAAAATTTTTGTGATGTAATTTCGATTCCAAAATTAACATATGAATAATTCTTCATACACAATATGATCCGTACGTGCGTGATTAGTGCGAATTATATTGTCATATATATATATATATATATATATATATATATATATATATATATATATATATATATATATATATATATATATATATATATATATATATATATATATATATATATATATATATATATATATATATATATATTTATATATATATATATATTTGTTTTTTGAATTTTGAGAATGAGTACAAGTGTTCCCCAATGCATTGGGTTAGAATATTACTGCATTCTACGTGTTAGGTAGTTGAAGGAAGCAACGACACTAACTTTATTTTTCAATTCCACTTTTCAATTTGGAATGTTCCCAGATGTTTCCAAGAACGTTTTTTAAACTGCATGACGTTGTCCGATTAATTTATTAATGAATAATTCATTAGTTTTGACAAAGTTGTGATATACAACGAAACATCAACAAAAATAAAGTTTTTCATATTGAAAGAAGCCTGTTATTGCTGAAATAATGCAAATAAAATATCTCAAACAGGCAATAAATCAATTTTTAAAAAATCATATGTATATATATATATATATATATATATAGGTTGGTAAAATTGTTCCGGAAGTTCAATGTTTTTGTTGGCTGCCAGCATGGTTTCATGAAAAGAAAGAGTATCGAAACTGCTGTTTTTGAACTCACTTTCAGCATCTTAGAATCGCTTGAGCGGGGCGGAGTACCCCTAGCTATTGTGCTTGATTTGGCCAAAGCATTTGACAGTGTTAGTCATATACTTTTGCTCTACAAGCTAAGTGTCTACGGTATAAGGAAAGGGCAACTGAAATTGATTGAGAGCTACCTCCAGAATAGAAGACAAAGGGTCTTTATTTCTGCTGGAAACCGTGAATACCTGTCTTCAGAGAAGCTAATCGACTTAGGCGTGCCACAAGGCAGTATCTTGGGAGCATTGCTTTTTGTTATTTTCATGATGACCTCCCTAACTTTTTTTTTCTTGTTCTATCAGGTCTTTGTTGTTTGCGAACGATGCAGACATCATCATCTCTGAATTGATCATTGTAAGTATAAGTGAATTTAAGGATGACATGGATAGAGTAAACGATTGGTGTATGGAAAATCAGCCTGTGCTTAATAATGATAAAACCCAATGAATTATTTTTAGAACTGATAGAGCAAACCGTATCTATCCAGAAAGCATAACCTATTGTAATGCTGAAGTACCAATCAGTGAAACTGTCAAATTTCTGGGAGTTTATATAGACAGTTTCATGAAATATTACACCCATGTCGAAGAAATTAATAATAAATTGAAAAAGGTTATTTATGCATTGAGGGTGCTTAGAGATCGGGTTGATATACCTGCATTAAAAACGGTGTATTATGCTACGTTCCAGTCACTATTGTGTTATGGTATCATTTTCTGGGGAACTAGTTCGGGATCTCGTCAGATTATGAGAACGCAAAAGTTAGCCTTGAGATCTATATTCCGTCTAGGCTTCAGGGAATCGTGTCGAGGGTTCTTCAGGAGAAATGACATTTTGACAGTTTATGGATTGTACATCTATAAAATCTTGATGTTTATGCATAAAAACGAGCATTATTTCGGTAGACATTGAAATGTAAATAACACAAGAAGAATGCATCCATTTATTATTTCGATTCATTATCTGTCTCTAACTGAAAAGGCCCGATGTATATGGGCATTGAACTGTTTAACAGTTTACCAGTGAACATACAAAAATTGTATTGTCATTCATCTTTCGGGAAGTATCTTTGTGGTCTTGTACAGCTTGAGCCATACAATATTGAAGAATTTTATAGCTCATGTAGTGACCGTGTAGTCAATATTTGAATTTTTTTTTCCTTTTCTGGCATTGTTTTGGAATGATCTGTTTTCCTTTCTACTTTGTATATTTGGAAAATCAATAAATTATTATTATTATTTTATATATGTCTATATATATATATATATATATATATATATATATATATATATATATATATATATATATATATATATATTATTATTTATATATATATATATATATATATATATATATATATATATATATATATATATATATATATATATATATATATATATATATATATATATATATATATATATATATATATATATATATATATATATATATATATATATATATATATATATATATATATATATATATTATTATTATTATTTCGATTGTTCCCCATGAGGAGAGCGACTGAACTTGAATTCGCAATCATTAGGAATTTTGCTTCATCTTTTTTGCCTCCCAAAAACGCTTCATCCTCTCTGAATGCTCTTTCTTCCGTTCATCTGTCCACTTTACTCCAGGTTGACGAATTACTTTTTGCTCAAACTTTATATGTGCGATTTTATAGCGGCATTCAGTGCGATCTTCGAGATTTTTTATATTGATCTGTTGTAGATCCTCTTGGACCTCTTTTAGCCACTCTGTTCCGCATTTACTATTTATAATTATATTGAGTAGTTTCTTCGGTATTCTGGACTGTTTCATTCTGTAGACATGTGCATAGAACTTTGCTCGTCGTTTTCTGATTTCTTCCGTTATCGTATTTGTCTTTTGATACAATTCATTTTGAGGTCTTTTCATCCAAATACCGTTTTTATTGATTGGCCCGTAAATCTTTCTGAGAATTTTTCGTTCTTGTTTTTCTATTTCTCCAATTCTTGAATGGCCGCCAATAACCATTGTTTCAGCTGCGTAGATTGCTTCTGGAAGAATCGTTGTGTTATAATGCCTCAGTTTGGCGCCTCTATATATATATATATATATATATATATATATATATATATATATATATATATATATATATATATATATATATATATATATATATATATATATATATATATATATAATGATAGTGTTCATTTTCTTGAATATTTCATTCAGTGCCATAAGCACAAAAAATTTTATTTCCTCAAAAATATCGCCGAATAGGCCCCTGAAATACGGGAATAAACGCGAGCGTACTACTAACGCAACCTATTGACATTTAAAAACATCGTTCGATGATATTTGTCAAATAGACATTGCAATTTAGTGGATACCTACGGGTATAGAAGATATGTGAAATTTCGATGCTTGATGTGTCTATAATCTGATAAGTGTTTTCTACTGATTCCTATCGATGGAATTGTGGAGTATTCATAACTCTACGGCCTTCCACTTGGAGTCACAAGAAGATGCTTGGGGGTTGAAATCATTGCCTCACTTCGATGGACGTGGTGCGACTGACGAGTTCCTTGCAGAACGAAACATATATGTCTCGCACTTCCATCAGGTGTGGCATCGATTTCAATATTTCTCTAACGTTTATCCCTTGAAGGATAATAGAGACATCACATCGCACACGTTCACATATCTAGCTCTACTATAACATTCTCTCGATCAATTTGAATTTTTCGAATGAATTTTCCAGTGTTCATTTTCTTATATATATATATATATATATATATATATATATATATATATATATATATATATATATATATATATATATATATATATATATATATATAATGTTAACTTCACATCCACAATGTTCCCGGAATTGGGCATATATCTCGATTAGGTGCCCAATTCGTTCATACCGCGCCCAGTCGCCCAAAAGGTGCCCAGCTCCAATAAATTCGGCATATATTTATACTTTCAGCTGAGGATGTTGGTAATACACGAGAATGTGATTTGATATTCTCTCAATTATTATTATACCGTTCGGCTACTAAGCCTCCATATATCTGAAATTAGAAGAGGTTAGAAATATGATTCCAACGGAACGGTTGGAAAATATGAAGTTTAGCAAATGCTCCATAATATGTATTTTTTTTTACAGCGTTTTGAGCGATTTAACCTAATATTTAGTTTTCTTCAGTTCCATAAGATCTCCATACATATTTCGTACGTGTTCTCTGAGGTATGCTCATTATTACTTTCCTGATTCCTTGCAGTGGCAGGAAGAAATGAATTATAAATGACTATGAAAAATTAATCTAAAAATGCACATATTTATTTAGAGTCCCAGAGATGTGAAAGGACTAGACAGTAGAGAATGAATGCGCAATGTACTATCTTCGAATAGTCGAGATGAATAAAAAGCCCATCTGAGGTTTGGGAGGAAACTCTATTTGTGTTGGCAAAAAAATTCTTCTGTGTATAGCGGACCAATCGCCTATTCAGAAGTATTACAAATGATACTTTAAGATATGAAATTTTATTATTGCATGTTTTATTTATTATAATATTTTATTTGTCAAATAAGATATTATATGATTCAAGATTTCATTATATTCAAGATTTATGTTGAATGAATAGCAACAATATTGATTATTCATCTATTTATTAAGTTTTCTTCAGTTTCAACAGAAAGATCAGTTGGAACACTCGAAGAATTGTCCTTCTTGTACAATGGCATAATTTTGAATTATTTTCTTTAATCTCAGTCATAGAATCGGAATAGATAGAAACGAAATAAATAGAAACTCTTTCTCTTGAAGAACTGAAAAAAATTTTCAATGTTGCCAAACATGTTTTGATCAGAAAAGTACATTCGCATCATTTACTCGTGATGGAAGTGGAATATTGATTTCGGCATTCACGACTGTTGTTGTGGTATATACGGTAATATTTACTCTTGCAGAATTTTGAATGTATATAAGATCACCCTGAAAACATATTGTTAAGAAATTGCAGATTTGAGAGGAAAAAATGATGCAACTTGATGGCCCTTTTTGTATCAAAACCATACAATGTGTTTTTTATTTCGAAAGGGACAAAATTAATTATAGGGACTATAATAAATTTTGGCATACCATAATTTTTCAATATTGATGACGAAGCATTCATCTTCAAGATTCGACTATTCTGTATAAATATTGAAACTTCAAACAGGTATAAATGTTAACAACCACTAAATCTATTGTAAAAATAACTAGTTTCTCCTATTACGATATAACCAAGTTTGAAGGACTTGATAAAACTGTAGTAGTACTAGTTAAACTAGTTTTATTTACAATAAATTCAGTGGTTTTAAGATTTCTACTTTATGGATGTTCCATTTAAAATGGGAGTTCACACAGTTAACAGTTCATCGACTAATATTATTCTTCGTGAAGAATTACTTCCACCTTTTGAGGAGGTGTTTCGTTGGCATTTGGTTATTATCACTACGCACAGTATATCTGGTCTTCACAGTGGCGGATATATATAGTATTTTCGTAGTGGGACCAAGACCAAAAAATTTAATTGGCTAATGAAGTATTTATGTTTCACGTTAGTTTTTGAGGCCGAGTTCAGTGGAAAAATTACAATTCGGTAATTTCAATATTGTTTTAAATCGGTGAAACGTACATACAAGAAAAAGAAAAAAAAAAGGTCGAAAGAATTAGACCTACTCATATTATGGGGACTTATTGAGGTCAACAATATTTGCATAGTTTACAGAACAAAGTCCAAGTTTCTTAATGAACCTGAGAGTTCTATAAATAACTTCCTGGTAAGTTTCAAGAGGATATGAATGTTTGAAACGAAAGTCCCATGATAATTTGAAGGAGATCCCATAGCACTACGGCTTAGTTCTCCCTCCCACTCATTCACATTCGTTTGTTCATCAAAATTCCATATTATCCTAGACTGATCGTGTTCGCAATTAAGTTAATTTTGTATTACACTGTCTGATTTCGGGAGGGGAGCCTCTGGCCCTCTGAGCCCCACCCTTTATTACGCCATATGTGTACCAGAGTTCATTGGATTCACATACTAGCCCAATTTCTGGGAAGGTCTAGGAGCATGTCGAGGACTCGACTTGTAGAACCCCGAATTATTGACAGATGTTGAAAGACATATTATAATTTGTAAACACGCAGGGATCTAGAGAACATATAGCCACCGTAATTATTACACAGTCGACGAAATCAATATATATACGTTGCAGAACAATAATAGACAAAAACATGACAGTTGAATCCATAGCACAATGAATTTAAAAATAACCATACTATACACAAATGCCCAGAATCGAGTGCTTAATTGAAACCGATTCGTGTAAATCGACACGTAGATTCAATTTGATATTTGAAATTTGTGAAAACTACTATTATCTATGTTAAAAGAAACGGTGTTGTTTCTTGAAAAATTGAATATAAACTTAAATCCAAACACTTGAACTTATGATTTACACTTTATTGACTACATAGCATGACGCGTTTCGTCGTTACAAACGACTTCTTCTGATGCTTACAGAATATTATTCTGTAAGCATTAAGAAGCATTCTGTAAGCATCTGAAGAAGTCGTTTGTAACGACGAAACGCGTCATGCTATGTAGTCAATAAAGTGTAAATCATAAGTTCAAGTGCTTTAATTTAAGTTTATATGCAATTATAATGGATTCACATCAAGTAAACGCCAACACTATCAAATATTCTTAAAAAATTAACAATCATCATATGGACGTCAATTATCTTACGTTGAAGAGTTGAATGAATTTTGACTAAAAAATTTATTCCGTGAGTATAAAATACCTATTTTGAATATCAGAATTCTGGCTAATTCAGAATATATATTTCGTGATGATCTCATGTCTCTTGTAGTCGTATCTGATTTCACAAGGCATTTTATTAAAAATGATAGCCTGCCTCTCGTTTTTTATAACGAGTTAAATGGTCACAAAAACTTGAAAATTTGAAAATATCGTTCAACAATAGGATTAATATCAGAAATCACCAATAAATTGAATTGTTGAGAGCCGGCACCTCTTCAGTTGAAGACGATCTCACAGTAGACGTTATCCAGTCAGGGGGCTGAGTACTTACACTTTGTCGAATTTTTTGACGAAGTTGTACCATAACAACGAAACGTCAACAAAAATAAACTTTTTCATATCAAAAAAAGCCTGTTATTGCTGAAAACTTTCAAAATAAAATATCTTAAACAGATAATAATCAATATCAATTTCAAGAAATATATATATATATATATATATATATATATATATATATATATATATATATATATATATATATATATATATATATATATATATATATATATATATATATATATATATATATATATATATATATATATATATATATATATATATATATATATATATATATATATATATATATATATATATATATATATATATATATATATATATATATATATATGTGAAGTAATCAATAAGTGGACTGTATATTTAAAATTAGGAGAAGCTGATTACGTAACAAAAAATATGGAAATAACTGTTTCCTTTGATATTGTAAGGTGAAATAAAATTTTGGTTATAAAATAAACTGCGAAAATATGACTCTAAAGAAAAGAAAAATACAAATTCACAGGGGAAAAATAAAAGGACTTACCAGGGTCGAACAGCACAGGGTTCAGGAGAAATGCCGCAAAGCACCAAAAGTAAAGAAAACACAATAATCTATATTTTTCGCATGAAAAATATATCGTAAAATCCAATGTATGTTCCAAACAAAGTCACAACGCAAAATCTTCTTTCGTATAAGAAGCACAAAAATGTAAATATCTTCCGCATGAAAGTATACCGTCACAAAATCACCGTCGACCCTTTTCCAAACAAGTCTCGACGCATTCTCCCGTCTCGTCCTCGGAATCGCACTTGTCCGGTTGACACCACATGTTATTGAATGAGTGAAAAAGGAGAGAAAGACAAGGGATTCTGTGAATTGTAACTTATGAATTAATAAAAATAAACAAACCCGTAATTGAAGGCATCTTCAACTGTAGAAAACAAACAAAATTATTAAACTAAAAATAAATTCACCGTTATAACGGAACATTTTCACCCCCCCCTGAAAACATCCACGATATTTTCTGAACTATTCATTAGGCAAAGGACAAAGTTTAACTAAAGGTCTTGTTAGAAGCCCTTTGTTGGTTCTTACCGTGGCCACCCGTGGAACTCCATCACCCCCTGGATGTAATGTGACTATACGTCCAAGTCGCCATTTTAATGGCGGTTCTAACTCATTTTTGATGACCACCATGGTGCCCGGCACAATATCGGTAGCTGGAAGATTCCATTTGGCTCTCTGATGGAGAGTCTGTAAATATTCGTTTTTCCAACGGATCCACAGAGAACGGTGAAGTTGTTCAACAAGCTGCCAACGAGTAAGTCTTGAAATGGATATGTTTTCGTGTAAATCAGGCTCAAATTCAGGATCAGGAAAATGCACTCAAAGGTTCGAGAGTTAAAAAATGTCCTGGCGTGAGAGACCGCAAATCGTTGGGATCAGTACTAATTGGACATAAAGGTCTAGAGTTGAGCACCGCTTCTACTTGAGTTAATAAGGTGTAAAATTCTTCGTAACTCAGTACCTGTTGACCAATAACTCGTACTAAGTGTTTTTTAACAGACTTAATACCTCCTTCCCATAAACCTCCCATATGAGGAGCTGAAGGGGGATTGAATTTCCAAGTGATTTTTTCTGACTCTTCCAGATCGTTGGCCAAATTTCGTAGATACTTTGCAGATGCCACAAAATTAGTCCCGCAATCTGAAATAACTTGTGAACACCTTCCGCGCCTTGCTATAAATCGTCGAAAACCTGCCAGAAACACATCTCTAGATAAATCTGACAATAACTCGATATGAATAGCTTTAGTCGCACAACAAATAAACAAACATATGTAGGATTTCAAAACACGGGATCCACGAAGGCGATTCATTGTAATAGAAAAAGGACCTCCCAAATCCACTCCAACAATGCTAAAAGGTTTAATTTTAGAAATCCTAAAAGAAGGTAAGTTGCCCATTGGAGGTTGATAGCTGATAGGACGACATTTCCAACAAGTTCTACATTTCGAAATAACTTGACGAATCAATTTTTTGGCGGATATAATCCAGAACATTTGAGACACCAAATAAAATGTAGTATTGACCCCCGCATGAAGGTACGTAATGTGAAAGTGATTGATCATCAATCGAGTCAATAGGCTATCTCGTGGAAGAAGTATAGGAAATTTTTTATCATATTGAAGTTCAGCATAGATAAGTCTACTTCCTACACGAATGAGTTCAAAATCATCAATAAACAGATTCAATTTCCGCAATTGTTTTGTCACTGGCATTTTATTAACAATCAAAGATTTTTCCTTTTTAAAAACTAAGGATTGTACTCGACGAGCCAGTAAAAGCAATGATTTATGTATAATGTTTGCCGAAAATGGACGATACCATTTATCAGTAGGGTTTTTCAAATTATGTGTAAAGCAAAGTACATAACAAATCGTATTTAAAATTTTTGGTAACGAAGAGAAACGTAATTGAATATGATCTAGCCACAAATCAAAATGATTATCTTGGATCTCTGTCGTCAGAGTAAACCTTTTTGTTCAAGTGAAATGTGTTCTATTTCATTTTCGGTCGCAAATTCCGAAGAAATATATTCCCAATCGTTAATAGGTGATTTTAGAAACCTAGGCCCCTGAAACCAAGTATGACATGACAAAAACCCCTCAGGGTTTACGCCCCTAGAGCCTATATCTGCAGGATTTTGTTCAGAAGGAATATGATGCCATCGTTCTAAAGCAACATTATCCTGGATATATGTAATCCTATTGGCGACGAATGTTTGCCACAGATGCGGAGAAGATCTGATCCAAGATAACACTACGGAGGAGTCAGTCCAACAATATACTTGATTTACTTTTATACGCTTAGTAATCAATTGCAAAACATATTTCATCCACTTTGACAATAAAACAGCCGCGCATAACTCCAATCGTGGTAAAGAGATAGTTTTCAGTGGAGCAACTCTGGTTTTTGCACCCACCAAGAAAACTCTAATACTACCATCACGAATTTCCACCCTGAGATATACAACAGCACAATATGCTGCCATACTGGCATCACAAAATCCAAGAAGCTGTATAGAAGAAGGCTCTGTCAGATCAACATGTCGTTGAATTTTCAGTTGAGATAGTAAGTGCATTTCGGTGTGCCATTTTTCAAAACGTATAGTGAATTCTTTGGGGGGTATATCATCCCACCCCAGTTTTTGACTCCATAGTTCTTGAATCAATATTTTAAGGACGATGAGTACAGGTGATATAAAACCAAGGGGATCGTAAACTCTGGCAATTTCTGAAAGCATTAGACGTTTAGTACAAGTAGTAATGGTTCGTGCAAAAGAATACGAGAAGTGGTCCAGCACTGGATTCCATTGTAAACCTAAAACTTTCATCTGAGAACTATTTTCAAGATCCAAACATAAAGACTTTTCATCTAAATGTTCCGCAGGAAGATCTGACAAAATCTGCCGATTATTGCTCGACCATTTCCTCAATTCGAAACCAGCTTTCGCAAGTAAAGCAATTAACTCAGATTTCATTGATAAAACGGTTTCAAGAGAATCATGACCTCCTAAGATGTCATCAATGTAGCACGAAGACAATAAAACTTCGGCTGCTAAAGGATATTCTGCTTTATTTTCGTCTGTTAAAGCTTGTAGACAGCGAATAGCCAAATAAGGACTGCATACAAGTCCGAAAGGTAAAGTCGTTAATCGGTATTCACCCATGTCCATGTCAGAATGAAAACGCCAAAATAAACGGAGAAAGTTTCTATGATTGTCGGTAATCTTGATCATGCGATACATCTGACGAATGTCAGTGGTAAAAACATATTTATAACATCTGAAATTCATCAAAAGAGCAACAATATCATTTTGAAGTTTTTTACCCGTAAAAAGTACGTCATTGAGACTCATCTTACCAGTTACATGACTAGAAGCGTCCCAAACTACCCTTATTGGAGTGCTTGACGACTCTTTATATACACATGAATGTGGCAAATAAAACGAAGTACCTGACATTAAATCATAGGTTTCACTCGAAGGAACCCTTTCTATGTGACCCTGCTCTAAATAATCCCGTATTACGGCAGAGTAGGCCTGACACAAGGGCAGGTTTTTAGCGAATCTACGTTCAAGTAAGTAGAATCGACGTAGAGCCACTGTTCGAGAATCTCCAAAATCAGGTATATTGATTTTGAATGGTAGATGAACCACAAAGCGACCGTCATGATCCCGAGTAGTCGTTGATTCGAAATATTTCTCACAAAAATGCGCTTCTGGAGATGAATGTATTATATTGGGAACCTCCTCCATTTCCCAGAACCTTTTAAGATTTGCATCCAATGAACACTCCAAGTCAACATCGACAGAAGCGAAGAAACTTTGTACAGAAAAAGACAAACAACCTTCAATTTTACCCATAAGAACCCAACCAAATATGGTATTAATTGCAGAGGGGGTACCTTTACCCCCAGGAATGATACCATCCTTTAAAACAAGAGGGAAAATATCGGCACCCAAAAGAATGTCAATCTGTCCCGAAAATGAAGGATCTGCCAAAGATAAATTCTTAATATGTGGCCATTTGTCCACTGAAAACGTCCCGAGTGGCATTTTACCGCAAATTTCATCCACCAGCATCGCATCGATATCGAAAACTAAATCATTGTCATCCACAGGAGATATTTGGAAGTGAGCTCCCATGTCAGCATTAGTACACATATTGTTTAAACCGTGAATTGCCAACGCCATATTAGATATCTTCAAGTTCAATTTCCTGGCTACATCTTTTCTCAAGAATGTAACCTGTGATCCCGAATCAATAAGACCCCGAATTTGATGAGAATAACCAAATTTATCCCACAAATTTAAGATAACAGTGCCTAACAAAATATTCTCCCGGTGGGCCACAAAACCACTGAATGGTTCTTTAGGGTTTGTCGTTGATGACGTAGATTTGTTGACTGAAGGTTCCGAATTTTCAAAATGTAGTAGCGTATGATGTTTTTTGTTACACAGTCTGCATCGTTTTTGTGAAGTACAATCAGCAGCAAAATGAGACGATGCAAGACAATTTATACAAGCTTTTCGTGTTTTGACAAAATTAAAACGTTCTTTTGGAGTTTTTTCAAAAAAGGAAGAGCATTGGAAAAGAATGTGTTCTTTATTGCACAAAATACATTTAGGGCTGATAGTACTCTTCAGAGTAGAAGTACTTGCGATATTAGGACACTCTGTAACATTAGTAGATTGTGAAGATTCCAAAATTGTTTCATCGACTAAAATACCTGAATTGTTTAATTCGGTTGACGCAACATTCGTGAAAAAAGAACTCTTCTGCTTGGACTTAGAAACTAAAATTTTCGATTTTCTAGAATTCCAGTTCATGGTTTCTAACGCATTGCAATGTTTCGTAAGAAAATCAAAAACTTCTTTATATGTAGGAATATCTGTTGAAGCATGGCTCAACTCAAAGTCTTTCAAAGTGACAACATCTAATCTGTCAAGTAACATGTTCATTAAAATGAAATCCCAACCATCTACAGGAAAATTCAAATTCTTAAGGGCACACAAATTTAAATTGAATACCTCTAGAAGATTTTGTAACGATTGAACGTTTTCGTAATTTGTTACTGGCGCTCTCTCGATTTCTCTCCAATAAGCTGTAGCTAATAATCTTTTATTATTATAACGTGATTGTAAAACCGTTATAGCAGTGTTATAATTATCCCCCAATAATGGTGTACATTTAACGAGAGCTAAGGGTGTACCTGTAAGTGAAGATAACAAATAATGAAACTTTTCAACATTCGAGAGATTTCTGTTGTTATGAATTAATGCGGAAAACAATTCGAAAAACGTGAGAAACTTTTTAATATCACCGTCAAATGAAGGTAAAGATATTTTAGGTAAGCTAACACTCGTTTGTTGGGTTTCGTTTATTTCACGAGCTGAGTTTGAACTAGACAAATTATTTTCTTCAGGAAGGTCGAATAATTCATAATAAACTGCCTGAATATCCGTTACCTTCAATAAACCTTTGAGCAATTTCGTGTTCTCGTAACAGTAATTCCTCCGCTTGATCTACTGAAGCAATTAAAGATATAACCGTGTTATGGTGTTTATCAAAGTCCTTTTCCCAACGATCCAAAGATTTACAACGCATTTTAAACTTTAAAAATAGTTCAGGTGAATCTCTTATGTTTATTGACAAATTATATAAAGCATCTACATGCCTACTAATTGATTGCCGCATGGCTTGCGATTTCACAATTTTAGCACTATCTGTTGCCATCGTGAAAATTTCGTTATAAAATTATCGAACTGAATTTTATAATTATGAATATGTATAACTAATAAAACTCACTAAATACGTAGATCAATTATAGTGGCAAAAAATTTAACAGGTGTGAACGTAAACAACAGTGAACAGTATTGGTAATATAAAAACCAAAATACAAATCGTAGATGCCCTCAATTTTCCCTAAACTTTTTATGTTCAACCCACAATATCAAATGCATTTAATTTGACTTTTGATTTTGATCAAAACGTACTAAAATAAAGAAACTTCGAATCTAGCAGAACTAAGTAGCAAAAAAAAATTGTATATTCGGCTCGATGAAGGATCAAAAAAATGTGAAGTAATCAATAAGTGGACTGTATATTTAAAATTAGGAGAAGCTGATTACGTAACAAAAAATATGGAAATAACTGTTTCCTTTGATATTGTAAGGTGAAATAAAATTTTGGTTATAAAATAAACTGCGAAAATATGACTCTAAAGAAAAGAAAAATACAAATTCACAGGGGAAAAATAAAAGGACTTACCAGGGTCGAACAGCACAGGGTTCAGGAGAAATGCCGCAAAGCACCAAAAGTAAAGAAAACACAATAATCTATATTTTTCGCATGAAAAATATATCGTAAAATCCAATGTATGTTCCAAACAAAGTCACAACGCAAAATCTTCTTTCGTATAAGAAGCACAAAAATGTAAATATCTTCCGCATGAAAGTATACCGTCACAAAATCACCGTCGACCCTTTTCCAAACAAGTCTCGACGCATTCTCCCGTCTCGTCCTCGGAATCGCACTTGTCCGGTTGACACCACATGTTATTGAATGAGTAAAAAAGGAGAGAAAGACAAGGGATTCTGTGAATTGTAACTTATGAATTAATAAAAATAAACAAACCCGTAATTGAAGGCATCTTCAACTGTAGAAAACAAACAAAATTATTAAACTAAAAATAAATTCACCGTTATAACGGAACATATATATATATATATATATATATATATATATATATATATATATATATATATATATATATATATATATATATAGAAAATGAACACTAGAACATTCATTTGAAAAATTTAAATTAATCAAGAGAATGTTATAGTAGAGCTAGATATGTGAACGTGTACGATGTGATGCCTCCATTATCCTTCAAGGGATAAATGTTAGAGAAATGTTGAAATCGATGCCACACCTGATGGAAGTGCGAGACATATATGTTTCGTTCTGCAAGGAACTCGTCAGTCGCACCACGTCCATCGAAGTGAGGCAACGATTTCAACATCCAAGCATCTTTTTGTGACTTCAAGTGGAAGATCGTAGAGTAATGAATACTCTACAATTCAATCAATAGAAATCAGTAGAACACACCTCTCTCGGATTACAGACACATCAAGCATCGAAATTTCACTTATCTTCTATACCCGTAGGTATCTACTAAATTGCAATGTCTATTTGACAAATATCATCGAACGATGTTTTTAAATGTCAATAGGTTGTGTTAGTAGTACGCTCGTGTTCATTCCGCCCCTGAAATACGGTAATAAACACGAGCGTACTACTAACGCAACCTATTGACATTTAAAAACATCGTTCGATGATATTTGTCAAATAGACATTGCAATTTAGTAGATACCTACGGGTATAGAAGATGATATGAAGTGAAATTTCGATGCTTGGTGTGTCTGTAATCCGAGAGAGGTTTTTTCTACTGATTTCTATAGATGGAATTGTAGAGTATTCATTACTCTACAATCTTCCACTTGAAGTCACAAAAAGATGCTTGGAGGTTGAAATCGTTGCCTCACTTCGATGGACGTGGTGCGACTGACGAGTTCCTTGCAGAACGAAACATACATGTCTCGCACTTCCATCAGGTGTGTCATCGATTTCAATATTTCTCTAACATTTATCCCTTGAAGGATAATGGAGGCATCGCATCGTACACGTTCACATATCTAGCTCTACTATAACATTCTCTTGATTAATTTCAATTTTTCAAATGAATGTTCTAGTGTTCATTTTTTTTAAAATATTTCATTCAGTGCCATTAGCACAAAAATTTTCATTTCCTTATATATATATATATATATATATATATATATATATATATATATATATATATATATATATATATATATATATATATATATATATATATATATATATATATATATATATATATGTAAGCTTTGTATGCTATGTTGTGTGCGCGACCCTGGATATGAGTTGTGTACGCGCCGCCTATGTGTACGAGTCTGGCGCGGCAAACGTAAAATGACAATGATAGTACACTCGAGGTAAGAGAATTTAAGTCTGCTGTGAAGTGAATTATTTCTGCTTTTAATAAGGAAAAGAATTGATTCGAATATAATTGTTAGTTTAACTAAGACAAGTAATAGAGTAAAAATTGGAAGTAAAAACCTTCAATTTTCGATTTTCTATTTTTAGGTTAGTGGATAATGATTCATAATGTGTAAATATTTTATCTCAATTAATTTGGTCGTTTAATTTTATAATAATATTAAACTTTTCTATTTTTAGATAAATCAAATTGTGTGTTGTTTGCTTCCGTATCATCTTACATATTACATATATATATATATATATATATATATATATATATATATATATATATATATATATATATATATATATATATATATATATATATATATATATATATATTATACATATATATATATATATATATATATATATATATATATATATATATATATATATATATATATACATATACATATATTATATATATATATATATATATATATATATATATATATATATATATATATATATATATATATATATATATATATATATATATATATATATATATATATATATATATATATATATATATATATATATATATATATATATATATTAAAAACAAGGTTTGTCAGGCTGAAAATGAAGGTAAGAGTTTACGGTATTTACCTGAGATTTACGTTGTTTGTTTATTTGTAACAGCCGTTTACATATGTTTCAAGCTTATTGGCTCTCATCAGAACGGCGTAGTTCAAGTTATTAGATGTTACACACTTGAAAGTTGATTAAAAAGGAAAAACACAGAACAAAACAACACAAAATTCCACGTGAGGAATCTACATCATTTTTGGTTAAATCGAATATCTTGACCAAGCTTGTTAAAGCTATATTTTCAGACTGAATCGATGTCTACCTGCGATGAGATATTTATACCTTCTAGAATTTTGTACCGACAATATTATAAATTAAAAACAAGGTTTGTCAGGATGGAAATGAAGTTAAGAGTTTACGGTATTTACCTGAGGTTTAGGTTGTTTGTTTATTTGTAACAGCCGTTTACATGATATATATATATATATATATATATATATATATATATATATATATATATATATATATATATATATATATATATATATATATATATATATATATATATATATATATATATATATATATATATATATATATATATATATATATATATATATATATATATATATATATATATATATATATATATATATATATATATATATATATATATATATATATATATATATATATATATATATATATATATATATATATATATATATATATATATATATTGTAGTGAATACTGAGACTCCTCATCGAAATATCGAAAAAATTTAAATAAAACTCTCAGGGAGCTGTCTACAGAAATGTTGTCAACGAGAACGAACCCATCACTTTCGAGAGTGAATATTAAGTGCGTTTCGAAAAATTCATCGATCTTGTTGAATGATAATTGGATACAATTGTTTCATCATTATTATGAATCATCAGTCCATATTTTGTCTATTAATCAAGAATCGATGACTTTCAAAACGCCCATAGATTCTGAACCAGAATGAGGGGAATAGTTCTCAGTAAAAATTCACGTGAGTTTCCTCTATCGCGGAAAAGACGAATAAAGTCTCACTGGAATTCTAGATTCCTACTCATGACAACAGTAGTGCGAGTGTAAGGCTTTGCACATATTTCATTCGAACACTACAGAAAGCTGTCCGTAATATGTAAGAATGGTCTCATGCCTAACCGCTCCAGATCACGCCCTGGCGAGCAAAAGTAAAGCTACTTTCAAGATTCACAAATCACTCATACTAGTAAATACTGAGACTTTTAATCGGGATATCGAAATATATCAAATAAAACTCTCAGGGAGCTGTCTACACAAATGTTGTCAACGAGAACGAACCCATCACTTTCGAGAGTGAATATTAAGTGCGTTTCGAAAAATTCATCGGTCTCATTGAATGATAATAGTATACAATTGTATCATCATTATTTTGAATCATCAGTCCATATTTAATCTATCAATCAAGAATTTATGACTTTCAAAACGCCCATAGGTCCTATAACAGAATGAGGGGAATAGTTCTGATTGAAAATTCACGTGAGCTTCCTCTTTCCTACTAATGACAACAGTAGTGCGAATGTAAGGCTTTGTAGATATTTCATTCTAACACTACAGAAAACTGTCCGCAATGTGTAAGAATGGTCCCATGCCTAATCGCTCCAGATCATGCCCTGGAGGGCAAAAGTATAGCTAGTTTCAAGACTAACAAATCATTCATACTAGTAAATACTGCGACTCTCAGTCGAAATATTATCATTCAAAAAGATCGATAAATTTTTGGAAACGCAATTAAAATTCACTCTCTAAATTGATGAGTTCGTTGTTGTTGACAACGCTTCTGTAGATAGCTCACTGAGAGTATCATTTGAAATATTTCAATAGTAGTATATGTATCGATTTATCTGGAATGTCTGAAAATATTTTTCCAAGCAATAACAGTCGTTCGAGAAAAATTGTTTCGTCATATCTACGTTCGATAACCCATTGTAACTTTCTTCTGAATGTTTTGGTGTCCTGTGTCCTTCGAGCGATAGAGAATTTCCAAAGCATCTATTATCAGCTCTTTGAACTCACCATATTGAAGGCTTTTTTGCTGTCGAATTTCCTGGCTCTGAGAAATCTAAGTAGAAAGTCTTCGTTATTAGGCACAATTAAATTCGTATCTTCTACGGGGAAACAATTATAAGAAAATCTCAAAAGAAATAAATAGGATTTTCTTACTCATTATTTGAGCTCGCAATTCCATCATTTCTTTCTTGAAGTTGTCTGGTGTTTCATTCAGTTCTTCTTCTGCTTTTTTTCGATACTCTATACTGAGGACTCTGGATTCATCTTCACTCTCACCTGAAGTCCAGGCTGATTCAAAATTTGCCATTATTTCTGGATCTGAATTGTCTGAAATTAGATCAAAATTGTGAGTTATGAATAATGTTATCATGAAATGATTCATTTCTATTATGCATGGAAAAAATCACATAATTATCTCCAATTATTTAGAATTCTCAAATGAAAATGCTCAACAACAGTTATACTCTTTCGAATTCAATTATCAAAATCTGCAGAGAGTATATTGATCTCATTTTCGGTTTTTATTTCATGAGAAACGTTTTCCCTGTTCACCCTTAACTCTCTTATACCTCATATACCTTTTTGTACAATAGATCCATATATGATTTTTCCTGAAGTATTTCTGAAAATACGCTTTGTCAAATAGTGCAAATCGCCATTAATCGCCTATGCCTACAGATATTTTGACAATAGAAAATGATGAAGTATTGAAACGAGCAACAATGATTCCAGAAAAGTCACTGTTTTATCAATTCTTGATCATCATGCTAATTCGAAGGTTTTTCTGATTTAAAACTCGAGGTTATAACGTTATTATCTTGTTTAATTTTGAGATCTTTTTGTCAGAATGGTGAGAGGAGCAGTTTTAGTTTTGATAGGCTAGGTAGGTACGCTTCGGCCGACTGTTAATTAGGTCTGATTGTCATGTTGTGTTGCTTGTAAGATGACGGAAAATTAACCTGACTGTGAAAAAAATTTGGCTGGTTTTTTTTTTAAATGATAAGAAACTTATTATAATTAAGACTTCATCAAATTATATACTTTTTTTTTGTGGGATTTAGCATTGTTGAAAATAATAAGTATTCAGTATTGGGATAATTTGATTGTCGTTAAATTGTTCTGGCATTTGTTAGTTATTTGGGAATTGTGAACAGAGTAAGTAACCTGCAGGGGATCAAAGCACGTGTTCTGGATACCCAGTGAGCCGCACACTACATTTCTGCGTAAATCGAGTTATTTTCCATTCAGTTTTGTTTATTGTTTGATGGAGTCTTTTATTTTTCAGGGTTTCTATTTTTATTTTCACTTTTACTTTTCCTTGCTCTCGGATTTCGCCGTTTTTGGGTACTGGAATCTTTGAGAAACACCCTTTTGAGAACGTTTGGCAGAATAGATCTTCAGCCTAAAGCTGGACGTTCGACTACGCTTGGTGGGGTGAGAGAATTCAGTAACATTGTGAAGAGACAATTGATATTTGATTCTTTTGAATAAAACTAAATTTGAATTTACTTTCATTTTAAAACTGTTCGAATTAGAAGATTCCTTTTCATTTCATTAAATTATATATTTCCATTTCATTATATATTTTATTATTCATTAGATATTTTTAAAAACAATTAATTTTTCTTTTATTTGTTTGAAGTTTTTTTTCACATTTCTCATCATTAATTTCCTTCTATAATCAATATTTATCTAATTATATAAAATCATATTTTCATTCATTGAACCAAGTGGCTATTACTATTAAGGAAAACAAAGATTAAGAACTATTAGACTAGGTTGATTTGCTGTTTAATCCAGAAAACCATTCGAACTGTAACGAGAACCTTCAAACCTCTGGCGCCTGGCATTAAATTTTTCTTACTCAATCAACCCAGCCCATCTTCACTTTAGCTAACTGTGGTGTGGTACAATTCATCAACTTTCAGTTCTCACTTAGCAATCACTCAGGTTTAGAACCAGAGGTTAATCGCAGGTAAACATCTTTTGTGTGTGAGATTAGAGATGTATAGAAATCTATAACTACATAACAAAAGTAGGTCATAAGGTCCACCGGTCAGCTCAGCTTTGCATTTCATGCCACTCATCAGGGGCGTTGTTTTTGAAAACTGATAGAGTTCATATAATTAATTTCAATATCCTGAGTGAATAATTACGTATTGTATTTTGAAGAGGAATCTATGTTTGAGCATTCTATGCCATCTCTATTAAAGGAAGTTCATTGGGAAAAATGAAGAAATTCATAGGCTTAGTAGTCGAGCTTGCAATACCGAAAGCAGTTTTTTTCTCTAATACTCGTAATTTTCTGTGTATCGAATTATTATGAGAAAAGTATATGAAATTATGACTAGTGAAATCTAAATATTCAATTACCACAAAACTCAAGCTCTATACATCTATTTCAAATTTGATAAGGTGAGTAAGTTGAAACAAATTATATTTTTAGTGAAAACAGCAGGTAGCAACTAGAATAGATTAATAATGTAAAGTTGAATGAAATATGTATAAGATTTATCTACTTTGAGATGACACATATTTCTGCAGAAACCTCAATGCGAATATTTCATAAATAACATATTGTTGACTTGACCTTCAACCGCTTCGATTAACTAGTGCTGGCGAGTTCGATTCCCACGGTAATCTTGAGCATTTCCAGATCAGCGTTGAACTGTAGGTCCAGGTGAGATTTATAGGTCCATGATCTCCGCTTTAGAATAATGATAATAAAAAAAATTATTTCTTACAATTTTCATTTAAAAAAGTGTTGTTCAAAGAGCGGAGGCATTATTCTGATTTTCCGCTGATTAAACAGAAAAACAGTTATAATCCACTTCAATATTCCGAATGAGTAAACAAATAAATGCGAAGATGCGAATGTTGATTACCTTGAAGAGACATTTAGTGTCATGTTTTGTTTCCAGTACGAATGTCATATGCTTCGTTAATTCAGAGGAGATTTCTTCGTTCATTAAACGATGAACGATATATATTTTTCTCTGATCGCTCCAATCCCAAGTATTTATAGGTGTTTTCCTCTGGCATTGACTCGATGTAGTCCCCATTTCGCATCTGATTTCGAATTCGTCCTGGTGTATTTTGCCTCTTCTTACACTCAAAGTACGACACTTATCCAAACTGAAATGCATTTTTATATCGCTGGAGAATTCACCTATACTATCAAGTATTCGATCCAATTTTTACTTGGTACTTGTCATACTTCAGTTCATCCCTATATAATAGATGACTGGATTTGATAGATTCCATATTGTTACGTTTGATGGAATATCTGCTGTTGGTAGAGTTCAATCTCTGCGATAGAGGATTCATTGCTGAACCAGAGTTTACTAATACAATCTCCCTGAAATATTTTTCTCCTTCTTTGGTATGGAATCTGTCGATATATTACATTTGACTCCATGCAGGTCTATTGCGGTCTTCCACGTAGGTATATGTTCAGGAAAGTTAGTTACAGAGGGGTCAATTCCATAGATTTTCGTCACCTAATTAAACCATCATGAGGCACAGATTCGGATATTCTTTGCAATTAATGAATGCCATAACAGGTTTCACTTCATGGAGTTTGCCTTACAGCCCATAGCGTTTTTTGTGCATCCCACAAATTGTTTTTGTCCATTCATATATTCTACTAGCCATACCAAACGTAATAATTTTTATAGCGTTGGAAGACAGGTAATTGGACGATTCTTGACAGGGTTCGGTTGATCTGACAAATCCTTTGGCAGAAGGTATGTAACACCTTCTGTGAAGAAAACTGGCATTGTTTGAAGATCGCCTAAAACATCATTAAGAAACACTGTCTTTTTTGTGTGAATGCACCACAATTTCGTCAGCCACTAGTTATGTAAGCCACAGTTTCTGGTGCCTTCTATTCGTGACTATTTCCAATACCAACTGTTAGTTCTTCTCAAGCGACTAAATGTTGTTTCATCTCATTTTAGGTGGTGGTGGCCATGTTTTCCTCGTCACGATTCAAATTAGCAGGTGTGGGAAATTGTTCATTGAAGAAATACTAAATGGCTTCTTTGATTGCGTATATTTCGTTGTTGGCTGCCGATTTCTTGGTGATAAGAGACCTATTGAAGGATCTCTTAAATCTCACGAATGGATCACTGTCCGCTTTCTTCCTATTGCTTTCCTTGTACCTCTTCAAACGATACGCCTAAACGGATAGTTTTTGCCAAAGAGTGTCAAGACATTGCTGGGAGATGATGTTTTCATTATCGTGACATGCATAAATTTGATTCGCCGCTTTCGTGGATGCAATGCTTCTCTAGAGTTTTCGAGTTCTAGTTCCTGCTCAATTTGAATTGAGTTAATTTCAATTTACTTAATTTTTTTTCCTGATCTTCTCTGCCAAAATAGAACCCAGTGTTCTGTATTCTGGTTTCGATACATCTTGCTGCTGAGACAGCCTGACAGTGGATGACGTTATGTAGGGACTTTAAACACACAGCATCATCAACGAACTTGGGCTTGCTTGGATTTCACGTGTCAAGTTATGCCTTGAAAAATTTTGTCGTGAACAATCTGAACTTCTTTTTCGAAGAACTTAGCTTGGCAGAACTGACCTGCTAAGTTAATCTGTATTGCTTAACTGCAGCAATAGTTTATTAATTTCACCCCGAAGCATCGTTGCTAAAGCCTTTTCATTATGGTGGTCTTCTTCAATTACTTCTTTCTTGCTAATGTTGCGGTTTTTCTCAATTCGGTAGGTAGTTCGAGTTGTTCGTTTAATGGGGCTCTATCCTCTTGGCTTATTTTATGTTCATTCATTTCTCGTAACACATCATTTTTTATAGTGCTGAGCCTTTCTTGTAACAAGACTCTGTTCCTCAGAATAACTCGGTACTGATCGGCCACTCCCTGTTCTGTCACGTTAATTTCTGGTTAAGTCGTGCGGAAATCTTCTTGAAGTTTTTAACTGTAGCCCATCTATTTCCTGTCCTAAATTCGTCACCTCATAAATAAGCAGTACATTTTCATTCATTGTCGTTCTCCTCTTCTTGCGCTTTTTGGGTAATCTCCCTTCAGGTAGAGCTGAATATAATAGTATCTGCTCAGCACGTTTAGCAGATCGAGTTGAAGATCTGGTAGGACTTCTGAATTGGTGCTGATGTTTGTTTTGGTCTGAAGCTGTTACTTAGAGATATATTATGATTATTATAACATGATACTTATTAACATCGTTCCAAGACCGGAGATCTTGGTCAGAAAGATCAGATATCTGTTCAGCTCCGTTCGGCCTTCAGTTCAACTCCAAATCCGAACGGATCAAACTCATCATCACCAGTAAGTCGAGATTCTATAAAGTCGTTATACCCTTCAGCTACTAAGCCTCCATATTGAGAAAAGATATTCATTGTTCTGGACATGAACTTATTTGAACGGGATAAAGCTGACAGAAACACATATATTTTTCGGCTTGTTCAAAAGAATAATTTTGACATCTGAAAAGAAATTTAATCCACTTTCATATTCCTTAATCATCTATAAAATCAATTCGAATATCTCAAAATTCTTAAATACCTACATAAAGAATATCCATTTCTTCCCTAAATTCAAATGTCAAAAATGAATGGCTTTGCTTTGTAGCCAATGTTCTTATTTATGTAGCCAAAGGCCCTATTATCGTGAGACATGGTTTGTTCATGAAAAATTATTTTTATGAAGGTGTCTCTGATTCATCAGAATCATTAGCTTATACTACTTATCACACGGACATATGGCATTAGTTTCTGTTCTCAAAACTAAGATGACTCCATATGATGCTTCGAAAGCATCAGAAAATTCGATGACGACGTATGATAATCTGAAAACATTTTCGATAATTTTCGCAGAACTGGCTAATAAATACTCGATACTTCGAATTGCTCACCTTTGGTTATTATACATCCCATTTTCTGAGAATAGTTCAAAGATATTCAACAAATGAATTCACTGCAATAATAGCGAGTGCGATAGGTTCTCAACCTCTCATAAAGAGAACCACGATATAAAGAGCATGAGTAAGTTACAACTGTCTCTAGCATATGTACGGCCTACTCTCATCAAAAAGTTTTTCTTCTGCTCCAAATCAACAAATAGTCTTCGGTTAACACTTACTATTTTCTTATAATAAGCGTTGGTCCAGTTGTCTACACACTGCAAGAGATTACTTGTTGTAGATTTGCCTTCGACAAAACTTTGATTTTCAGGAAGCACACCACTTAAATTCTCAAACTTGGTCATTTAGTCTACAATAATGTCCTCCATTACTTCACAATCAAGAAATTGAGGTGAAACTACTAACTCTATAATTATAGGAATCAAATTTGTCTTCTTTTTCAAAGATAGTCGTAACAGAAGCCGTATTCCACATATCAAGCAAACAACAACCATCAAACGATGCCATCGTGATCATCGACAATGGGCGACAGAGAGTATCCGTATATTTTTTCAGTAATAGAGAACCAAGGTCATCCATTCCTGAGGATTAATTCATTTTTAATTTGGATACTTCTTCTTCGCTATTCTACTGGTTGAATATCACAACGTCTAAAATGTTATGTACTATTTCAGGAGAGATATGAGGTAGTTCATTATTTTCAGATTTGACAGTACAGGATTCCGAGAAAACATCACCTAGAAGCTCAGCGTTCTCAGCATCATCGGATCAATTCCCTCCATTCGATTTTCTTAGGCAAGAAAATGTCATCATTGAGTTCACTAAAGTAATTTCATACTTGTAGAGCTTCTTAAAATTATCAGAAAATGCTATGAATTCTTAGTCGTTGCTATGAATGTAGTCGTTTTTAACTCTCCGAAGTCAGATTATCCCACAGTTATAGAAAAACCTTGATGAGCTTCATATTCCTCGTCATTAGTAGAATGTTCGTCTAGCTGCAAAAAGCGTTTTTGTGGGTAATTGAGGAAATGCTTCATCGTAAATCAACAGTTTGAAATAGTACTTTCGGAATTATTTCACATATGAATTTCTAGATATACGGGATGTTACTGTAGCATGAAAAAGGTTCGACATTTCGTCTGGATCTGCGAGTAAGCCAAGAATTATCTGCCATTTCACAACTGTTATATCATCAAACAAAGCATCGTAGTTGACCACCTAGTATGACACGTAATTTTCTTCAGACGAAAGTTGAATATCAGTAATTGGAACAACATAGTTAGAAGTACTTATGAGTGAATGATAGCGTATTTTAGATATAGAACGACTCTTCGCTAACAAACACCATCTCCAGAGTAGATGGTTTATTGTCGATTCGATATCTTGTTGGTTCGCTGAAGAATTGAAGCCAGTAAGAGTTCACGTTGAAGTTAATAAGGTTATTTATAGTCTGGGATGGTAGTAATTGGTCAGGATATTCCAGGAAAGTTGAAATCTGAAACGATTATGAGGTTATCTGCTTCCGAGAGTTCTTACAATTTTTGAGAAGGTAACACCGTGTCTTCATTAATTGCATCACCGAGACTATAAACTGATTCAAGATTGAATTCCAATTTATTCTTCGATAGCCGAAACTCTCTCTACTGGGAATGCACATGTATAATTGTCAAGTGTTAAAGTATAAATTATCTCCTTTATCAAATAGACACAAACACCTCCACCTCTTCGATTTGGCCTAATGAACCTATATATTAGATATACATTGATCATCAGCAGTGCACCAGGATCCATGGTAATTAGCCAAGTTGCTGTTATAAAATATTATGGAAGTTCAACTATTCAACTGCTGCATATAAATTCAAAATATTTGGCTTTGAGTGATCTGATATTGGTAGAGAGCATTCACCATCTTCTGTGATCGGCATCAATTCAGATATTCTCGCCATTAGTCTCTCTAGTTTCCAGTTCACTGAGGAGGTCCTGTAAGTCTCCAATCACTTTATTCAAGCTTCTTAGTATTTCCTGCCCCATAGTTTCACTGCTTCAAACAATCTTCATCATACTACGATATCCTGAGTTTTCTTTATCGACAACGGAAAGTTTTTCATCTGTTTCCGAAAATTAATTTTTGATATCGCCCGTTAAATTCCGATTTCATTGAATTTAGTATGGATATCAATTCATCAAAATAATCGAAAGTAGTACCACAGGTATTGTTCACGATTTTCTAGCATTTGGTACGTTGTCGATTTATTCGATCAACGGGATAGAGCTTCGTACAATACTTTCATACGGCCAATTTCTTGTTACAGTTCGCGCATCCGGCAATTGTGAATTCAGAACTATTAGGAAGATTGCTTACTAAGAATATGGATACCGATATAGGAAGATAAAATGAGTTATTTATGGTTTCAGTACAGCATTCTCACTAATACTTTTTCATGAAATGCCAGAAATCTTCATAGGGATTTCTGAAGGACGTACCCAGAAATCAAAATAACAGAACAGAAAGTGACCGATGAGTACCGAGTGCTTCTGAGAAACAGATTCGTGTCAGAAACAAGTCTCTGTCACGGCAAAGAATGCTGCATTTAACGAAACGCATCAACATAACGGCGAAGAAAATACATCACAAATAAACGATCAACTCGAACTAACACCTGAATTGAGACAATAACCAATATGTGCAAGGCAGAAAGTGCTCGCAGAAGTTGAACTGAACGAAGAGACTTCAACTACGATACTTCATGATGAAATGAGGAAATCAGTGATGAAGTTCAGCTATTCTGATTTACCTGGCAGGCCAATTTTTTCCAAAGCTCAGTTCTTTGCACAACCTATGCTCAATTAATGACGCAAGTAATACAAGCCTTATGCCCGAGTTCGTTGATGATGCTGTATGTTTGGAGTCCCTACATACATTCATCTACTGTGCGGCCGTCTCAGCAACAAGGTGTTTAGAAGAATACCATTCTGGCAGCGAAGATTGCAGAAGAAAATTAATGAACTGAAAAACCACATTGGCCAGCAAACGCAAAACCGAAATCAATGACAACACGGAAGATGAAAAAAGTGTTGCATTCGTGACGCAAACAGAATAATAGATTATTCTGTTTGCATCTGAAGAAGTCTTTTGTAATGACGAAACGCGTCATGTTATGTAGTCAATAAAGTGTGAATCATAAGTTCAAGTGTTTGAATTTAATTTTATGTTCGATAATAACAAATTGAAAAAACTTGGTCTTGGAAAACTAAGAATTTCGTTTCGGGCAACATTCTGCCTAAGACCAACCAGTAGTATCACGCTCCTTTCTCGACATTATCTTTGCAAGGTTTCTCTTCAGCAGCTTGTCGTTGTTAGATTGTAAGTTAAACTTGTGACAAGATAACTTGTTACAAGTTTCCTATCAATTACGCATTTTGGTTGGTGGTTATTACACTTCGTGAGTGTGTTCTGTCCCACTTCACTTTTCTGAATGAGTAATCAAGAACTAAAATCTGAACAAGCGTAAGTGATGACTGTCTTGTAAAGATATCAACTGTTCATCACGTCTCTCACTCGCTGCGATAATTGAGTGGAGATTTTTTCCTTTATTTAACGATTCTAACATTCTCAAGTTTATATATGAAAGTTTCTCTCTTGCATTGACTCGATGTAATTTTCATGCCGCATTCGAAATTGCTCCTGCTGAATTTTTCCTTTTCTAACACCCAAACTTATCTCTACCAAACTGCATTCTCATTTCAATGGTGAATTGTTTTGTACTTTCAAGCATTTGATTCAATTCTTGTTTGATGAATGTCATTAGCTTTAGGTCGTCGATATATAATAGACGATTAACTTCAACAACTGCCGTGTTGTTATGTTTAATGGAAAATTTCTTGTTGGTGAAGTTCGATCTCCGCGATAGAGGATTCGTTGCCAAGCCGAACCGAATAGGGTTCGATAAAAATTCCTGAAAAATCCTCCCCCCTTTATTGGTATGGTATCTGTCGATTCATCAATAATCACAGTTGACTCCGGTGCACTATGGTCTTTCACGTAGACATAATTTTCTCTAGGAACTTAGTAACATTTAGGTTAGTTTCGAAGATTGTCATCACCTGAATGAACAAATCATGAGACACAGAATAATGTGCTTTTTTGTAATCAATTTATGCCATATACAAGTTCCACTTCTTGTCTTGGAATTTGCCTAGTTTCAGATTACTGAGCCTATAAAGAGTTGTTCCTAACAAGCTATAGCGTTTTTTGTCCGTCACTATCATTGATTGGCAATGATATATTAATTTAGCAATTTTAGACGTTACAATTTTGTTTAGCCTTGGGAGGCAGGCAACTGGACAATGCTTGCAGAGTTGGTTGGTTTAATATATTCTTCGGCAGGACGTATGTAACATTCTGTGCGAGGAGAACTAGCATAGTTCGAGGATCACTCGATTATGCAGGATTATGAAGGAATATTGTCAATTTTGCGTGATAGAACCTTAGCTTTTTGAGCCAGCAGTTCTGTACAACGTCAGGTCCTAGTACTTTTCAAATGTGATTATTTGTAATAACAACTCCGAGTTCGTCTAAGGTGACTGGATCTTGTCCCGTTTCATTGTAGGTGTTGCAGCCATGTTTTGCTCGTCTATCCTTTCCGCATCTCGTTTAAGCACCGTGAGAAAGCACGTGAACTTAACTGTTCATTCCAGATGGAATTCTCAATGGTTTCTTTGGTATGGCACTTTCCGTCGTTGGCTACCAATTTCTTAGCGTCTTGAAACCTATAAAAGATTCTCTTGGATCGCACAAATTGATCATTGTCCATTTTTCTCCTATTGCTTTCCTTGTATCTCTTCAAACGACCTGCGTAAATGGATAGCCTTTGCCTTAGGGTGTCACGGCATTTCTGAGCGGTACTGTTCCCATTATCGTGAAGTGCATGAATTTTATTCGACGCCATCACGAATGCAACACTTTTTTCAACTTCCGTGTTGTCATTGCTGTTCGGTATTTTGTTTGCTGGCCAATGTGTTTTTTCAGTTCATTAATTTTCTTCTGCAATCTTCGCTGCCAGAATGATATTTTTCCAAACACCTTGTTGCTGAGACGGCCGCACAGTAGATGAATGTATGTAGGGACTCCAAACATACAGCATCATCAACGAACTCGGGCATAAGGCTTGTATTACGTGCGTTATCAATTAAGCACAGGTGGTGCAAAGAACTGAGCTTCGGAAAAAATTGGCCTGCCAGGTAAATCAGAATAGTTGAACTTCATCACTGATCACAACAGTTGAGAATTACACATGTGCATTCCCAGTAGACAGAGTTTCGGCTATAGAATAATCAATTTAAATTCATTCTTGTATCTGTTTATAGGCCGGTGATGCAATTAATCGTTACAGATTTCAACTTTTTTGGCACATCCTGACCAATTACTACCATCCCAGACAATGAATTACGTTATTTACTTTCGCGTGAACTCTAACTTGCTTCAATTGGCCATCAAACCACTAAGGTATCGAATTAACAATAAATGAATATAATCATGAATAAATAAATAAATATCATATCTCTGCTGAAATAGTACATTACATTTTAGATGTTGAGATATTCAACCAGTAGAATAGCGAAGAAGAAATATCCAAATTGAATATAATTTCATCTCCGGGAATGGAGGACCTTGGTTCTCTATTACTGACAAAATAGGCGGATACTCTCTGCCACCCATTGTCGACGATCACGATGGCATCTTTTGATGTTTTTTGTTTGCTTGATATGTGGAAAACGATTTCTGTTACGACGATCTTTAAAAAAGAAGACGGTTTCTGTTAACTGTTAACCGCCAACATTTTGAGTTGGAGCAGAAAAAAGAACTTTTTGGATGAGAGTGAGCAGTACATATACTAGAGACAGGGTTTTAACTTACTCATAGTCTTTATGTCACGGTTCCCAGAGGTTGAGAACCTTTCACACTCGTTATCGTTGTAGTTAATTCATTTGTTGAATATCTTTGAACTATTCTTACAGAATGGGATGTATAAAAACGAAAGGTTAGCATTTCGAAGTATCGAGTGTTTATTAGCCATTCCTTCGAAAATCACTATATCTTCAGATTATCATATGTCGTCATCGAATTTTCTGATGCTTTCGAAACATAATATAGAGTGATCTTATTTTTGATACCAGAAACTAATGCGATTGTTCGAACGAATATTATTCAGTATTAGGCGAATCTGATTTCAAGGAATATGTCCGTGTGATTAGTAGTATAATAATGATTTTGATGAATCAGAGACACCTTCATAAAATTAATATTTTATGAAAAAATCGTGTATCACGATATGAGGGATTTGGCTACATAATATAAGAACATTGGCTACAAAACAAAGCCATTCATTTTTGACATTTAAGGAAGAAATGAATATTTTTTATGTAGGTATTTCGAAATTTTGATATATTCGAATTGAGTATATAGATGATTGAGTGATATAAAAGTGGATTCAATTTCTTATCATATGTCGAAATTATTCTTTCGAACAAACCGAAAAATATACGTGTAGCTCTCTCGTTCGTAGTAGGTTGGGCTGCCATTATCTCTCGAAAAATCATGTTTCGATGTTTGTACTAATTTCTTGTTCCTAACAGCTCTATTCCGTTCAAATAAGTTTATGACCAGAAAGATGAATATATCTTCTCAACATGAGGGCTCAGTAGCCGAGAGTATTAACGACTCTAAAGAATCTCGACTTACTGGTGATGATAGATTTGGTCCGTTCGAATTTGGCGTTAAACTGTAGGCTCAACGGAACTGAAAATATATCTGATCTCCGGTCTTAGAACGATGTTAATAATAATCATATTAAAATAAATTAAACTCTTGGCTTAATGTTTCACGATTTATTTAACAATATGTATAGTCAACATGTTTCGAGCGTTAGCTCATTTTCAAGACTGTCTTGAAGACTCAGTCTTGAAAATGAGCTAACGCTCGAAACATGTTGACTATACATATTGTTAAATAAATCGTGAAACATTAAGCCAAGAGTTTAATTTATTTTAATATTCAATTATGTTTCACCAAGAGTTAAGCGAGAATTCAATCTCATTAATAATCATATTATAATAATCATAATATACCTCTGAGTAACAGCTTCAGATCAAAACGAACATCAGTACCAACTCAGAAGTCCTACAAGATCTTCAACTCGATCTGCCAAACGTGCTGAGCAGATACTATCATATTCAGCTCTGCCTGAGGAGAGATTTCACAAAAGGCGCAAAAAGTGGAGAACGAGAATAAATCAAAATGTACTGCGCATTTATGAAGTGACGAATTCAGAACAGGAAATAGATGGGCTACAGTTAAAAACTAAAAGAAGATTTTCGCACGACTCAACCAGAATTTAACGTGACAGAACAGAGAGTGGCCGATCAGTACCGAGTTATTCTGAACCGACTCGTGTCAAAGGAAAGTCTCAGCACCATTAAGAATGATGAGTCACCAGAAATGAATGAACATAACATCAGCGAAAAAGATAGAGCCCCATTGAACGAACAACTCCAACTACCTACTGAATTGATAAAAACCGCAGCATTAGCAAAAAAGAAGTACTTAAAGAAGAAAAACAGATGGAACAGGCTTTAACAACGATGCTTCAGGATGGAATTAATGAATTATTGCTGCAGTTCAGCAATACAGATCCACTTAGCAGGTCAGTTCTGCCAAGCTAAATTCTTCGAAAAGAAAGTTGAGATTGTTCACGAACTTGTCAAGGCATAACTTGACACGTGATGCCTAAGTTCGTTGATGATGCTGTGTGTTTGGAGTCCCTACATAACGTCATCCACTGTCAGGCTGTCTCAGCAGCAAGGTGTATCGAAACCAGAATACAGAGCACCGGATACTATTTTGGCAGCGAAGATCAGGGAAGAACATTAAGTCAATCAAAATTAACCAAATTCAAATTGAGCAGGAACTAGAACTCCAAAACTCTAGAGATGCATTGCATCCATGAAAGCGACAAATCAAATTTATGCGTGTCACGATAATGAAAAGATCATCTCCCAGCAATATCTTGACACCCTTTGGCAGAAACTATCCGTTCAGGCAGATCGTTTGAAGAGGTACAAGCAAAGCAATAGGAATAAAGCGGACAGTGATCCATTCGTGAGATTTAAGAGATACTTCAATAGGTCTCTCATCACCAAGAAATCGGAAGCCAACGACGAAAAGTACCCAACCAAAGAAGCCATTTAGCATTTCGTCAATGAACAGTTTGCTTCACCTGCTAATTTGAATCGTGACTAGGAAAACATGGCCACCACATCCTAAAATGCGATGAAACAACATTTAGTCACTTCAGAAGAACTTACAGTTGGTGTTATAAATAGTCACAACTGGAAGGCACCAGGAACTGTGGCTTACATAACTACTGGCTGACGCTATTGTGTTGCACTCACACAAAATGGACAGTGTTTCTTAATGATGTTTTAGGTGATTCTCAAAAAATTCCAGTTTTCTTCACACAAGGTGTTACATACCTTCTGCCAAAGGATTTGTCAGATCAACCGAACCCTGCCAAGTATCGTCTAATTACCTGTCTTCTAAAGCTATAGAAAATTATTACGTTCTGCTGGGCTAGTAGAATTTATGGATGGACAAAAACAATTTGTGGAATGCACAAAAAACGCTATGGGGTGTGAGGCGTATTCCATGAAGAGGAACCTGTTATGGCATACATTAATAACAAAGAATGGTTAAATTAGGTGATGAAAATCTACGAAACTGACCCATCTGTAACTAACTTCCCTGAACATATTACGTCTACGTGGAAAATCGCAATACACCTGAATAGCGTCAAATATAATATATCGAGAGATGCCATACCAATGAAGAGAGAAATATTTTTGATATTTGGAGATTGTATTAGTCAACTCTGGTTCAGCAATGAATCCTCTGTCGCAGAGATTGAACTCTACCAACAGCACATATTCCATCAAACGTAACAATATGAAAGCTATCAAATCCAGTCATCTATTATATATGGATGAACTGAAGTATGACCAGTACCAAGCAACAATTGGATTAAATATTTGATAGTATAGGTGAATTCTCTAGCGACATTAAAATGCAGTTCGGTTTGGATAAATGTCGCACTCTGAGTGTGAGAAGAGGCAAAATACACCAGGACGAATTAGAAATCAAATGCGAAATGGAGACCAAAACGAGTCAGTGCAAAAGGGAAACACCTATAAATACTTGGGAATGAAGTGATAACAAAGAATCATGCATCTTTTAATGAACGAAGAAATCTCCTATAATTTCACGAAGAAAATGGCATTCGTACTGGAAACAAAAACTTGACAGTAAACATCTCTTTCAAGGTAATCAACATTCGCATCTTCGCATTCAGTTGTTTACTCATTCAGAATAGCAAAGTGGATTTTCACTGTTTCTCTGCAGCGGAAGATCAGAGTAATGCTTACGAAGTTTAGTAACCACTATCCAAAAAGCGCCGTTGAAAGGACTACACCGAGAAATTAGGGCGGTAGGGGATTGGTAGACATCGGTATCTCATTGGACCAGCAAATAGGATATCTTCGAGACTTCTTTCACAGGCAGTCTGTTGACTCACATGTACCGGGAGGCAACCCTTGCACGGGAGGCACACCAATGAGACCACGAAAACTATTTCGACAAGAAATCGTCGAACTACTGGTTGACCTCAGACAGAATATTTCCCGAAGCTGGGGAATTCAAGACGGGATTATTCAAACCCGTAATTACCTGAAACACATCGTTATAGACCCAACAGTGAGGGCAGACAAGTGGCGATACGGATCAATATGTCAAGCATCTGAGACAATCCAGCATATGACAAACGGATGACAAATATTGACACCAACGGAATAGAAAGAAAAACGTCGAAGCAAAGACTGTGCATCAAGATTTGGCATCAAAATTTTATCTGCTACAGAAGGAGAAGGTGTCTTGCTTCAAATATATTACGGTGCCGATTATAGAGAATGACCAGTTTAGGCTCTACTTGAACCGCGCTTCATCTTGATTGATAGAACAGTTCCGCATAATAGGTCTGACCTGGTCTTGGTTAACAAAAGAGCGAGGGAATCTACATTTATCGAGGTGGCTATATCGAATGCAAACAATCTAGCTGAGAAGAATGCCAAATAAAGAAAATTAAATCTCAGAGTATCAAAAACTTGAAGTGTGAACTTCACAGAGTGGCATATGAACGTAGTCAGGACTCTGCCAATTATCTTGGGATCTGTTGGAATAAACGTGAAAAATCTACTGAAGAACTTTAGAGAACGAGGTCTCGGCGAACATCTCTATGAGCAACCACAGAAATCGATGATACCTGCCACAACAAAACTGTCAGGAAAGTTTTGGGATATAACTGAAATCAGTGACACTAAGATGGGTGCCGTGAAAATTTCTGCCATGGGGACATTCGCCACGTACATGATAATTTGGAAAAGGTCATTACAGAGCTCAGTTCCTCTGATATGTTATATCGAGGATGAGTGGAAATTTTCGGGTGAGGTAGTGTGAGAACCGTAAGGATTGAAATCGGGAACAATAAAAATAATATTTGATTCATATGTTTTCAAACCTGAATCTAATTTTTCTTTCATTCTTGAATGTATGTGATGCTTTACTAAGTTCGAAATTTTCATTAGAAACCGCTTGAAGTTTCAGGACAGACTCCTGAGAGACGATGACAGCGCAACGTCCTGCAACCGAGAGATCTGGCGATATATCCTCTGTCGCACTCTGACTCGGATGATAGTACTGGTCACTCTTTTTTTTGGTACAAAATTCTCGACCATCTAACAGATAGAGAACTTCTCTCAAACGGGCAACCTATTTTCAATTATCGATTTTTGATGGCGACGAAGTACAATGTATGAATCTTTGAAGGCCTCGAATAGATTTTATTGATGTTTGCAAATATTTTGCAAACGTCTGGCTCAATATCAAACTTTCTGAAATGATTTGCCTTCCATGGCTCCTATTTTCTCATATGTACAATTTAAACATATAAACATTTAAGAATGAATACCTAAGAATTTTATTCTTCCCAAATTCAAATATCAAGAAGGTATGGCTTGGCAAATATCCACAACTTGGTAGCCAGAGGTAGTCCTTGAATTATAGCAGATCCAGTCCTATAGCAGATGAAAGCAACATAAAATACTATTGCGAAGGCTGCAATTAAACTTCTACAACAGTGGAGCTAAAAAAAATGCTTGGTAAATGTCTGAATAAAATAGAGGAACAATCAACTAAATTGGAGAAATATATAAAATTCACTGAGGCTTATTTTCCCATACCAGTCAGTCAAAAAAGTATTATTGATTGAACCAATAAAAGGACAAAGAAGTAATGTAACGGGAGAAGATATTGCTAGTAAAATTGATCCTGGTGAGTTGAAACTTGCTGTAGATGTTATGAAAAACATTAAAAATGGTGGAATTATGATTGGATGTGACGGTAACAAAACCAAGGAAATAATTTCCTCTAAAGTGTCCCAAGAATTAGGTAACAAATACTCAGTAGTCGAAGCCAGTCTGAAAAATCCAAAAATTGTTATTAGAGGCGTAGAAGAAAGATATATGGAACAAGAAGATGAACAGATAGTGAGAGGAATTATCGAACAAAATGATCTGAAAATTATTGATGAAAATATAGAAAGCAAAGTGAAGATTGTGAGGAAGTATACGAATAAATCAAAACAAATCAATCCAGTATTAGATAATTCGTGTTATCTAATGTACTGGACATATATGACATAATAAAAAAAGAGAAAAACTTAATGTTGTATAGAGGAAATGGTTTGTCTCGGATTATTATAATGTAACTCGATGTGTTCACTGTTCTGGTTTCAATCATTTCTTTAAAGATTTTACGAATAATAAAGCATGTTTATAATGTTCTGGAAACCATTAATGAATGTGAATCAGATATGAAGAAATGTATAAGTTGTTGTAGAAAGGTTTAGAAATTAAATATCAAAATAGATATAAACCACAAGACTTCTGATCCAGAGTGTCCTTGCTACAAAAGAATTATAGAGAGTGAATATAAAAAAATAAATTATGGTGACAAATAGCAATTAACACCTCAATCTATCGTACATTTGAATTGCCAGGATTACTTGAACAAAAATGCAATATGCAACTTTTGATAAGTAACTCGAAACCTATCATCTTATACCTGTCGGAAACACATATGTTAGTAATAATGAAATAAAAACAGATGGATACAAATACATAAATTGCAAATATAAACGTACTGGTGGCGTCTTGATATTAATTAAGGACCATTTGTCACAGAAAGTTGAACTTATTGAGGCTAAGGATAATTATCTATGGAAAGTGATAATTGAGTTCAAGATGGACAAGCAAAGATACATTTTTGGCTGTTTGTATCACCCTCCAGCTATTAAGACGAACGTTTTCCTGGACGATTTTGACGATATATTGGAGAAAATGTGTGAGCTCGGGGACATATTGTTATTTACGGGAGACTTTAACATAGATTCAAAGAAACATATATGTGAATCTAATAGATGTAGGGATATAATATATCGGCGTGGATTGAATCAAGTTGTCACAGATTATACCAGAGTCACAAAAGATAGTTCCAAATTAATTGACTACCTTGTGACAAATAATGAATACATAAAGCCTACTGTGCTTCATACTCCAAAGATTTCCGATCACTCGATCATATTGGTCAATTGAGATCCGGAGCATGAAAGCATGCATAAACAATTTTATTTCCGTTATTATAGGAACTATGATGCAGATAGACTTCAAACTGAATTAATAGGTATGCAATGCAATGATGACATAACAGATATAAATGAATTGAGTAATGAATTCATTGAACGAATTAAGAAAATAGTAAATTAAATGTACCCTTTTAAAACTGTATCAGTAAAAAATAACGAGATTGCGAAATGGATAAATGAAGAAATTTTACAACTAATGAAAACAAGAGGTATCAAATATGAACAGGCTATTTATACAACTTCAGATGAAACTTGGAATGAAAACAAGAAGTTAAGAAATTCGGTTGCATATAAACTAAGAGCAGCAAAAAAGAAGAATTACACCACAGACTTATACAACAAAGTTCTGCACAGAAGATCTGGAAAAACTCAAAACATTTACTACCAGGTAAATGTAAACACAACATAAAGAGACTGAAATTCGGACATCGCTTAGTAAGTGGAGATGATGAAATAAGTAAAAACTTCAATAAGTTCTTCATCGATAGCATAAATGAATTAAGGCATTCTATTCCGAAGTATTACGCCCATGAGCGATATTTAGAACATATAAAGTCTCACGGGCATTTTGCAGATTTCAAGTTAGTTTCAATGCAGGAGTTGAAAAAAGTTGTTTTTTCTCTGAAGAATACTTCGACTCCAGAAGATGGGATAAACACCAGAATTTCTAAAGATGTATTTCAGGCAACAGGTAATAGACTCTTGGATATAGTAAACACTTCACTCACGTATGGTGACTTCCCAGAGGTATGGAATACAGCGATAGTTATACCAATACATAAAGTTTCCGATCCTCAAATCTGTGAGGAATTCAGAGGAATCAATACAGTTCCGGTGTCTGAAAAGATACTAGAACTTGTGATAAAACAACAACTTATAAATTATTGTGACCGAAATGTATTGTCCGGCTTCCAATCTGGTTTTCGTGCGCGCCACTCATGTGAAAGTGCAATTTTGAAAGTATATGAGAAGTAGGTTAGCAAAATCGATAAAGCTAAGATAATATTGGTCGTTTTTCGGGACTTTCAAAGAGCATTTTATATTAAAGATAGAATTTTATTGATAAAAAAATCACGTAAAATGGGACTGTCGGGAGATGTCATAAAATGGTTTAGTTGCTATTTAAAAATAGATCTCAAAAAGTTAAATTCAATAATTCGATATCGACATCTAGGATTAATGAATATGGAGTTCCACAGGGAACGGTTTTAGGTCCTCTTTTTTTATTTTGTATATAAACGACATTGTTAACTATGTGGGAAATTCCGAGATCTCAATGTTTGCTGATGAAACTATTCTTTATGTTACGGGCGAGGATAATACATTTATGCCACAACCACTACAGAATGACTTAGATGAGTTGTATGTATGGTTATGCGACAACAATATGAAAATTAATGTTGAAGAATCAAAATTTATGATTGTTGGCAGTAAATACAAGATGAAAAATTTGAGTGGAACTATTCTAAAAATAATAATGAAAGTTGATACAGAAGTAATTGATAGAATAAAAAAAATGAAGTATCTTGGCATAATAATTGTCAAAAACTTAAATTCAAAAGCGCAAGCAGAGTACATTGCTAATAAGATGTCAAAAAATTAGCCTTTTATACAGATTAAGAAATAAAATAGATATGAACACAACCTCATTATTGTTTAAGACATTGACACTACCACACATTGATTATCGTTCGTCACTTTTATTCAATCTACAGAATAATTGTCTTGATAGATTGCAGAAAATGCAGAATCAGGGTATGAGAGTGGTGCTAAAATGTAACAAGAGATTCCCTATTAGAGATATGTTGTCAACGTTACAATTGATGAGTGTAAATCAGAGAATAAGCATCAGTGGTTCTGTGGTGAAGCATCAGTGGTTCTGTGGTAGAATGCACGACTGTCACGCGGGCGGCTCGGGTTCGGTCCCGGATAATCCAAGCTTAGCTTCTTAGATTCACTATCCTTTGAATTTTTACTTGATAAATGCTACAATTTAGGTTTCAGAGGTGTTTTTCTGAATTGGTTACGTAGTTATCTTGAAGAAAGAACAATGGTAGTGAAAATAGGCGAGAGTTGTTCTCAGTGACATGATATTGCTCTTGGGGTGCCTCAAGGCTCTGTACTCGGACCTCTTCTATTCATATTGTTCATAAACGATCTTCCTGCGAAGTTGTCCCGGTTTTTGGTGACACTATTTGCCGATGATTCATCGGTGGTTGTTTCTGGCAGCACTCCTGAAGAACTTCTGGAGGCATGCGAATGCATTGTGAGGGAGTTTGTGAGTTGTTGTCAAATGAACAATCTGATGGTGAACGTCGACAAAACTGTATGTGTTCAGTTTTGTCTGAAGGGCAATGGAATTAGTACCTTGGATGTTGAATATGGGGACAACACTATATCATCATCCCAATCAACGAAGTTTCTTGGAATATATGTAGACAAAAATTTGAGATGGACAACACACATTGAGGTCTTATGTAAAAAATTGAGTAACTCATTTTTTGCAATCTCTAGAATCAAGAACATCGTACCTAGAAACTGTGTCATGAATGTGTATTACAGTCTTGTATATAGTCATCTAAATTATAATATTCTGCTGTGGGGTTGCTCTACAGAAATAAATAGGGTGTTTATTACACAGAAGCGAATACTTCGATTAATATTCAATATTCATCAGCGATCATCTTGTAAACCTATCTTCATTAATAATTACATACTCACCTTACCGTGTTAATATATTTATAGATGTTTGTTATATGTTAAAGAAAATGAAGATAGGTTTATTAAATTGAATAGTAATCATGAGTATTCAACAAGAAACAGGGATGTGCTACTTATTCCTATGCATAAAACAGCTAAATTTGAGCACTCTCTCTATTGTCAGAGCATTAAAATTTTCAACCATTTACCATCGAATTTGAAAGTACTGAAAGCTCATTTTTTTAAGAGGAGAGTTAAATCTCTGCTCTTAAGAAAGGCATACTATAGTATGTCAGAGTACTTCGATGATTCGGATGTAGGCAATAATGTTTGAATCAATTTTTCGTATCATATATTTGTATATTTTTTTAACACTAATGTACTTCACCATGTGAAATTGTCTCAAATGTTTAATATCTCTGAGGAAATTTTTATTTTCTTTTTTTTTCAATCAAAATTGTATATTATTGTAAATATGAATTTAACCCAGATTTTTGTTTGAACCAATATTTTTGCTCGAGGGCTGAATGGAAGATCAGACTCCAAACTGAATTCGGTCCTTTTGAGAGCATTTCTCTTAGTTGTAATTATTTATCAATTGAAATGAATGTAATTTTACTATGTAAGGAATGTTTCTCAATAAAATTATATTATAACTTATCGAACACTAGATTATATATATATATATATATATATATATATATATATATATATATATATATATATATATATATATGGAGAAAATTTGCAGTTTGTTAGTGAATACCATGATTATCATACCAGACGTCGAAATTACTTTCAAATACATACCTTTAGAACACATATTATGAATAGATCCACGATGAGTAGTAGGCTTGTATTATACAATAAACTGCCCATAAACATAAAGTACTGTCAGAGTTATCGAGACTTCAAAAGATACTTGATAGAATATACTTATAAAAATTATTGGCAATAAATGTGAGTGTAAACTGATTGTTGATAATAGCTTTGTGCTAAATAAAGATTATTATTATATTATATATTATAATTCAGTTAACGAAGAGATATTTAAGAAACTTTCGAGATTATTAATATAAGTATTATGTAGACTGTAAAATAGTACTTCATATTTTCACTTGGGTTATATTCTTCATAGTTCTTGGAAAAGCCAAATTGATTTTCAGGTCGAGTGGATGTAGATAACTTCAACTAACCGAAGTATTAAAGAAATGTTTGGTGTTATTGATATATGAAGAAATGCCCTTTCTCGTGAAATCGATTCTTCATTAGAAATAAAAAGGCAAAGGCAAGTTATATTCGATTAAGAAATTTTTGTATCGAATATTCGCACCAACGCAATACGAAAAGAGACATTATGTAACAAAGATTTACATTGTACATTATTTATTTTAGCACGAATTTCATATAATGATAGAAGCGTTCATATTACAAATTTCATAGAAGGAAAAGGTACCTTACGGAAAATATATTCAACAACGAGTAGCTTCAGAGATGGAGAGAAGAACTCTCGCAAGGGATGCATGGATGCATTCATGATACCCCGCAGTAAAATATCGACAAAGAAGTGTCGAAGTACCGGTTGGTGTCAGTCAGAATGATTCCCAAAAGTAAAGGACTTTCAGTCTTGAAAATGAGATAACGCTCGAACATGTTGACTATTTCATATTGTTAAATAAATCGTGAAACATTATTTTTTGCCGATGATACAGAATTGTTGATTTCAGTTTTTTGAATTCTGATATTCAAATATGAGACGCACCACTGTAGAACGTATGTCGACAGTCTCATTTTACCCAATTTCTCTGAACTGAGAAACCCGATCATAGTTTCGAAAGCTTTTCGAAAATCAAGGAACACTTGATTAACACTAACACAAACTAACACTAGATTACCTTTATCGATTTCCTTCAATCACCTAAAATCCTCGGATTATAGCTTCCACACGAATGACTCGTATGATTGATACGATATATTCATAAATTTCAGAATTATTGAGTGAATTTCTTAATTCCAATTAATTTTAATGAAATAAATTTGATAAATTGGAGTTTTTTATTTCCAAAAAATAGGAAAACGCGATCAAAAACAATTACTTCGAACTATGGTTAAAACTAAAAGGTGAGTAATATTGAAATTTGAAGATCGTAAACGTTGATTCGAACCTTACTGAAAATAGTTCTTTATTCTCACGCACATATGCATTCGTCAAAATCTGTGACGATAGACAATCAGATTTGATTATATGATCAATTTCATTCTGTGATAGTTTCGTTACGATACAAGAATCGCATCGTGATTGACCATCAAATTCTTGAAATAAACCTGAACTGTTTTAATCGTACAGCGCCTTCGGTTTCAACTTGATAATTCTGTTATAGTGCATGAATTTATTTATTCGAAGTAGAATTTTGTTTACAAGCTATAAAATGCAGCGTTCATCAAAACGTTGCTGCACTCTTGAGTTTTTCATTATTCGATTGAAAACTGAACAAAAAATATATTTGAGCATATGTTGAGTATCATTGCCTTTTTCAGCTGATGCGCCATTCGAACACCTGCATAGATGTTGTTCGAAGTCCCGACATAGCTAGAAAATGACATGGAAATTGTAAAATAGGGATGTAAGAACAATACCACTGAATCAATTCCCAGCTTCAAATTATCCAACACATATATTACTACCTACGTAAATTCAAAGAGCAATGTGAAGATGCTTAAATAGGGTTGAAAGAAGACTGCCTACATTTATATGTACATTAGGGGTAGTGTAGTTTATATTAGTGCTAAAATACTTCTTTAAATTCTCCATATTATAGTCCAATAAATGAAGTCGGAGACAGTATCCAATGTACAACAAAATATGAATTGTTCGAATAAATATTTTATAGTTAATGGTCCTCACTCAATTCTGCTTCATCAATAAATTTTTTTTTCCTGATTATTACCCCCATAGAACATTCACTCATATTTCAGTTCCGAAAATGTCCTACAGCTGAGTGTATATTTCCTTTCATTTGCATTTTCAAAATTATAATTTTTGCAGAAAGGAAAGCCGCATCATATGTTTCAGCAGATGAATCAACCGTTTCCAAATTTCAAAGAGTCAGCTTCCCAAGATTGCTAGCGTACTGGGCACGAACCTGAATATTTCAAATTTTGGATGGCTTCGTCCGTTACTTTTTGATGATGCATATTATAGAGAAAAATACACATTGTTACCTATTAGGCAATCACTAGATTGGTTATTTTGTGACTGCGGTTTCAAAGTATTATTTCTAGTACTTGAAAATATAGTAGGTAATACTACGGACTGCATTACTAATATAATGAATATCGTGATCAAAACCAACTGTATTTTTCTCTATAATAAATATTTCAAGTTCAATCGAAAGTTATTCTGAAATTTTTCTCACTCTTCGAATATTTATGTGAATATATGACTCTTCTAATATCAATAACATAAACCACTATCAGTACTTTCCTATGCTTCATTCAATGCAGCTCATTTTTTCATTTCTCCTATTCAATTCTGAATATAAGACAACCGAGAATAAAAGAAAAAATAGCAGCAAATTCACAATGCAATTGAAAAATCTCAGTATTTATTAGCATGAGCACTCTTGATAATTGAAGAATTGATTGAATTGAGTGAAATAAAGTTGATGAATAGTTAGATAATATGAAATAAATTGAGACATATAGAACAAATAATTCATTTCGTTGAAAAATCGCTGAGCAATGAGTAGGCACATTGCATTTGATCAAGGACTCCATGATTAATTCTAAAGTGGCATTACAAATTGTGATTATGTTGAGAGAATTGAAATATTCATTTGTCGTTCGTATGATTATTAAGTTTGAAAAATTCATCTAAATTACTTCCATTAATTATTTCAAGTTATTAAAAAATTCTCCATCTAAATTTAAATGTTTAGAAATTATCGCTTGTGTCATTTGAAAAGTTAATGAAAAATTTTTCTATGAGGAACTTGGGTATATTCTGTATGCGATAATGAAAAATTGTCGCCAATTGTCATGATGAATTTTCATTGGAATAAACATAACTTACCTTCTGGATCGATTCGAGATAGAAATTGAACGTCTAGTTTTTTCACATGACAGAATGGTTGAGGTTAGTGTAATGTGCGAAACGAAAGAATATCGACTTCCATTTCGTCCATCTGCGCGAACCCTTGCGCAAAACGACAATCACTCTCCTGTGACTCCATTGATTGCAGGGTTCAGAAAATGTCTGAAACGACTGCTGATTGTTTATTTTAAGCTGAGTGATCTGTTGTTCGTTTTAAACTTTGCATATTAGAAAAACAGATAATCTGATGACAAATATATATATATATATATATATATATATATATATATATATATATATATATATATATATATATATATATATATATATATATATATATATATTATTATTATTATTATTTCGATTGATCCCCATGAGGAGAGCGACTGAACTTGAATTCGCAATCATTAGGAATTTTGCTTCATCTTTTTTGCCTCCCAAAATCGCTTCATCCTCTCTGAATGCTCTTTCTTCCGTTCATCTGTCCACTTTACTCCAGGTTGACGATTTACTCTTTGCTCAAACTTTATATGTGCGATTTTATAGCGGCATTCAGTGCGATCTTCGAGATTTTTTATATTGATCTGTTGTAGATCCTCTTGGACCTCTTTTAGCCACTCTGTTCCGCATTTACTATTCATAATTATATTGAGTAGTTTCTTCGGTATTCTGGACTGTTTCATTCTGTAGACATGTGCATAGAACTTTGCTCGTCGTTTTCTGATTTCTTCCGTTATCGTATTTGTCTTTTGATACAGTTCATTTTGAGGTCTTTTCATCCAAATACCGTTTCTATTGATTGGCCCGTAAATCTTTCTGAGAATTTTTCGTTCTTGTTTTTCTATTTCTCTAATTCTTGAATGGCCGCCAATAACCATTGTTTCAGCTGCGTAGATTGCTTCTGGAAGAATCGTTGTGTTATAATGCCTCAATTTGGCGCCTCTCGAAATGCACTTTTTGTTATAGTGAGCCCATGTTAGTTTGTAGGCCCTTTGGAGCTTGGTTATTCTCTGTTCATTAGCGATTCGGTTTAAACCTGAGGACTGTATAATTTCCCCGAGGTATTTAAAATGGCCTACTTGCAGAATTTCACCATGTTTTGTCATAAGAGAAGATTTATCTTTTGGTTTTCTTTCCATGTATTTGGTTTTATCATGAGAAATTTGTAACCCGGTTTTCTGCGCAATTTCATGTAGTTTTTCCACGGCGCGAATGGCTTCAGTTCTGTTGTCTGTGATGATAGCAATATCGTCTGCAAAGGCGAGACATTTGACATTTATTCTATTTTCTTTTTTGATACCCACTTGTATGCCCTTCACGTGAAGTTCCCATTTCCTTATGATCTTTTCTAAAACAATATTGAAAAGAATTGGCGAAAGTCCGTCCCCCTGCCGCACACCGGTTTTGATTTCAAAGGGATCTGATATTTCGCCCATAAATTTTACCTTGGAAGTTGTACCTGTAAGTGTCTGTTTTATAATTGTTCGGGTCTTTCGATCGATTCCAAATTCTTTCATGATTTCGAAAAGGGTTTCGCGGTCTACCGAATCATATGCTTTTTTGAAGTCAATGAATGTGATAACTGTATTTCTACATTTCCTCATCTGTAATATCGTCTTCAAAGTCCAGATCTGTTCAGCACATGATCCGCCTTTTCTGAATCCAGCTTGGTATTCCCCAATTAGTGGATCCGCTTGGTGTTCTACTCTGTTTAGGAGTGCTTTAGAAAGTATTTTGTACGCAACCGGTAGTAAGGAAATTCCCCTGTAATTATTGATATCCATTTTGTCCCCCTTTTTGTGCAATGGATGTATCAACGCGCATTTCCAATCCTCTGGTATCTGTTCCGTTCTCCAGATTTCTGATATTAAATGATGAAGTTTTTGGGTCAAAGGGACCGTTCAATTATTACGTAAGCACTATTGGGGAACGGGGGGGTCTTTGCTTTGCTTATTTTTGATGACATCGTGAGTAGGGGGTCTAGATGATGATTACGTCATCAGATGTTATTTACTTTTTTACACATATGGCAACCCTCACCTTGCTTTTGCTTGAAAACTTAAACGCATTTTCCGGGATTCCCTCAAATAATTCATATGTTTTAATTACCTTGAGTAATGAGTGAACACGCACAATGACAGGAAAGTTAGACCCGTAAGAGTCGCTGGTCGTCGTGCTGATGAACTGATGTGCATTATTCAAAATTTAGAGCACGATGATGTTGAATGACTCCATGAAAATGACGTAGACATTCCAAAATTGGATGAAAGTGAGCAGACTCACAACGCTGAGCAGTTAACATCCAATGTCATCGAAAAAAGAATCATGGATTCGGGTATCATGGTCTGAGGACTGTTAATTTCAATAAATATGTGTAAACAATTTTAAGTAAGTTTTTATGTTCGTAATATTACTTAATATTATAATATTTTTGTACCTTACTCTATGTTGAATACCGCATCAGTAGAATCTAATCTCTATAAAAAACCATTTTATTATCTTTAGAATTATAACTTCTGCTCATAAATCATCAAAAAATAAATATATAAATCAAAAAATGTTTACGTAAGCATGGGAGGAAGGGGGTTAGCAGTTTGCTTACTTTTGCTGACAAGGGGGAGGGGGGGTAAATAATTGTAATAAATCTGCTTACGTAATACTTGAATGGCCCCAAAGTAGTATCGTTCAGTTTCCAGAGTTCCGCAATAATCCCATCTTCTCCTGCTGCTTTGTTGTTTTTGAGTTGCTTGATAATTGCCGTAATCTCTTCCACATCAGGGGCTTGCGAGTCTGGATGCGTAAACCCCGAAAAGTCGAACATAAGTTTTTCTTGGGGTGGACTGCAGTTGAGAAGGGTGCTGAAATATTCGGCTAACATTTTGCAGTTATTTTTTGTGTTAGTTTCCAACGCGCCATCGGATTTCCTGAAGCAAAGAGTGGGCGCTTGGTATCCTCGCAAGTTTTCTCCGAAAGTTCTGTAAAAATCTCTAGTATTATTATTGGTGAAATCCTTCTGTATTTCGTGACACCTATTATTATCGTATCTCCGTTTTTCTCTTCTAATTACTTTGGAGGCCTGTTTTTGAGTTGTAAGGAAATTCTCCCAGTTTTCCTCATTTTTATGGCCGTTAAATTTTTTCCATGCAGTTATTCTCTTGTCGACTGCTTGGTCGCAGATTAAGTTCTACCAGCGGTGTTTCCTGGTGCGAAGAGGTTGTCCTAGTGTGATGGCTTTCTGAATATTCTTTGTAAGGATTTCCCAATTCGTCGATTCTTCCTGATTGATTTGTGCAATGATTGTATCCTTGTGAAGTTTCAGATATTCTGGATCGGACCTAACTTTTCTGGGTGTAAATTTTTTATTTCTGTTGGGTTGAAATTTTGTTTTTATTTGGAGGAGATAGTGATCCGAATCAAAGACGCCTTTGCGAGTTCTAACATTTAAAATTTCCTTTACGTTGTTCTTGGAAATTGCGACATGATCAATTTTATATTCACCCTGCTTGAGACTGGGCGATCTCCAAGTAGTTAGCTTATGTACAGGTTTTTGAAATAGAGTACTCATGATTTTGAGTTCGAAGTTCCTACAGAACGCGATTAACCTTTCACCGTTCTTGTTGGTACGTTTGTGTTTAGTATGGGGACCCGTAGTGTCTCTGAATTTCCTTTCCTTACCTAGCTGTGCGTTAAAATCTCCTAGCAAGATTTTCACGTGGTGTTTTGGTATTTTATTGGTTGTTTCTTCCAATGTTTCCCAAAAATCTTGTACGCTTTCTGGAAAGGTTTTGTTGTGGTGATTAATGGGAGCGTGCACGTTGATTAAAGTGTAAGCTTTATTAGCTGATTTGATAGAAAGCAAGGAGACTCTCTCGTTGGGCGATGTGAAATTAATAACCGAGTCTAGTATGGAATTGTGTATCGCGAATCGGGTACCTAAAAGCGGTAATTTGCCCATAACTTTCACGGCAGGTTTCCCTTTGTAGATTCTGAAACTGTCGGTGTCGAAATGATTCTCGTCCATGAATCGTGTTTCTTGGAGAGCGGTGATTTTGAGATTGAACTTTCTCATGGTGTTGGTGAGCTGCTTCAGTTTACCTGTTTTAGCGAGTGTATTAACGTTAATTGTACCGATGTGATGTTTTTGTTTGATCTTGAGATAATGGAAGGTTTTTGAGAAGCTCCGATTCTTCTCCGCATGGTGTCCCTGATCCCCCAGAATCCGAATCCGATGATCAGGTGAAGCCAGTCTTTCGACTGGTGCCTGGGGTAGTGATACTTTGATCTTGTTTTCCATCATGCGTTCAAGCTGAATAGAGCTTAGGGGTGGTCTCAATTGAGACCACAGGGCGTACGACTCGATTTTTGAGTTCGAGAAGATTGAAATACAGCCGCCTCAACTAGAGAAACAGACGCTGACCACTGGCCGTCAGATACTGAACAGACGCCGATGGATTTGTTTAGTTAGTTTTTGGTCCGCCCTGTGTATCAGTGTCTCCTATATCTAGGAGACTTTCCCCTATCCGCCACCTGGGGAGGCGCCCGATGGGGGTACTAACAACCCCTCACGAGATATATATACATATATATATATATATATATATATATATATATATATATATATATATATATATATATATATATATATATATATATATATATATTCAATATTTTTCGCTCGATAATATCTTCCTCAATGTCATCATATTTATATATATATATATATTATATATATATATATATATATATATATATATATATATATATATATATATATATATATATATAACAATATAGTAGAATATATCAAATGAGAGGTAATAATAAATATTTGTCTAAAAAGAATGATAATTCTTGATAATGCCGTAAAAAGGCGAAACTAGTCTAATGAAGAATTGTTCAGTCCGTGATTTTAAGACAAGTATTTATTATTACCTCTCATTTAAATATGAACTATCACAGAGTTGATTCATCGACCATTGAATTCAGTAGAATTGTCTATATTCAAAAAATGTTTCATTTTCAAATTCATATGTTTAAATTATTGGAAACAAATATACAAAATTAAATAAATTAGGAAACTAATATACAATTTCAATATTTTCGATGCTCAAACTGAAGACTCGATTATTAATGTTGAATTCAAAAAAATTCCATTTATAGACAAACTGTCTCAACAAATAATTTCTATTTTCGAAAATTTTCCACATTCAAAATTCGCGAAGTACAATATCTTAAGTACCTCCAGTCTTTCTCAAAATTTAAAGATAAAACACCCCCAGTATACAACAGTAACGTCATTTACGAACTTCCTTGCAAAGAATGTCACGAATTTTATGTGGAACAGACATCACAGTGGCTTAAACAGAGATTAATACTACATGGGACTGTCGGCTTGGAAAGAATTCTTGTGCGATGGTAGAACACCATCAACAAACTGGACACTGCTTTGACTCTTCTAGGGTAAAAGTATTGGAACGTGAGACCAATTAGAGGAGCAGATTGTTCCTCGAAATGTATCATATAAACAAAAAAAGAAGACATTGTGAATTACAAATCGGATAAGGAACAGTATAATAAAAATAATGATAATAATAATAAACGTCTTTATTGCCACACATATGGTGCTACATAAGAAGACGCGAGATTTAGCATGAACTATTCTTCATCTAACCTCCTGAAAGTAAATGAAAATAAAGTAGAAAAAAAAAACACAAACATAAGAAATGAACGAAAAAAGTATGATACATACTTGGAAAATAATTCCTAGGTTTCACTGAAACAAAGTAACATGTATATATATATATATATATATATATATATATATATCTCAAATACCATTAGAGTTATAAGAAAATATGTGCTAAAGAGAGAATAAACATAAATAAATCAAAAATCATAAAGAAACAATGCAAATATGGGAAGTGATAATATATGATTATAGAAGTGATATTTTTCAATTCATTACTCAAACCATTGTAACCAATCACAGCATTAAAGTTGAAAGATCTATCAAATATAGCAGAGCGATGGATTGGCATAGTGAGTACAGACTGATGCCTGACACGATCGTCGTGAATGGAAGATCGACAAATTAATTCTTCTCTAAGGTAAGGCGGTTCGGAGGTAAGCATAATTTTGTGGACAAGGCACAAAAGTGAGTATTCATATGAACCATCCACCCTAGGACAACCGAGTGCTGAGTAAGTATGGGACATATGATCAAATTTCTTCGAGTCAAATATGAACCTACTACAAGTAAGTCTCATAATTTGGAGTCGCTTCGCATCAGCTGATGCCAGGCAAGGGTAATAAATTGTAAGAGCATATAAAACCCTGAACATGACAAAGCTCTGGCATGACTCTTTCCTCATCTCTACACTCAAAACATCTTTACTCGCAAATACGACTCCAAGTACTGCATGGCATTGCTTCAAGATTCAAGTTCATTGCTCGAAATGAATAGAAAACCTAAGATCCTCATCGAAATTAACTTCCAGATTTTTAGCGCAGTCAGTGAAAGGTACTAGCTGATCACCTATACGAATACTCCTTAGAACGATCCTTAGTGCACGACGTGGATTAAAGTTTCCGAAGAGAATCGATTTACACTTCGAAGGATTCAGTATTGAACAATGAGACTCACAGTAATCACCTATTTGTTCTATATCATAATTAATAGACTGTTCTGTATTAATTGATAGAACTGTATTTGACAATGGGTCACACTTTTATGAAGATCAGCCGTATATAAAACGAACAAGAGGGGACCTAAGACAGATCCCTGAGGAAATCCAGAGTTTATTTTATTGGATGACGAAAGTTGGTTTCCGACAACTTCTTTTTGCTCTCTTTCACTGAGGTAACATTTTATGAACCTGAAAGAAATTTCGTCAAACCCGAAGTAGTAACACTTGGCAGGAAGAAGGAGATGGGTCAGCGTATCAAAATTTTGGAAAAATAGAGTAGTAGAAGCAGACTCTTTAGTATTTTATCAAGCGATATGAGAATATCCTATCACACAAATACGTCAATTTGTCTGGGGTTCTGCGAAATTCTGCGATTCGTTTGAAATACTGACTGGTGCATTGTATTGATCCCACTGAAAATCAAATACTCATGAATTTGCATGTGTTCCACTCGCCCCATAATTTCAGAAAACAGGAGCAATATAATAATAGGCCTCAGCTGGATGTATGAGGTAGGATTCTCAATTTTGGGTACCGGAGTCGCTAATGCGTCTTCCAATTATTTATATATATATAGCGACACCGGTACCCAAAATTGAGAATATAGATAGATATATATATATATTATATATATATATATATATATATATATATATATATATATATATATATATATATATATATATATATATATATATATATATATATATATATATATATATATATATATATATATATATATATATATATATATATATATATATATATATATATATATATATATATATATATATATATATATATATATATATATATATATATATATATATATATATATATAATATATATATATATATATATATATATATATATATATATATATATATATATATATATATATAGTCTATAAGTTCTATGCACATGTCTACATAATGAAACAGTCCAGAATACCGAAGAAACTACTCAATATAATTATGAATAGTAAATGCTGAACAGAGTGGCTAAAAGAGGTCCAAGAGGATCTACAACTGATCAATATAAAAAAATCTCGAAGATCGCACTGAATGCCGCTTTAGAATCGCACATATAAAGTTTGAGCAAAGAGCAAATCGTCAACCTGGAGTAAAGTGGACAGATGAACGGAAGAAAGAGCATTCAGAGAGGATGAAGCAAATCTTTTGGGAGGCAAAAAAGATGAAGCAAAATTCCTAATGATTGCGAATTCAAGTTCAGTCGCTCTCCTCATGGGGAACAATCGAAATAATAATAATATATATATATATATATATATATATATATATATATATATATACGAAAAATACGGAGTTTTGACGTATAGTACTAATTAGTGAAAGATGAAGAGTTCTCGGCAAAAATAGGGCCACTATAATTGATACACAACCAATATATTAACCTTGTCTATATTTCGAACATGTTAACATTCTTCATCAGGACAGGAAACACAGACAAAAGTCACAAAGGATCATAGAGTGTCAAGTGCAAAACTCTCTGTCAACTGTCACCACAAGTGAAAGAACACAAAACATCAAACAGAACTCAGGAATTGTAGCTGGGCTTATCGAATTTTCTTCGAGAGCAGATAACTATAGATGAAACCGAGCCTGGCAATGTCTGTTTTTTTATTAATGCTATTGCCATTAGCATTAATATGGCACATTTCCAAAAATATTCTTTTCTGATAGCCACTAGCTATATCCATGATTCTAAAATTATTGAAGTCAAAGTGATGTCCCATCTTTGCCGCATGGAGGGCCAAAGCACATTTGTCTGGGTGGAGTCATATATCACTCTTATGGAGAGTAATTCTTCGCTTGATGTTCTGCGAAGTTTGACCTATGTACACTCCTCCACAATCTAAGCATAGAATACCATATACACAGTCTGAAATGTGAGATAATGGGACCTTGTTTTTCAGTTGTGTGAAAGCACTTTTAACAGAAATGATATTATATTTGGCAAATTTTGAACGTTCTATTTCAGATAGGAAGTGAGATAGTTTACCAGTGAGTGAATGTTAATATGTTAAGAGCATATATTTGGTTGTAGGAGTCTGTGAATTGATTTGTGATGGTACCTCTATACCGACAGAGATTGTAGAGGATGGAACCGATGGTCTAGTGACAGTACTCCATAGAATATTTTTAACAGTTGTTATAGGATATTCATTGTTAACAAGGATCACTTGTGAACGGGTTAGTGAACTATGCCAGTAATCTACATGTACAATGTTGGTAATACGATTCTTGAGATGACTAATCAGATTTAACTTCATTTTCATTTCATGATGTGAACTGAATTGTAGACATCTACCTGAGGAAGATGGCTTCTAATACCAATCTAATCAGATAACATTGTCAACACATCTAACCACTCTAGTGTCCAAAAACGGAACAGATCAGATCTCTCAGTCTCCATGTCCACAGTAAACTCAATGTGCTCGTCAAAGGAGTTGAAGACCTCCACAATTTCGTTTATTTTGCTGTGAGGTAAACATATAACAAGGTCATCAACATATTGATATAATAATGATGTATGGAATGATAACCTTGGATCACATGTGTTGAGTAGATATGACATTACAACTGATGCAAGAGTAGGACTGAGGCAACCTCCCATGGGACAACCAAAAACCTGGGTATAGAATTCACCCCTATAAGAGAAATAATTCGTCTCAAAAATACAATTTATTATGGACGAAAATTGTTCCCTTGGTATGTTCGTATGAGGAGAATTTCTATGCCATTCCTGATTGATAATGTTGATCACCAGCTGCCTTGAGATGTTAGAGAACAAATTAACAGCATCTAGAGAGATTATTACATGTTCTGGTGGGATAACTAATTCATTTACTTCTTTAGCAAATGTGAAAACAACTTCAACAGAGAAACCATGGTAACTAACAAAGGAAACATTCAAGATCTCCGATATGTATTTACACAGGTCCGAGGTGGCTGACCCAATCGTGGAAACAATGGAACTAAGTGGACGATCAGGCTTATGGACTTTAGGTAAGCCATATATTCTTGGTGACACTCCTTTGTAACAAGTCAGACCACTAGCAACATCTGAAGTGATGTATCCACTGTTCTTAAGTTTTTTAATTGAGCTATCCAACTTATATTTGAAAGCCCGTTGTAGGATTATTTCTTAGTTTCCTATTTATAGATGGATTTTCAAGTAACATGGACATCTTTTCTTCTCACTCTTCTCCATCGCTACAGTAACATTTCCTTTATCCGACTGCAATATGGTGATGTTAGGATGCTGCCGGAGGAAAAACTTGGTGAATCGTAGCATATTATATTCTAAAGTAGATGATTGAGGACTTTGTTGGAAGAAATTCGTCAGGGCATCCGTACATCTAAGTCTCAAGATGTCTTGATTCTCAGTAGGTGCTACATTGATAATGGACTCTACATCCGCCAAAACCGATCTGATAGATACTGATCCTGGTGGAGGTGCGTAACAAAATTTATGACCAAGACTTAATATTGTAGTAGCAACTCTTGGAAATTCAATGTCATTGCAATTTTTGAACCAGTTATCTTGTATTTTTAACTTCATTAATGTGTATTTTTTTAGTAAGATAGTTTTTTGTTGTGTATATTATTTTGATGTTTGTATGCAGTGTTATAAGCTTTATTCTGAGTTTCTTCTGCACTCTAGTCTAGCTTTGTATCTTCAACATATGATTGTTGTGACACCTGATTTCATTTTATATAGCGTTTTCAATGAGATTATCTGGTTCTGTAAGTTCTAATATTTGTTTTACCATCTATTTTCACTGCTGTGTACAGTCTGGCTACATCTTCAGCCTAGTTTACCGTAAGATGTAATTTTTTAGTTAAAACACTTTGTTTTAAACTTATTTATTTTTCAGAGTCCTGATGAAGGATGTAAACATGTTCGAAATATATACAAGGTTAATATATTGGTTGTGTATGAATTATAGTAGCCCTACTTTGGCCGAGAACTCATCATCTTTTACTAATTGATATTATACGGCAATACTCCTCATTTATCGTGAATTTAAACATGGGTTTGTTTGAAGAAGTTAGATCAACATATGGAGCTCTTACGGCATTCAGGTTAAAACTCTTGGCCCGCCTTAAAAACAAACCAGCTAGACTAGAGTGCAGAAAAAACATTTTATTAAGTTGCAGATCTTTGGGAGTGTTTCCCAGGCATATTATACAGAACCTTAGATGCTCTACCAATCTGTTGGGACCCGATAGTCATGTAAACACTAGAATAATTTCTTTCACCCAGGAAGTGTCGTGTAAATTGTTATCTCTGCAAATTGAAATAACCTTGAGAAACATTTGTCATGTTGAATCGATGATAGACAAAACAAACAAATTCTGTGATACAAAACTTCCTAACTTTTTTTTTTTTTTTTTTTTTTTTTATAGAAAAAATGGCGGCTGTGGCAGATGCACGGCAACATGATGCTTGTGGAAAGTGCAATAAAGACATAAAAAGTGATCAAAATATAGTATTATGTGAGGGTTTTTGTGAAAATGTATTTCATGTGTCATGCTTAAAAATTAGCATACCAAAATATAATAAAATGTGTGATCTGAGAGATATTATGATGTGGTGGTGTGCAAATTGTAAACGTCAACATAAAGAGGTTAGCGGAAACGTAAAGCCAGTAGACAGTACTGGCAGTAACAACACAAATAAAATGGATGAAAGATTAACCAGTATGGAAGAGAAACTCGAGAATATAATGAATAAAATTAATAAATTAGAAGATGTGGGAAATATTTTACGGGAAACAGAAAATGGCAATGTGAATGGAAAACATATGAACTATGCTGATAAATTGAAAACGCAAATAAAATATACGAAAAATGAAACATTAATTCTAGCGCCAAGAAATGAAGAGGGTACAGAAGTGATAGACATAATTAAAAATAATATTAATCCCAAAGAATTGGGTATTGGGGTTAAGAAAATTAAAAAAACAGGTGATGGAAAAGTATCTATAACCTGTGAAGACAAAAAGGATGTGTTAGCTTTAAAAAATAAAGTTGAAAGTGAATTAGGAAACCAGATAAATACGAGGATTTCACAAAAAAGAAGGCCACAGTTAAGAATAATAAAGGTTCCTGATGAATACATAACAAATAAGGAGCAGTTGAAAGAATGCATTTTAAAACAAAACGATTTAAAAGCCGACACCACAGAATTGAAGATAGTCGCTGTTCTGAGAAATAATTGCTCAATAATTGAGGTTGATTATCAGATATATAAAACTATCATGCAGAGTGGAAATTAAAGATTGGATGGTCAATTTGCAGAGTATACGAACAGTTCAATGTATACAGATGTTACAAATGCAACGGCTATAATCATAGTGCAAAGCAGTGTAATAATGCAGCTTCATGTGGAAAATGTGCAAGTAATGAACATAACACAAAGCAATGTACTGAAAAGGAAGAAAAATGTATAAATTGTGTTATTAGAAATAAAAAGTTTGACTTGCAGTTAGATACCAAGCATACTGTGTTTAACAAAGAGTGTTGTGTTTACGTACAAAAAATGGGGCAAGCAATCAACAATACTAAGTACGAGGAAGAATAGCAATTAAAGCAGATAATCAATATACATGGAAGAAAAACGCAAGAATCTCAACTCATATATGTTCAGAATAGTCAAAGTTTGTTGGCACACTTTGATGAGTTTGAATACTTTGTAGTGGTGAATAGACCAGCAGTGATGTGCTTAACAGAGACGCATTTAACAGAGGAAATAGTGAATAATGAGGTAACTATACCCAGTTATAATATAGTCAGAATGGACTCAATAAGTAGGCACACTGGGGGTGTACTCCTTTACATAAGAAATGATATTGTATATAAAATAATAGAAGCGAATTACTTGCAAATGAACTATTGGTTAATATTCGTGGAATTAATAATTAATAATTGTAAATATAGATTAGGTTGTATATATCATTCTCCGAGTAGCTCGCATGTTGAGTTTCTCGATTGTTTTGATAGCTTTATAGAACAATATGTCATAAATGAAAAGTGTTCAGTTATAATAGTAGGAGATTTTAATATAGATTTTAAGAAAATTGAAACTTATTCAAATAGGATCAAAAATATCCTTAATATTAATGGTTTAACACAGCATATCGTTGATAGTACTCATATTTCGTATCAGGGACAAGAATCTCTAATTGATCTTGTAATTAGCAATAATAGGGAACTCACATGTAGTGTGACTAATGAGTTTGTGTTTAATAATCATTCTTTGATAAAAATAAAACTGGAAGACAATTTCATAGGACTAAAAAAGCTAATTGTTCGTAAAAAATTAGAAGACTTAAATGAAATGAAAATTAGGACCTCAGGAGTAGATTTAGATTATAGACTAAGGGATATAAATATAAAGTATGATACGTATATTGCAAATTTGTTAGGTATAGTAGATGATTTAACGCCAAATATTGAAATAGAAATACGATGTAGTAATAAATCTTGGTTTAATGCGGATATCTTAAATAGGATTAAACTAAGAGATAATAAATTTAGAGAATTTAAATTTACCAAAGATGAGCATAGTCTTGCAGAATACAAACGAGAAAGAAATAATGTAGTTGATATGATTAGAAGGGCTAAGTGTAATTATTATGAACAATGCATCGATGAAAATAAAAATGATGCTAAGTTAATGTGGAGAACACTCAAGAAATTAACCTCTTCAAAGCAAACAGAAATATTTACTGAAATAATTTTTGAAAATATTACGTATTCAGAAGAAAAAGTAATATGTACCCAATTTAATAAATATTACATAGACAGTATTAATAAAATATTGAGTACAATAAACTCCTCAATTTCTCAAGATGATATTATTTGTGAGACTAAAAATTGTAATGTTAAATTTGAAGTATTTGAGTTAATAACAGAAGTAAAATTGTTAGAAACAATAATGGCTTTATCTAATAAGAGTAGTCCAGATGAAATTAATATGCTATTCATAAAATTAAATTTTTACGAATTGAAGAAGTTATTGATGCATTTGATTAATTGCTCTCTTGAAAGTGCTATAGTACCAAAGAAAATGAAAGTATCTACGATTATACCAATTCGTAAAATAAAAAATTCCAAAAATGCTGAAGATTTCAGGCCAGTTAATATGCTTCCTGCACATGCAAAGATCCTAGAGCGAATAGTATACGATCAGCTAGTAAAACACATATCAATAAACAATATTTTATCGAAATATCAGTCAGGTTTCAGAAAGAATTATAGTTGCGAAACAGCGTTTCAGTATACCCTGCATAATTGGAAGACCAGCGTAGATAAAAATTTTTGTACAATTGTTATATTTTTAGACCTCAAAAGAGCTTTCGAAACTGTCAACAGAGAAATATTATTGTTTAAACTTGAAAAATATGGACTAAAAGGCACTGTACTCAATTGGTTTCGCAGCTATTTAAGTGAAAGGCAACAAAATGTAAAATGTGGATATTCATTTTCTGAAAATATGAGTGTGGAAAGCGGAGTGCCTCAGGGGAGTGTATTGGGGCCGCTGCTTTTTGTCCTCTATATAAATGATATAGAAAATATCGTTAAAAATTGTAAAATACATTTGTTTGCAGATGACACTATAATTTATATAACAAGCAGTGAAAGTAATATCATAGATAAACTACAAGAGGATATTGACAGATTAGTTATCTGGCTGAATAGTAACAAGCTTAAATTAAATGTGCAGAAAACCAAAGCAATGATATCAGGTAAAAGAAATATTACAGAGAAAATACTAGGTGACTTAGACAGGATAAATCTGAAAATTAACAATGACAAAATAGAAATAATTGAAACAATAAAATATTTAGGCATTATAGTAGACAGTAAACTTAAATTTGAAAATCACCGAGAATATGTTTGCAGGAAAATATCACAAAAATTAGGAGTGCTCTATAGATGTAGCAAGTACTTAACATGCTGGGCTCGAAAAACAGTATATAATATTATTATATTACCTCATTATCTCTTCGCCAGTACTATTCTTTACCTGAGTAATATTGATGGAATTAAACGATTACAGCTACTACAGAACAGAGCTATGAGAATAATTTTAAAGCGTAATAGGTATGCTGGTATTGACAATATGTTGCAAGACCTAAATTGGATTAATATAGAAAAATTTTTGGAGATGCAAGCCTTAATATTCATCCATAAAATTGAAACAGGAATTATGCCAGATTATTTTGATGAAATTTTAGTACCGTTTCAGAAAGTACACAATTACGACACGAGAAATAAGATGGGATTTATGCTACAACAAGCTGCAAGTAGCGCAGCACATAACTCAGTTTTTGTAAAAGGCGTGGTGAAATATAATAAATTACCTATCTCTATTAAGACTGCAACATTTACGCAGTTCAGGAAAAAATTAAGGGAGTACTATAATGAGTGTGATTATTAAAAATAAAAATTTATCAACTTGTTTAGGTAGAAAAAATATCATTAGTCGTGGCAAAATGAAAATTAATTTGTAAGATTTAAATATGTTAATTGTAAGATAGGTTGTAGTATGTATAAGATTAATAAATATTCGTTTATGACTTATATTGTGGGACTAATGAAATATGTACAGTCTTGTATAGCATTTTATTGCTAAATAAATGGATTATTATTATTATTATTATTATTATTATATATTTACAAAGTTCTATCTAACTCAGAATAAAGATTATAACACTGCATACAAACATCAAAATAATATACACAACAAAAAACTATCTGACTTAAAAAATACACATATAACGAAGTTAAAAATACAAGATAACTGGTTCAAAAATTTCACTGACATTGATTTTCCAACAGTTGCTACTACAATATTAAGTCTTGTTCCTAAATTTTGTTACGCACCTCCACCAGGATCAGTCTCTATCAGATCGGTTTTGGCGGATGTGGAGTCCATTATCAATGTAGCACCTACTGAGAATCAAGACATCTTGAGACTTAGATGTACTGATGCCCTGACGAATTTCTTCCAACAAAGTCCTCAATCATCTACTTTAGAATATAATATGCTTCTATCCACCAATTTTTTCCTCAGGCAGCATCCTAACATCACCATATTGCAATCGGATAAAGGAAATGTTACTGTAGCGATGGAGAAGAGTGAGTATGAAGAAAAGATGTCCATATTTTTTGAGAATCCATCTACATATAGGAAATTAAGAACTTATCCTACAACGGGCTTTCAAAATATGTTGAATTACTTAATTAAAAAACTTGAGAACAGTGGATACGTCACTTCAGATGTTGCTAGTAGCCTGACTTGTTACAAAGGTGTGTTACCAAGAATATATGGCTTACCTAAGGTCCATAAGCCTGATCGTCCACTGCGTCTCATTGTTTCCACGATTGGGTCAGCCACCTCAGACCTGTGTAAATACATATCGGAAATCTTGAATGTTTCCTTTGTTGGTTACCATGGTTCTTCTGTTAAAGATGTTTTCACATTTGCTAAAGAAGTAAATGGATTAGTTATCCCACCAGAACATGTAATATTCTCTTTAGATGCTGTTAATTTGTTCTCTAACATCTCAAGGCAGCTGGTGATCAACATTATCAATCAGGAATGGCATAGAATTTCTCCTCATACGAACATACCAAGGTAACAATTTTCGTCCATAATAAATTGTATTTTTGAGACGAATTATTTCTCTTATAGGGGTGAATTCTATACCCAGGTTTTTGGTTGTCCCATGGGAGGTTGCCTCAGTCCTACTCTTGCATCTCTACTCAACACATGTGTTCCAAGGTTTTCATTCCATACATCATTATTATATCGATATGTTGATGACCTTGTTATATGTTTACCTCACAGCAAATAAACGAAATTGTGGAGGTCTTTAACTCCTTTGATGAGCACATTGAGTTTACTGTGGAGATGGAGACTGAGAGATCTGTACCGTTTTTGGACACTTGAGTGGTTAAATGTGTTGAAAATGTAATCAGATTTGATTGGTATCAAAAGCCATCATCCTCAGGTAGATTTCTACACTTCAGTTTTCACCACGAAATGAAAATGAAGTTTAATCTGATTATTCAACTCAAGAATAGGATTACCAACATTGTACATGTAGATTACTGGCATAGTTCACTAACCCGTTTACAAGTGATCCTTGTTAACAATGGATATCCTATAACAACTGTTGAAAAGATTCAATGGAGTACTGTCACTACACCATCGGTTCCATCCCCTACAATCTCTGTCGATATAGAGGTACCATCACAAATCGATTCACAGACTCCTACAACCAAATATATGCCCTTACCATATTTACACTCACTCACTCATAAACTATCTCTCATCCTATCTGAAATAGAACATTTAAAATTTGCCAAATATAATATCATAATTGGTAAAAGTGCTTTCACACAACTGAAAGACAAGGTCCCATCATCTCACATTTCAGACTGTGTATATGGTATACCATGCTCAGATTGTGGAGGAGTGTACATAGGTCAAACTTCGCAGAACATCAAGCGAAGAATTACTCTCCATAAGAGTGATATATGACTCCACCCAGACAAATGTGCTTTGGCTCTCCATGCGGCAAAGATGGGACATCACTTTGACTTCAATAATTTCAAAATCCTGGATATAGCTAGTGGCTATCAGAACAGATTATTTTTGGAAATGTGCCATATTAATGCTAAAGGCAATAGCATTAATAGAAAAACAGTTCTGTTTGATGTTTTGTGTTCTTTCACTTGTGGTGACAGTTGACAGAGAGTTTTGCACTTGACACTCTGTGATCCTTAGTGACGTGTGTCTGTGTTTCCTGACAGTTCGGTATCTTTAACATATGATTGTTGTGAAACCTGATATTATTTTATATTGCGTTTTCAATGAGATTATCTGGTTCTGTAAGTTCTAAAATTTGTTTTACCATCTATTTTCACTGCTGCGTACAGTCTGGCTACATCTTCAGCCTAGTTAGCCGTAAGATGTAATTTTTTGCTTAAAACACTTTGTTTTACACTTATTTGTTTTCCAGAGTCCTGATGAAGAATGTAAACGAATGTTCGAAATATAGACAAGGTTAATATATTGGTTGTGTATCAATTATATATCAATTAACATATATATATATATATATATATATATATATATATATATATATATATATATATATATATATATATATATATATATATATATATATACAATATATTTAATAGATAATAGATATTTATATTAATAGATTATTATAACTTTCTGAAACTATGGTTCATGTTTAATTTTTTCTATAAGTTTATATAAGATTGATTTCATTGTTGACATAGTGAAGTTTTTATTGCTTCTGTTTTTTGTGGAACTGCAAAAACCATCTGTCCGTTCATTTGTTCCTCACATCGGCGTAGCCAAGTTCAAGTTGTATGTACCTGACGATGGAAAAACTAGAAGAAACGGACACGCCACTGAAAGAAAGTGAAAATTTTTTGGTAACTAACTCATCTGAAAAGTTGGTTTCTTCATTTACCGAAATGAAACAAGTTTTCATTGATTCCGCGATAACTGTTTCGTTTTTATCAATATAGGCTTCAAAACTTCTGCCATTGGTTCCTGTCAAACCTCAGAAATTCATGTTCATTCCACCAAAGCTCACAATCAATCAACTCAGAGGGAAATATTTCTCTAGTGCCTAGGTCAGCAGGGTTCTCGGCGGTAGGTACGTAGAACCAGTTGTCGGGATAAACCTTTTCCTGTATATATGATATACGATTTCTCACAAAAGTTTTCCATCTACACGATAAAGATTCGATCCACGTCAAAGTAACATTAGAGGCAGACCAAGCAAAATTATCAATAAATTTTACCTTTCCATTTATATAGGTACCAAAACTAAATGCATCAATTCAGAAATCAAAACGGGGTAGCGTAGTTTTCTTCACAGGATCAACTTACGATTCAGAGCAAATTAAGGTTGAGACAGACGATTCATTAGTGTACTAAATTCTAATATATATAGCTGCACAATATCCTTTCATCCATGCATCACAAGAGCGGTGCAGTTCAAAATTGGTTCTGGGTATGCCTTTAGGATAGCGAGGAATTTCGATTTTTTTTGCGAGAATTTTCGATCGCAAATTGAAAAGAATCCATTATGGATTCTTTTCAATTTGCGAAGCCGGTACGTTTTTAAGAGAGCCATGTCATTAGCGCGTCATTTTTGTATCTCAAACTCACCCCGGTGAAGCAGTTCAATAAGTTCTTCAACTTTTCGTTGAGCATTTTCCATTTCATCATCGCGACATCTAATATCCCCAATGTAAGTCGAGTTCATTAAAATATTCGAAGCCAATGGTAATTCGTCTTGATTACTTTCAGCCAAGTGATTCAGACAGCGAATAGCCAAAAATGGGCTGCAATTGGCCAGTGAATAGGGCGTCATCATTTTGAGGGTAACTACTACTTCCATCCCAAACAATTCTCTTTCGCTTACAAGAAATCGCTTTCAAAACACATGAGTGTGCCGAATAAAACTAGTTATTGTTATTATCATCAATCTCTGGAACACGAACAATTTGTATGTGATATTTCCAAGACAATCTTTTAAATTATGATTGTAGGTATTATGGGAGGTGTTCTTCAACAATTTGGTTTCTAAATCATTGAATCGACGGAAGGCCATAGAAGGCGAATCTCCAAAATCGAGACATTTCACTTTGAATGGAAGAGCTACAGTACAACGACCATTATTATCTCTAGTGCTTCTGCGTTTCAAATAGTTCTCACCGAATACTTCATCCGGAGATGTACCGTTCGCAGAAGAAACTTCCCCGATGTTCCAGAATTTACATGAATTAAATTGAACGATACTAATGATACCACAATATTGTGTTGTTTTTCAAATTTATCTCTCCAGAGAAATTTTCAGGCCAGCCCCAATGCCTTGTGAGAATACATGCAAAGCATTCACTGATGAAATGGCCATCTGTCGAAGAGCGCGAGTGAGCAATAGCTCTTCTCCTCATTAAGCATTTGAAATACTTTTGATGAATGAGTATCGAATAAATATCAGAATTGAGAGGAATATTTATTCAGAAACGAATTATCTTCGTAAACAATATAACTCACATCGAAAGTGTATGAAAAATATTGTGGAATATTACGATAAACACATGTCTATTGAAGGTCGCAATGAAAATTCCAGTATAATACTTCCCACCTCCAATAATTGAGAATTTTTTAATCAAGAAACTGGAAAATGATACTGGATGCCAAAAAAGGGGATCTTCAACAAGGAAAGCGATGAAGGTAAAAACAATACGGCAATACACCCAACGAAAACGAATTGTCACCAGCGAAAAGTACGTCTACACTCGCACGAGCTCAGTACGCGAATTCCATCCATCTCTCTCCCGAGAGGTCCAAGAAAAGCAAAAAGCGTGAGGAGGCTATGACGGATTTGTAAAGGATCGAAAAAAATACTCGACAATAAATGAATGATTGGCAATGAAGCAAAACCGAAAACCGATAAATTTGATATCTCTTTTTTTTAAGTAAAATAAATAACAATTCTTGAATAAGTATTAATATCAAAAAATAATATAGAAATATGACGACGAAACACTTATATACTTTTGCGAGTTTGATGAAGATTCAGCTATATTTCAATTGAGGACTGAATGGAAAATCAGACTGTTCGCAAGAATGTTCACAATAAATATCTCGATTCTGAGCCTTACAGTTTTTACACTTTCTCACAGAGGAACTTTCATTCATCCCAGATATTATATATCAGACTTATGCAGCTGTGTGAAAATTATAACTTCGGTTCATTTCAATTATTTCCCAGAGATTCCTTGTTGGGATGTTTTTCAGGATATTTTTCAGGATTTGGGCGGTGGATCTAAAGATGATTGAAAAGTTTTGACTACATTCATGTGCTAATATGCCTGCACTCTCCCTTCAAATTCTCAATATTTGGAGATTTTATAGGTATTCTTTGCATTTAAAATGTTCGCCTTTGAAATAGCCTCCTCGACAAACATAGTTTATCTCGCTCTATTGTCATTCAAAATAAACTCAGGCCTAGTGTGGAGAACCGTATGATCAGTCAAGATACTACAATCCCCGTTGAGCCTAAACAATTTTTCAAAATTGTCACCACAATGTTTCCGTAGAAAGGCAGCTCTTCCTTTTGTAGGTGTTTCTTTAATGCTATCCTTCGAAGCACAATCTTAGCTACGGCTTCATGTCTTTTCTTGTATTCCGTAAAATTCCGTCTCCCATGTTTGACATCCGAATCGGCACCTGACGGTCCTTACTGTTTGGTCTTCAGCGGCCTATTTCAGGTAATCACAAGTTGTAACTACAACCGTTGTAATAACGGTGTTGAATAGCTACGACAGGCCCTCAGTCTCAGGTAACACTCTATCTGAGAATAACCAGTAGTTCCATGTTTCTTTTTCGGCCATTTCTTACCCTATAGCAATAATGTGCCTTTCTTCTAGGTCGTTTTTTCTTCAACTGCATAGCTTCTTTGTTGGATTGATGATAACTTGTTACCTGAACAAAGATCTATGTTACTAATTGAGATAGATAAATTTTCGAAGGACCGTTTGAAATGAATATATATTTGAATGCTGGAAAATGAGTTTCTCCACCTACCTTGCTAGGCCTGAAATCGTTCTCCACACGAGAATTGGAACACTTCCACAAATGCCACAAAAGCATCAACGATAGTTTCAGTTCGAAATCTGAGATTATAGTTTATATATGAAAGTGAGGTTTTACGAATTCCACGAAATAATAATAATGTCAATAACAATGGAAAAGAGATTTTTAACTGAGCAGTACGACGATTCACGAGATAATGCCGCATCTGGTCGTCACCTTCTTCCCGGTGTGATTCCACTCTTTTCCAGCATATTTATTACAAAAAAAAATAAAACAAAAATGAAAATGAAAAACAAGTTGCTCAAGCAAATATTTATATACTAATTTTTACTAAATCAAATAAAAATGAAAAACCATTTTACCCAAAATAAATTGTAGATTATTAAAATAAATTGTAGCTGCAACAATCTATAAGAGTGGAAAGAGTCAGAAATTTGGCAAGAGAGTTAAAAAAGTCAACAGATTTTCTGTGGAAATAGTCTTAGAAATTATCTACTTGCTGGTTCAACAAATAACCGACATTTTATGCTATTCTCATGTCTTGGGGGAATAGTCCTTCTTCTGCCCTTTTCTTGATGGTTATAAAACTTTGTTACCTGTGTTCTGATCTTTCGCTGTAAGTTGTCAATATCAGTTGCGCTCCACTTCACTATTTCGAATAAGTAAACAATAATTGGATACATAGATTTGTATTGCCATGAAGAGATGGAAACTGTCAAGTTTGGTTTTAGATATCTATCTCCACCGCTTCGTGAATTCGTGTTTGCATTTAGGAGTACTCCTGCTGAATTTTCCTCTTTTTTGGCACCCAAGCTGTTTGAGCAAACAGGGAACATTAGTCCATGCGGAATAAGGTTTTTTTTCTGAGAGTTGATTGATGCTGGTCATTAGCTTCAGTTCATCTATAAAAAGTGGATGTTTGACTTTGATGATTCAGTGTTTTAGCGTCTGACTGAAATTCCTTTGTTTGTAGATTTCGACCAGCGCGATATAAAAGCATAAAAAATAATATAGTGAAGCAGAACTTAAAGAGGACTCAACAAGTCTACTTGAAATATTTCCCTCTTTATCGGTATGGTATCAGTTGATATATTGATATACTTCATTCCATTCAGGTGTATTGTGATCTTCCTCATACAAGGAGAATGTTCAAGGAAGTTAATCACACAGGGGTCAATTTTGAAGGTTCATCACCTGATTCAACCAGTCGTGAGGCACGGAATCGAATGCTTTCTAGTAATCAATGAATGCCATAAAGCGTTTCGCCTTCTTGGAGTATCCCTAGCTGCAGATTACTTAGTCTATAAAGAGTTTTTCCTTTCATAGCGTTTCTTGTGCATCTTTTCTGTTGACTGGCAATGATAATATTTCGCTCGCAATATTCACACATTCTAAATATTAACAATACAGAACGTGAAAGTTTCTTATTACATTGAAAAGACAGGTAATTCGACGACACTTGGACAGGTTTTGTTCATCGGACAAATCCATCGGTAAAAACACCCTTTTTTGTAACACCCTGTGTGAGGAAAACTGACAAGGTTTGAGGATCACATGAAACATCCTGCAGAACCACTCAATTCCAGTCAAATTCACTTGAGATCAAGACAATTCACAATCAACATTTTCATTAATATTTTTGAGGAAGGAAAATTGAATCACAAACTGAAAGAATTGAATAGGTGAGGATACATTGTCGACAAAGAAAATAGCATAAACAATCCCTTCATCACTCACTACGTCAGTGTCAGAAGTAAATTATTTGAGGAACTGAATATGCTGAATCCAAAACCAATTATTTATACCAATGTGGAAGATTCTTGTTTGACGCTTACAAATGAAGAAGAAATATGTGATAGAGCGATGAAACTGAAACATAAGAGGAATGACGGATTTGACGAGATATCTTCCGAGACCTTGAAAGCTACAATTGACTTTACGATAATATCTTGAATTTCACCTTACCAAGATCCTCAAAGTAGCTAAAGTATTTCCATCACAAGAGGATGGTGATAGAATGCTGAGTACAGGCGTTTTTCCTTACTTCCCAGGTTTTCAAAAATTACTCGATAGGTTATAAAAACTGAATTACATCATACTTGAGTAGTATAATGTCTGAAATGCAAGTTAGTCCTTGTGAAAAATATTCCACACTAGAGGCAGTGACTACATTCATACATCAAACTCATAAGGTATTCAACGAGAAGGAAATTGCTCTGTGTATACTAACCGACCTAAATTAGGCAAGCCATACTGTGAAACATCAGAATTTACCTCTTCTGTTGAAAGAAATTGGAAATGATTATACTGGCCTTGAGATTCAGGATCTACCTATCTCGCTGACAACAAACAGTTAAGATTGTAACCCTTTCAGTTATATTCGAACTATTCAGTAGGCAACACCCTGCGGAACAGTGAGGAATAAATCTTGAGTGTTGTGGATGATAATGCAATAGAACATGAATGAAATGACTGAGAAATTCTGGAGAAATAAGTGTAATCATATATTGTGAACATTAAACGCTTGAAACATCTCCTCTATGTGAATAGACAAAAACAAAATATATACTATCCGCTATCGATGAGCGCTCACTTTATCCAAATGAACCGTCTATAATCGACGGAATGCAAGAATTTTTCAACATTACCTGTGCGTATGAATTTACTAGTAGTATTAGTAAGTTCATCAATGTTATAATCGTATGATGAATAACAGTACACAGAATACAAATATAAAATGAAAGATTGAACTTCACATTGTATAACACACGTCAAGAATTAAGAATATAAAATATCTTTAGCAATGTAGTAATGGAATAACATTTTTGAAATCGGGAAATAATCCACACAAATGTTTATGAAAGAAAAACACGAACATAAACACACACAATAAAAATCGCAAAAACAGCCGAAATAAAACACAGATGGATTTAAAGTCAACTTTACAATAGTCATTTATAGAAAACATCACTCTGTCTATATGACTTTTCTCAATTATCTTCTTGAAGTTAAATAGTAGCATCTCGCGAGCTGTAACAGGCTATCGAAGAACTTCCAGCTAGAAAGTTCGCACTATTTCCTAATTTGGACAGCCTAAAGGAAGACGATCAAATATAATTATCTCTCCTGGTGTTATAGGAAAGAAAATCGTTATTTCGAGGGACGCAATAAACATTTTATCAAGTATAAAGTAAACACTCATAGATATTAAGCTCCGAAAACGACATTATGCCCTATATGCTCCCTTGCAACAAGGTCTGTACTCTAGACCCGCAACTATTTTCAACATGCAAATATCAATTTGTTAATCTGAATTCCCATCTATGATCGGACTGCCACATACGTTATTCAATAATCATACTAAGAAACTTGATTACAAGATTCGAATTACTAGTCCTCGATGTAAATGTTGCACAAATTTTCATGAGTCACCGGTAGAGTCATATATTACGTATTTAAGGGTGGTGCATTTAACAATACTGAATACTTAAATACTAAAGATATTGTTGAATTCGAGATGCCTCAGCCTTTGAGTCACTTCTTTGAAAACATTGTGTTCAGTAACAATTTTGTTGAGTATTCAAATCTCGCGTGAGTTGGAATGTGCGAGCCTCTGCCCGTGACTAAGGAAAACGTTTCCCCAGCCAGCACATTCGCTTTTTCTTGAGTTCTAGCCGGTGAAGAAGAAACTGGAATGTGTGAACTGCCAGGGCGTCATCGCATAGTATAGAATTTAATTTGGCTTCTTAGTATATTTTGTGCAGGATTTAGTGAATTGGCTTTCTGGTGAGTTTCAGTTCGATTGTGATTTACCGCTTCCGCCTTTTCCATAATAATTATTAGCAGCGCAATATTAATTAAAATTAGTGTTTACGTCATGACATGCTTAGTGCTGTTTACAAAAAAGTTATCGAGATTATTTCTTAAGACCTTCCATCAGAATAGGTCTCATTAATCCAAGGTCATCAAAGTACTTTATTCGTCATTTCTCGTTGTAAAATGAGTTTTCATAATAAAGCCGGAAATATTTTGTGAAAAGCATCTCTGCATGACCATTAATTAGTGTACTAAGGTTGTAATTTTTGTTCCTTCCACTAATAGGAAAGCCGTGTTTCGTACGGGACAAGATTTATCCCGTAATAGCCGTTTCGTCCCGAATAGTCAAGATGAGAAATCCTGTTTGATTTGGGGGATATTTATCTCCTCGGAACAGTTCAGTTCCAATAGTCCAGATATCCCGACTTCATCAACGGGAGAATAATTCTCAAATTTTTCAAGATAGAATGATTTGGACGATAAAGTGTTTCTTGTAATTTATTTGCTTTATTTGAGATAACCTAGCCCACATTATATTTGCAGACGCCCTGAAAAAAATCACTCGCTCCCTCATTCTATAACTTGTGGATTTTCCTTCACTTAAATCTGATAAGTACGGGAGTTGAACGACAACAATAAGATAGATATGTGAATGTATAACAAAAAGAAAGATATGTTTATGACTAACCAATTTTAACGAACTTTTGAAAGTATTTGATATTTAACAGCTCTATTTAATATCACTCTTGAATTTCACAAAATAGAATATAAATAGAATTGTTATTGTTAGCATTCGTCACCTGGTACAATCAGAGATAACTACTTGCACCCATCAAGTAGTTATCATGCTGAAGAACTGTCCTCGTGGCTACTTCTTCATTGGATCTAGAATACATTGAAAACTGCCCCTGCAAATTGTTTTACCTATATAATTGGTATCACGAGAACCTTAAATAAAGATTATTATATATATATATATATATATATATATATATATATATATATATATATATATATATATATATATATATATATATATGTATAAATATGTATATATTCGAATCATACTTTCTCCATCATATATCGCTAGTCGTAAATTTTCTCAATTATAAAAAATGTCTTTTCGGTTAGTTCATCTAAAACCTGTTTTAACAATAAAATATAATAAAGAACCATTAATTTTCAATACATATATCTATATCGAATTAATTATATACATTATATTTCAATTTACTGCGCTTCTTTTTCATATCCGTTATATTCACAAACTTCATGAAACTATTGCAATGATTGAGAAATCTGATCAGTTTTGTAGAAATAAATTTTATGCGTATCAAGTTCATATTATTTCCATTCCATAGCGAATTTGAAATATTCACTATAGCAAAATAAAAACTAATAGGTAATGTACACTCATTATAATCAATGACATTACCCATCGAAACGGCCAATTGGTTTATAATTACAAACCCGTTTGCCGTACGGAACCGGCTTTAAACTGTAGGTCCACTCAAATTAAAAAAACACTCTGAAGGGGTTATTTGAATAATTCAATCCTCAAGTGAAATGTGTTCTCTAGAAATGTTCTACCTATATCTCCGTTTTAACATTTCGATAAGGAATACTCAATGGTAGAATACATAATCCAAAACATTTTCACTTGAGATGAGTCATTATTACGAGGAAGCAATAAATTATAAGTTATAGGACTTGATATATTGCAAATAACACTTTCTCCATCATATATCGCTAGTTTTAATTCGGAGCCACTCGGAAGAAATTCCAAGATTTGAATACAAGTTGCAAGTATTATGTTAAACCTAGCATAACAAGCTTTAAATAACCAGTTGTTGGTTGGATATTCCTTCGAATGAAACAATGCGCTCAGTCAGTTTTTAAGTACGAAAGAGATCGAAGCGCGTACGTAACTTAAACTGTAAACAAACTCTTTTCATCGTGTTTGGAAGAATTTGAAGGAAGTAAGTGAACTTTTGTTGAATATTGAAAGTTTCCATCTAGACAGGATTTATTTAAATGAATACCAAGGTAGTATAATTTCGTTTTCGACTTCATACAGGGTATACTCTCGTTCATTAGTAAGGTGTATAGATTACATAATTCATGAGCTGAATTTCATTTGTTATTGGAATTTTATTGTTAACACCAACCAATAATATATACATGGAATTTTTTGATAGCACTATTTTTTTATCATACAATGTAAGAATATATAATACAATATCTAATTCGATATAATACATGTATATGTATATATATATATATATATATATATATATATATATATATATATATATATATATATATATATATATATATATATATATATATATATATATATATATATATATATATATATATATATATATATATATATATATCAGGATGGAGGATGGGTCGAAAAAATCGATTACTTTTTTTACGAGTGACACGGAAAAAGTTTCTAGATACTTAAAACAAATTCTCAGCAAGCATGAGCTCATAATTTCAATAAATAAAACATGATCCTCCGCATCACAGTTTTTTATTTTTTTCTCAGTCCAATAGAAAAAAATTCATACTTCATCATTTATCGATTGAACAGAACAATGTTCCGAGAGCATTTTTCAGGAAATTTAATTCTACAAAAAAGTTTTCTTATATTTTCTCCGTAAACCTCCCCATTTCAAAGATATTAAAGATTCAATTTCTATTATTTTAAGACAGATTCCTTATTTGTTTTTGAATTTTATAACTTGACAATGAATGACTTTTACAAAACGCGCAATATAAATTTGTATTCAAAATTAACTGCTCTATAAAAATGGTTACTTATGTTTTGGCGATGAAATTAACCGTTTAAAAGATATTCATCATCAAGCTTTCATGTGTACAGATTTCATAAGTTTTTGTTAGGAGATTCGAAAAATTTCAATTTAATTTATAATTTTTGAGAAAATTTACAAGAATTTCAGTAGTTATCAACTGAGAAACTTCAAAATGTTCTTCACGTTTTCATTCATGTTTAAGTATATTTGTCTCCATTTAAAAAATAAATTGGATATTATTTATCGCTTGGTTTTCATTATACATATATTATGATATGTTTCAGTATCAGAGAAAAACAATGTCCGATTAGTAATAAATAAGTATTTTATTTTAACTTTCAAACAAGTTTTTGTTGCAAGTTGGGTAATTTTTTCGATGCTCTTTGACAACTTGCAATACAAATTTAAATTGCTCTTCGTTTTTTGTTAAATATTGGTTATATTCACTTACTTATGCGACACCTCGCTCTACCACATCATTAACAACTTTTAATTGTGCGAAAAATTCTTTTTTTTCAATATAACTGTCATCAGTAGACCATAAGTCAATATTTTCATCAAGAAAATCATATGGCAGATCAAAGAGCTCCAACAGTTTCATTGACTTCTTAGAAACAAAGTCTCTAATGTTTTTTGTATTTATACAAACCAACGAACGACAACATAGCAATAAAAAAAAGTAGATGGCGCTAGTTCACAATTCAAACAGATGAAATAAAATACAAAACAAAAGTTCTCTAGAGGAGAAATTTTCCCTAGGATCGTGATTTCTACTGATTAAAAATAAAATGTTTAGAATAATTGAGGAAAAATTCTGATAATTTTGAAAATAGAACTCAAATAATACTTATATTAATTACAAGAAATGAAATTTATATGAAATTCATAAATTAAATTGAAACTTTTCGAATATCTCATCAAAAACTTTCAAAATCCGTACACATGAAAGTTTGATGATGAATATCTTTTGAACTGTTAATTTCAACGCCAAAACATAAGAATTCATTTTTAGAGAGCTGTGAATTTCCAACAAAAATTTGTATTTCGCATATTAGAGCAGAGCATTCTAGATCATTTTCTCGTGACAAAACCAGTGAGACTGTGTTATATGAAGGCTTTGTAGACATTTCATTCAATTACCTCAGAAATTTGTTTGTAGATGTGTGAGAATGGCCCGTTGTCTCATCTTTCTGGAGCGATGAGGTCCAGGGGCGTTCGAAAGGTCATCGAGAAACATTCTGAATTTTTGCGAGATCAGTACCATTGTTTCTATTTGAATAGCATATCCGATAAAAATCATGAGTAGAATGTTTGTTTTTTAATTAACGTGTCTCGACTACTTGATCATTGACACATGATACAATTTTTAAAGTTTCAGGCAATAACAGTGTTAATGCTACAGATACTCAAATATGATTAACAATATATTTGTAGTCAAATTAGATGGAACATTCACATTTCCTGATAAATTTTAATGTAACTTCAATTTGGGCCGTTGTGTTCAGAATGTCTTGGATATTGTGTTTAAGTCCTAGTTGGTTACGAACTGCCTCATGTTTTGGACAACAAATGCGTATATGTTCATCTGCAAGAGGGACATTATCGCAGTATTCGCAATTTGGGTTGTTCGCCTGATGTCATAAAATAACTGTGGGTCAGTTTCGTATGACCTATTCTTAGTCTCCTAGCCACTATTTTGTCTTGTGTGTTCAGGGCTAATTTTGTTTCTTTGTAAAATTTTGGTTGAATGGTTGTGCAGCTTGCTGGTATTATTTTCCCATTGAATTTATCATTCTTTAATGATTCTATTTTTTATTTATTGAATGAGATCTGTATGAACTCAGTTATTAAATATATCCGAATTCAATGAAAATGAAATTTTGGTGGCTCTTAAAAAAGTTAAACCTAAAAAGACAACCGGCCCTGACGATATCCCTGCCTTTATTTTAAAAGATTGTGCCTATATTCTTGCACGTCCTCTTATGTTGTTGTTCAACATATGCATAAAATCGTGTATGATTCCTTCATTGTGGAAACAATCAAAAGTTTGCCCAGTATTTAAGAAAGGCGATAAATCAGATATTTGTAATTTTAGGCCTATTTCGATCATTTGTAATTTCTGCAAAGTATTTGAAAGTGTTCTACATGAAAAAATTTCGCATCATGTTAATCCCATGATTTCATCACTCCAACATGGTTTTATGAAAGGTCGTTCAACAATTTCAAATCTGACATGTATTACTCAGTACATTGCTGAAGGTATTGATAATCTCAAACAGACTGATGTGATATACATGGACTTCTCTAAAGCGTTTGACAGGCTTGACCACGGTATTCTATTGAATAAACTAGGCACTTTCGGACTTTCGACATCGCTCATCAAACTTTTCGAATCGTATTTGATAGGCAGAAAGCAACGCGTTTTTAGCCGTGGGTATACATCAATTGAATACTGTGCTTCATCTGGAGTGCCCCAAGGTTCCATACTTGGTCCTCTGCTCTTTACAATGTTCATAAATGATATAACCGATGTCATTGATGTTGAAGGTTTATTGTTCGCAGATGACTTTAAGATTTTTCATTATGTTTCCAGCATCGGTGACTGTGAACGCATTGCAAGAAACTTGCGTAACGTTGTAAATTGGTGTGATTTCAACAAATTAAACCTGAACATCTCCAAATGTCATGTAATGTCGTTCTCCACAAAATATAATTCGATTAATTTCAAGTATGAAATTGGTGATAATATTTTGGAAAGACCCAATACATTTATTGACCTTGGCGTTACCTTTGATTCTCAACTAACTTTCGTGCCACATATCAATGCTACAGTAACCGCTGCCTGTAGAGTATATGGTTTCATTGTTCGTGTTGGAAAGGAATTTAGCAATATATCAACTCTGAAAACATTGTATTGTGCTTTCGTAAGATCTAAACTCGAATACGGATCAACAGTCTGGAATCCTGGTTATCAATTACACATTGATCAACTAGAGTCTATACAACGAAAGTTCCTGAAACTTTTGAGCTTCAGAATTGATGGAATATATCCACCTATAGGCGTACAACATGAAAAACTTACAAGTCGACATAATGTGGACACACTCAGTACTCGAAGGAAATGCCATGCAATAATATTCTTGCATAAAATAATCAACAATAAGGTGAAATGTCAGGAATTATTGCAAAAGCTTAATTTCATTGTCCCAAGAGTTTCTTCCCGAAGCGCATTCACTTTCTACCTTCCAGCAGCTAGAACGAATGTTCTAAAATTTTCGCCATTGCACACGATGTGTGAACAATGTAATATTTTAGGAGCTAAGGTGGATATTTTCAACTGCACAACGTTTGTAACACCAAGATCAAAGGAATTTGCAAGCTTCAAGGATTGGTCCGCTGCTTCATTTCCTGTGGTACATGAGATGAAATGAAGATCATGGTAATAGAGATGTTCCTATTGTTTTTCAGAGCGTGGCATCTTTCTTGGATTTTTTGTAGAAGTGGGGTTTTCGAGTAAATGTCAGCTATGGATTGTAAAGAGAAAAATGAGTTTGTGACTACTGCAACCTTGTGTCCTATTATGATAAGACTGAGAAGAGATCAATAGATGGAATATAATTCAGCAATGTGTATGCTACAGTTAGTTGGAAGTTTGTAGGATCAGGTGTATTTTGCACGTTAATTATCGACCAAGTTACTCCTTGTTCATTTTTATAGGCGTGTGTTTATATTATTTCATCAAATATTTCGTTGCTTATTATTTCTCTGATCGATTGCTACAATGTCATTGAGTGTATGTTTTCGAATGCCTTTGCTGTTTGGATCAAATGATGAATGTGATGGTTCGGGATAGCTCCCATTTAAGAGCCATATAGAAGAAGAATTTGTTTTCGACGGAGTTCTAGTGGGAATTCATGTGCTTCAACATAAAGGCTCGCAGATGGGCTGGATCGTAGTTCACCAAGAGAGATTCGCAGGGCTTTGTTCGGTACAGTATTAAGTAGCTTCATATTGATGTTACTTGCAATAGAGAAGATTATGTATCCACAGTCTAGTCGTGAAAGAATGAGTGATCTGTAAATCCTTAACAAGACTTCCTCATCAGAGCTCCATTCGTGGTAAAATAATGTTCGGATGATCTTCACTGTCTTCGTGCAGTTAGCTTTGATGTACTTGATGTGGGGACACTTAGTTACTCTCTGATCTAATGTCATTCCTGAGATCTTTATGCTATCGACTTGTTCCATTGATGTTCCGTTCAGTGTTGAGTGAGGTTGGACTGTTGGTTTTTGATAAAGAAAAGTTGTATCCACTATTTTAGCCCATATACCGATGTTATTCAGGGCGTTTCTAAGTTGAGTGCAAGTACTCTTTGTTTTTTTTTCCAAACAAAAAAGGCAGAGCTATCTTAGGAGACTGAACGGTGTCACATATTTCATTAATTGCTAATGAGAAAAATGTAGCGCTTAATACATATCCCTGGAAAATGACATTTTGGGTAACGTTTGCATTTTGCCATTGACAATTACTTTAAAGTTTCTGTCTGTTATACATTTCTTCAGAAAGAAGTATTTGTTGTCATTAATATTCAGGTTCTTGAAGTTTATTTTCAGGATTGTTCGATTTGTGGTATCAAATGAGGCTATAGATATCTATTGATGCTGCTACTATGACTTGCTGGTTTCTGTTTGAAGTAAAACTAGATTATCTATAGTGCTGCGATTTTGTCCAAAACCTGATTGTGCAGAATGCAGGAGATTATTTTCTTACAGTTACCAGATTAGTCTTCTATTTACCATTTTTTCTAGAACTTTCTAGAATTCTGGTCAGAGAGATTGGTCTAAAAGTGTCGGGTGTTTGTTTTGGTTTTCGTGCTTTTTTAATGGGTAATATGTCGGATTCTTGCCACTGGATGGGAAATTGATGACTTCTCCAGATTAGGTTATATATTTCAAGAAGTTCTGTTGTTGTTTCTTCATACAGATGTTTCAATAAAATCACTGGGATATTGTCAGGGCCTCCTGGTGTGTTCTTTATGGAAAGAAGGGCCGAGTTCAGTTCTTGCATTGTGCAAGGTTGGTTTAATATATTTGTCTGTTGTCCAAATACATCAGGTTGTTCTGCCATATTGTTTTTATTATTCAGTGTTTTCTCTTGAAAGTATTTGGCTAAGCTGTTTGCTATGTCTAACTAATTAGTGATAAATTCATCACTTTCGTCCAATATTGAAGCTATTCTGTAGTTTGTTTTTTGCCCTTTTATTGTTTTGATTTTATTCCAAATTTGAGTTGGGGATGTATTTCTTGAAATATTGGTATTCGGTAATATTTTCGATGTAACTGAATATTGATCCAAAAATGCACCTCAATATGTTAGAAGTAAGCAAACGATATTCATCCATAAATCTTCGAGAGTATGCAATACGCATTTCAGATGGAAAAGTGCCTTTTTTGTTAAACTCTATTTTCGTAACTCGTACCTAACAGTCCTTGAGAAATGATGGTCGCAGGAAATACAAATACTTCATGGCGGTAAAAAATATGTATGTATTTCGAAATTACTTAATGCTTGAGTTTCGAACTAGTTTGGTACCTATTAGATTTTCCTACCTATATTTGGAACATTCTGTAATCATTCAGACTCAGTATTCTCAATGTAGAATTAACGAGTGCGTTTTCTAGTGGGTGGATGAATTAACCATGATAACCAGAATTTCGATTTTCATGATGACGCTGTATCTGAAATATATGTACTCGTAGTGTTAATTTTGTTGACCGCTTAAATCATTGAAAAAAGAATCTGTCTCAAATCTATGAAGATACGATTGAATTTCGGTATAAATGAATGAGATTCAGTAGAAAATTTCTCAATATGTTCGTATATTATTTTTATTATAGAGACTATTCGAATAAATTTTAAGATTTTTCTGTGATATCCCAACACAGGTATTTGGTTTTCGCGTTTTGGTAGTCATTACATCAGGAAACCAATTTCGAATGACAGTTGAAGTTGTAGTCGTGTAGTTCCCCATTAATGATCTATTTTATGAAATCAATTCAGAGATTTATAAAAATATTCATTTCGCATTCGGGATTAGAACCCACAATTCCATTTGGTAACCATCACTCCAGCTTTTACATATTGCCTAACTTACCACAACTAGTAATTATAATTTTTAATGACTGAGATTGAATTCTCGCTTCACTCTTGATGAAACATAATTTATATACTAGACAAATAATCAGAAACATAATTTACATAATTTGATTTGATATTATAATTTTTGTTCCGAATTAAATTGCGGTTCTAATTGAAACAGTTGCCCCAATTATTTTCGGCTTGACTGAAATTTTAATGTTAGTGAATTTTGGTTCAGTTTTTTCGAGAAAATTTCAAATGTTTTAAATAATTGCACTTGTTTGTAGTAGAGTAGAATGTTCTGATTTTCATGGAGCAGCTGCATAATTCTACTTTATTTCAATTTTCTCTCAACAATGACATGCACTGATAACAAAATATAAATACAATGAATTGGGTCATTTCTATGATTGAAATCTAGTACAAATATGAGTTGCAGAATATATTATACTCGATATTGTTCGTTTGAAATATGATGATGGAGCATTTTTCAGCCTTCTAAGTGGCGTGCTAGTTTCCATTTTGTTATTGTAAATATTTCAAGTTCGCTGTGAAATGGAAAGTAACTATATGACATAACCTTGATTCGCATCGAATTTAATTCTACCATATTCATCAGACTTCTCGATCATTCCAATAGTTTCATGAGTTTTGTGAATATAACGGATATGAAAAAAAAGTCGCAGTGAATTGTAATGATATGTGAAATCAACTCGATACGGGTATACTGAAAATATTGGTTCTGTTTTAATTTTCATTTTTGTAGCAGATTTAATATGTATTGTACCAACTGAAAGCACGTTTTTTCATTTTGTTTCAATAATTCAGAATTCAAATACGGAAATTTAAATTAAAAAATACGAACAGAAAAGTACGATTTTTCAAAGGGAAAAATCTGGTCATCTAAATTGAATTTGCTTAGAAGTAATTGGCATTGATTTCAATTTTCCTCTCAATATTCTGATTATATTTCTTTCTAATATGATTATTTTTATAATCAGCTGCTATAATTTTTTGAAATTGAGATTTCACAGTAGTAAATAACAGACTTCAGAAAATTTTGTTTTTCTTCATGCTCGATCTAGATTTGAATTCATTGCAATTTATTGGGAGGATTCCATAGAAAAGAGTACCACGGTTGAGTAAGAGCATTGGTAAGAGCTGCCTGGAGTTCCTTTTTTTCTAAAATATTATGAACATCTATTTCACATTTTTTACATCCAGCCGCAACCATTAGAAATATATCAATCTATGAATATGAATACTTTAATGATTGCTAAAGATTTTTTCAAAACTGTTTAGCAGTATAATATTTGAATAATTTGTGAATAACAGTGCATTGCGTTTTTCCTCGTTAAATTTATCTAACACAAAAAATATTGCAATATCTTGGTATGGCAAGTTGGAGCCGCATTTGTAAAACTGAATATCTCGTTAAAAAATCTGCAAACTCAAATAAAAAAACCATTGAGTTACGAAATACCATTGAGTCCCTTACAACAAGGTGAGAATAGAAGTTGAAAATAATAATCACAGAATCATTGGAATTTCCAAGGCATCGGTATATAAACTATGGATTAAAGAAAGCATTTGCTTGCCATTCACATTGAAATATCACCTGAGAACTACCTTGTGAACCCTGCAAAAATAACTTCAACGGTTGAATGGATTTTAGAAGAGGCTATGCGAACATTTTTCAGATGTAAGAGATATAGTTTTTTCGAAGGTATATTCTCCTGCTCGCAGATATATATCTTCTATATAAAAATAAGTCGGGTTTTCCTTCCTGACGCTCTTACTCCTGAACGCACGAACCGATTTCCACGGTTTTGCATTCGTTGGAAAAATCTCGGGCTCCGTGAGGTTTATAGCGCAGAAAATTCAGGAAAAATTTCAATCGAAAAGCGGGAAAATCATTTTTCAGATATAGCGCCATCTCTGATACATAGCATGTACTACAAACCAATATTTTAAGTAGATGGCGCCGGTGCGTGATACATTCTTTGACAGCTACTCATTGTTTTCTGCTCAGTTAATTTCATGTGACAAACCGGTATTGTGTTCACTGTGAAATTGTGAAAAAAAAGTGAAAAAAATAAGTTATTCCTTTCCTAACATTTCAATTGGAATCCATCGAATCAATCACGTGTATTGTGCAATTTTTATTGAATTTCGACAGTAGGCATTTGTCTTTAAGGTGGTAAGTTGAACTGTGTAAATTATGCGGATCGTGCATTCGAAGTTGAATCCACCACTTATTCACAGAACTTAAGCGTGAGCACACGAAGATCATTGGCATCATACAATCGCTTGGCATTCCAATGTGATCCCACTGCGAACTATAGTGATGATGAAAATTTAGATATTGAATCAATGACGACTTTATGCCGATATTGCAATGCGTTAAAGTTCAAAGGAGAAACGGCTGGATTGTGCTGCGCAAGTGGAAAAGTCAAAATGGATCCATTACTTACACCACCACAGCCACTGAAACCATTGTTCGATGGAAGTGATCCCGATTGCAGCCATTTTCTTCAACACATACTTGAGTACAAATACAAAAGTCCCAGTTTATGCGACATCTGGATTAATTACTCTTACCAACGACTTTTGCCGATTTGTAGACTCTCAATTAGCTCTTATTGAAAATTTTTTCCCAAACATTAGTGAAAATTATCAGAACTATGCTTGGTTAAGTCAACGAGCAATTCTTGCCGCAAAGAATAATGATGTACACGCACTGAATTTCACCATTCAATCAAAAATTGCTGGCGATTTGGTGACATACAAATCCGTTGATTCCATAACAAATCCCGATGATGTAGTATATTATCCAACGGAGTTCTAAAACTCTCTGGAGTTACCAGGATTTCCACAGCATAACTTGCAACTCAATGGTACAGTTATTATGATATTGCGTAATTCGAATCCACCCAATCCGACTTTGCAACGGTACTCGACTTTCGGTGAAAAGACTTATGCCGAATTTGATTGAGGCAACCATTATTAACGGAAAGTACGCAGGTGAAAATGTATGTATTCCTCGAATACCAATGATTCCGACTGATCTTCCGTTTGACTTCAAACGATTACAATGTTCCGTTCGCCTTGCGTTCGCAAGGACAATTAACAAGTCGCAAGGCCAATCGCTTAGTGTTTGCGGGATAAAATTAGAAAATCATTGTTTTTCACATGGGCAGTTATACGTTGCGTGTTCACGAGTTGGGAAACCATCCGCTTTGTTTGTGTTAACGTCAGGCCAAAAACAAAAAATGTGGTTTTCCAAAGAGCACTTCAATGAAACAGATAATTTGCGGACACGTATAACGTTTCGATTCAGTATTCACTTTGGATTCACTTTCATTTACTTAGAGAAGTTCAACTAAATAACTCTCCTTTTCTGTAATCGAAATGAATTCATTACTGTTGTGAAATGATATGAAATTTTTCCTTTTCAAATATAAAACAAACAAAAAATTTTTCTTCTGGTGGCGAAACGGTGTTCGCCGGGTTTGCTAGTATATATATATATATATATATATATATATATATATATATATATATATATATATATATATATATATATATATATATATATATATATATATATATATATATATAAATTGTACTTGATTGTTTTCGAAATGAAGAAACGAAGGAAATTAATTCCATTTCGCACCTTCATGTTAACCCCAGAAAATAGACTGTTTTACACAACTTGATGAGGAGTAAACAAAGATGATGACAAATATCAAATGACAAAGATGGAGCAAATATCCCAAATTGAAAAAATAATTAGTCCAGAGACTTAGTAGAGTTGAACGGTATTGTGTTCCTACCGTTCTCTCGCCTGAGTACTGCTCGTCAGTGCCTATTGCCGTTCCGAATGGATTGTAGATCTAACTGTCGCACAAGCACAAAAAGCTTCTGAGAGAATAACCAGCGTCAGTAAAAATGCTTTCAAAGAAATATTTCTTCTTTTGTTGGGGTTTATCAGCATTATTCGAATTCATCAGGTGAATATTACCACCTGCGTTTTTTTCTAATAAGAAGGAAACATATATTATCCACTTATGAAGATCCACTTTTATATTATCATATATAAGTGGACTTAGTTTCTTTGAAATGCATCATTTTGTAAGGATGTTATGGTAAGTTCTGATATCTAAGCATCTTTTGAAGTTGTTATGAAATTTCACCCTTATGTCGTTCTTGAGTATTTTTATACATAAAAAAAACCTGCCAATTTTAATTTTGGCTAATACATAATAATTTTTTGTTTTCATTGCCTGAGATATACAAATTAACACCGGTTCTCAAGACGCAATGGGCTTGTTATCTATATATCAACCAAAAAATAGGCATGATTTAATTTCTGAAGTCACAGGCAAACACAAACACCTATGCCTTCACCAGGACTTGAACTCGAATCCTAACGAAACATACATACATAATACTCAACTGAACAATCATTTATTTATAAGGTATATACAAAGGTTTTACAAACATAAATAATAATATACAAAGGTGAATTATACTACTATACATGTTTTTTCTATTTAGTCTCTCTTATTTACAGTTCCTACTTCATAGGGAAGCTCGCACTATAATTTGTATTGAAATATGACTAGATAGTCTTCCAATAATTAGTATTATTTACAATTTATGATGTTATTTACAATTTATTCACATAATTTACATACTTACATACATAGATTCACATTCATAGTACGGTGTTTTTCGGACTGAGCTGTGATGGCGACAAGCTCAAGATACGAATGGATGAATCATCATTCATAGGAATATTATAGTGACATATTCATAGGTTTTTCCCGAGACGTTATAGAAAATAAACTCCGAGATGCGAAAAATCATTATTTCAAGGTGCTACAAATGATATACTGAAAGCATTGCTATGTTACCTACTAACTACTGCGATCTTTTGCTAAAATCGAATAATATATCCCTATGAATTTTATTGGATTTGAAAAATAACTATGTTATTAGGTATATTCCTAAAAGCGTGCTGTAGATAACATTCATCGTAACTTATCTTCACGGTTATTTACGGGTTATCGAAATATGCAACGAAGTCGATAGTAGTATTTAAAACAAAAACATATTACAGAGAAATGGTATTGTGTGCCTCCCGACACATTTTCGTTCGTTCAACTAAATCACTAGTAATCAATGAGTCATCATTTCGTACTGATATCTGCTCATAATACAAAGGTTGAGATAGTTGTATTAGTGTTTATTCTGAGGAGAATTATGGTGAGTTTCATTTCATAATCGCGAAAGTGATGAAATATAACTGAATTGTGACGATCCACATTACTACGCATTTAATGAGGAATATTGTTCGAATCTTAATTCATCATCAGTCCTCAGTTTTGAAATGCACAAGAGACTTAGGTACACATAATCATACTTTCATTAACAAAAACGTTCGTCGAGATTATGAAATGGAAGTATACATCCAGTTAACATGTTTAATTGCACTGTTTCTGTTAATATAATTGATTTGAAAATTTTCGAATGATTCACACCGTCAAAACATTAAGGAATCATTCACGAAATCGATCCCCTTGCGCCAATCCTGTGTAAAGTTGGGAAAAAGCAGAATAATTTATGTAGAATATGTAATAAATATGAAGAAACTCTTGCTCATAGATTTCGGGTCTTTGATCAGGCCAGAGCACTCTCGTCCTATGTTATAGATATCATCGAAAGTTTTACCAGGAAAAAAATTATTTTTTACTTATTTTACTTTGTTTTATTTCAACTTTTCAGATCAAATCGTCAATAATATAGTTTCATTGATAGTTATAGAAGCAATAGATTTTATTTTAGCTAACACTACTAACCACAAAAATAATGTTGGGGATTTTCGTTTCAATTTAGAACACCGATTTCTCAAAATCAAGACATTGAATGTGATGTATTTTAACTTCCTTCATCATGTACTGTCATATAAGAACTCTGGACTGTAAAATGTAGTGAATCGTTATAATGAAGTTTTGGAAAAAAAAATCATCATAGACAATACAAGCTATGAATTCTCCTCTGCTCTCATTCAGATTTTCGGTTTGTGGATCGAGTTCTTGAACACAATGCTGATATTACGACATGGATTTGATGTCAATTCTTCATCATTTCATGCAATGTTCTATATTAAGTGCAAATTTCATCGTTTTGGTTTCATATTCATCAATTTAAAGGCGATTTGTTGCCTTTTGTTTCATCTGATATTTCAGTATTTGATGCATTCCTTTCATTTGGATATGTGAGGCATATATTAAATTGGTTTGATTGAATTTCTATTGGAATGGATCTGGAATTTAAGAAGCTTTGACTTCTTTTAATTCACTTTTCGGTGAATATGGTGGAAGTATTTGAAAAATAGGTCAAGCTGGGTTAACCTATCAAAATGTATCAGTGAATTATTCCAATTGTATATCGAGTTCTGAATTCAATTGATTGTATTAATTGAATACTTTTATTCGCAACACAAATGTGCACTCAAAGTATTCTTATGTATACTTAAAATTTGGAACTGACATAGAGGTAAACAAGGTAGGTCAAATGAACCTCATGTTATGTTTATAGAACTTTTCCATTGGAGTAAATGCGTTTGTTTTCTCTTTGACCTTACTTGAATAAATTGAGAAATCATTAATTGATTCGTGAAATTGTAAAGATCTCTTTTTCTCTGAAATAAATTGAAGAGAATTCAAATTTTACTACTATTTGACAACGTTCATATGCTCTCATATTATGAATAGAATATATAATCATGCTTTTCACTATATTTCGGTGAAATCAAGTTTTGAGCATAACATTCGTGTTTCAAACGCTGCGGCTTCCTTAGATTAAGTACTGAATGAATTTTATATTGAGTATTTTCGTGTAAAAAAGCCATGGAATTCGATAAGGTTTTGTGTTTCAACAGATAGAGTGACATATTGCGTAAATGGATCAGTCGAACATTTCATCGTTCAAAAGTCCATTATAAAGACAACAATACATATTTACTAAAGAATATATCTGTTCGTCTCTTCAAATCGTATTATGTTTTTTATATGGTTACTGTTGTCTCAATTCAAAATGAGTTTAAATTTTTTCACTCATAACAGAATTACTGATTCAAGAGATTAATTACATCACTCATGAAAATTATTTGTTTCGATACTTGTTATTCTAAATACCAATAATTTTCTAGGTACTCATCAAAAGCCATATAAAACTCTGTTATTCTTCTTTCAAAACATTAGTTGAATGTTAATTCCGTTTTTTTGTAAGTGAATGGTCATAACTAATAACACTTGAAATCCTCTCAATAGCAGAATGGGAATTGAAATTGTGATTCGTAAATTCATTCTTAAGAGTTGGAATGTGAATAATATATGTATATAAGCAATTATGTATAAGGAATTATGATTCGAAAAACCTAGTCCAACTACAAGTTGGACTGGGTTAACTTAATAATTATTTCCAATTTACTTCACAAAGCTGCGAATATATCGTAAATATCACGGCCAAAGGAATCTATTGTTCTGTTCAAGTTTAGATTAACGAAACGGAATTTCCTTAAATAACCTTGGATGTAATATTCGAACATTAACTTAATGATGTATCAAATCGATAGAAAAAACGATAAATCGGTGAAACCTTCTGACAAGTTTCTTTATACAAGGTTAGATTATGTGAATTGTACCAGTTTATAGTTCATGGATGGAATTCAACATTTTTTTGACCTCATTCATCTGTAGATGGTATAAACCTAATTTGAGATATAAACCTCAATTACTTTTGAACTCATAATTTCCAGATATGATGAAATATTCGAAATTTGAATCAAGATATTTTTTGAGTTGGTATTATTATTTGAGTGAATCAAAGTAAGAATATCTGTTGTAGGTAACAAACTGAACTTCATTACTTTTTATTTGTGTTGATAATTGCCAGATTAGGTAAATTATTCGAAATTCAAATCAAAATATCTTTTGCATCGATATTATTATTCAAATTTTAATTACAAATGTTTCCTAAAATTAGGTTCAATAATAGTAACAACATTATTCGAAAGTTATTCCAATATACCATAAGTTATTCCATACTCATGGAATACCATAAGTTATTCCATGAGTTTATTCCTTATTGAATTTTTCAAAGGGTGTCGAAGTTCCTAATCGTGCTTTTCTATTCGGACTACTGAATTGTTGTTCACAATATTTACAAGAATCATAACATGAAGATTAGAAAAGGAACCGGAGTTCCTTAAGCATAAATCACACAAAACTGTCGTTTTTTCGGGATGCATCGGTAATTCTTGTATTGCATGTAGCTGTTAACAACTCGATGCGACAGTTTTGTTTATTTACATATCCGTTAAGCCAGAAATGAGCCTCATCGCTGAACACAATTTTTCGATAAAACAGCAGCGGATTTTCATTGAGCTCTTCTAAGGCCCATTCACAAAAAATTTGACGTTGCGGTAGGTCATTCGGCTTCATTTCTTGCAGAAGTTGAATTTTATAGGCTTTCAATTCCGAATCAACAGGTCAAATTTTCCATGTGGTTGAGTAACACGTGCCCAATTTCTGAGAACGGCGACGAGTTGACATTTCACGATCCTCATTAATAATGTACGCTACGGCTGCAATATTCTCTTTAGTACGAAGTGTACGCATGCGAGACAATGGTTTTATGTCCACCAATGTAAATTTGGTGCGAAATATTTGGTGATCAGAACCAGATGGTGATGGTGGTTGAACAGCACAAATTGCTGATTCACCAGGTCGATTATGACGACCATAATATGGTCGAATTTTGATAGTATATTTCAACAATTTGCAAAAGTTGCTCGTTTGTGAGTCTTTCACTGATGAAATGGCAGAGTATACTGAAAACTTTTCATTTTGACAGATGACGTTTGGATGCCATTACCAACCAGTGCCTCCAACCCTGAAAAACTTACCTCTTGAAAAATCACCCAATATAAATATATATATATATATATATATATATATATATATATATATATATATATATATATATATATATATATATATATATATATATATATATATATATATATATATATATATATATATATATATATATATGATTCTCAATATTCACTAGTATTGAATGATTTGTGGATCTTGAAATTATATTTCAAATAAAACTCTCCGGGAACTGTATACACAAATGTTGTCAACGAGAACGAACCCATCACTTTCGACAGTGAATTTTGACAACGTTTCGAGAAATTCATCGAACTTGTTGAATGATAACACAGGCCAACACACATTTTGGTGCCTGCGATTTTTTAACTGTTCCTGAGTAATTTTTGGATGCAGAATGTAAAAAAGTTCTCAGATTTTGTCTATCTAGTTTTTGATATTTTTTAAAAAATTGTGTATATAATTTACGTTATAACTGTTATAATATATAATATTACTATTGACAGTTTAAAAAAACAAAGACACATGGATTTGAGTATTCATTGCAGAAACTTAATTTACATAATTACATTAGTCACTAATCACATAAAAATTTTCTTTTATACGATTTTCTAGAATGGAGTTTACTAGGGCAGTCTCGCTGAAGGCTCCAGCAGTAGTCTGCCATCATGTGGCTATCCCATCGTCCTTTATAACGATCTTCCATAGTTTTAATATCCTGGTGGAATCTTTCCCCCTGTTCTTCACTACAATCACCCAAGTTTTCTGGAAAACGATCTAGGTGGCTGTGGAGGTGGTGAACTTTTATACTCGTGTTACAGCCGAGAATATTAAAATTTGAAAGCATAGTTTCCACTAGTTCTACGTAATTCTCTGCTTTATGATTGCCAAGAAAATTTTGTACTACTTTAACAAATGAACTCCAAGCATTAGATTCAGTCTCGTTCATTGATGTGGTGAATTGTGGATCTTTAACAAGTTGCCTTATTTGAGGACCATCAAATATACCAGCTTTTAATTTTTCCGTGCTAATGCCAGGAAATTTACGTGACAAATACCCAAAACAATTTCCATCTCGATTTAAGGCCTTCACAAATTGCTTCATTAGGCCTAGCTTGATATGCAAGGGCGGAAGTAAGATTTTTTCTCTTGAAACCAAAGGTTCGTTGATCACGTTTTGTATTCCTTGAATCATGACATCTCTTGAAGGCCAATTTTTGTTAACCCAGTGCTCATTTTTAGCTCTGCTGTCCCAAAGGCACAAAAACCAAGGATATTTTGTATAACCACTCTGCTGTCCAAGGAGGAAGTTAATCATTTTTAAATCAACACAAATTGACCACTGATGTTCTTCGTATTTAATTTTTTCTCAAAACTAATGCTATTTTTTCATATTCTCCCTTCATGGTAGTAGAATGACCAATAGGAATTGAGCCATATTTGCTACCGTTATGTAAAAGAACACATTTTAAACTACGTTTTGAACTGTCAATAAAAAGGCGCCAATCATCTGGAGTGTATTCAGGCAAACCCATTTTTTCTAAGAGCCCTTTTATATTGTTTCAGAATACCAAGTCATTTTCCTGAGTGAAAAAAGGCAGCAGATCCTTATCTCTTTTACGATAAAATGTAATATTAGTACCTCGACAAAGTAGATTTTTTTCTTTTAATCTGGATGCAAGTAATTCAGCGGATTCCTTTGAGAGATTCAGGTCTCTTATAAGATCGTTTAGTTCTTCTTGATTGAAACACTGCGGAGTTGCTAAATCTGCTTCATATTCGCTGTCGTTTTCTGATTGAATTCTTTCAACTTCGTCAGACGTTGATGTTTCTGTATCATCTTTTGTCAGTTCAGGTAGACTGCTGAATGATGGAATGGGTATTTCTTCCGAATGCACTACAGGCCTTCTTGCAGAATCTAGATCAGGATATGTCCATTTGTGTCTATTGTTTCTATTTATGCCTTTAATATTAACGAGACAAAAATAGCAGTCGTCATAATGGTTCCGCGGTTCTCTCCAAACCATTGGTACACCAAACTTTAGGCACTTCCTCTTTCCAGTTGTCCACTGTCGCGAATGTTCAACACATGTTTTATATATGAAATGTGGGGCCCAAGATTTATCTTGATCTCCTAAATGAACGCCAAAATAGGCAAGATAAGCTCTTTTCACAAAGTCAGAAATCGTTTTTCTGCTCTCTTTCAATGTGTATTCACCACACACATAACAAAAAACATCGGGATCATTTACACAGGTACGTCTGCTTGTGGATGCCATTGTTTCAGTTTAGTGTCTTGATACTACAAAACGACCAAAATTTACACAAAATGATAGCACAACTTTACTTGGGAAAACTCAGTAATATACTAAATCAAGTACAGTCAAGCAGGTATAGAAGGATCGGTTCATAGGCAATTACAGGTATAAAAGTAATTAAGAGCATTGTATTGAGTAGTTCCTAGTATAGGAACATTGGGTCAGGCACAATTCCAGGTATCCATTTGGCTAATTACATTCTGGGAAATTTCTATTTTGACGATTAAGTACATATTTATCTCTTTATTTGTTGTCCTTTATCAGAAAAAAATATATCATTTAACCTGTAACGTGTATCTCAAAAACTAGAGCTGATAGAAAAAATCCGGTGGCATTTTTGGAATCGGCACATTAAAAACATCTAAAATCAGATGTTAGATTTCTGGCACCAAATTTTTTTTCTCATTTTTTTGGCCTGTGTAATAGGATGCAATCGTTTCATCATTATTATGAATCATCAGTACATATTTAATCTATCAATCAAGAATCCTCGACTTTCAAAACGTTCAAAGGTCCTATACCAGGTTGAGGGGAATTTTTCTCAGCGAAAATCCACCCAGATGTTAGATTTCTGGCACCAAATTATTTTTTTTCATTTTGTTGGCCTGTGTAATAGGATGCAATTGTTTCATCATTATTATGAATCATCAGTACATATTTAATCTATCAATCAAGAATCCTCGACTTTCAAAACGTTCAAAGGTCCTATACCAGGTTGAGGGGATTTTTTCTCAGCGAAAAATTCACGTAAGCTCACTCTATCGAAGAAAAGACGTATAAATTCTCCCTAGCGTTTAAGAGTCCTACTCGAATTCTATTCCTACTCTTTTTCGAAACTGTCTTAATATTCACTCTCGAAAGTGATGGGTTCGTTATTGTTAACCACATTTGTTTAGACATCTTTCTGAGAGTTTTATTTGAAATATTTCGATATTTCGATTGAGAGTCTCAGTATTTACATTTATTGAATGATTCGTGAATCTTGAAACTAGCTATACCTTTGCCTGCCGGGGCGTGATCTGGAGCTATGAAGGCATGGGACTATTCTTACACATTGCGGACAGTTTTCTGTAGTGTTCGAATGAAATGTATACAAAGCCTTACACTCGCGCTACTTTTGTCATGAGTAGGAATCTTGAACGCAAGGAAGAGTTTATAAGTCTTTTCTCCAATAGAGGGAGCCCACGTGAATTTTTCACTGAGAAATTGAATAATTATATATACAAGTTATATATACAAGTTGTGTTATAATGCCTCAATTTTGCGCCTCTCGAAATGCTATTTTTGTTATAGTGAGCCCATATTAGTTTGTAGGCCCTTTGGAGCTTGGTAATTCTCTGTTCATTAGGGATTCGGTTTGAACCTGAGAACTGTATAACTTCCCCGAGTTATTCAAAATGGCCGACTCGCAGAATTTCACCATGTTTTGTGACAAGATAGGATTTATTTTCTGGTCTTTTCTCCATGTATTTCGTTTTATCATAAGAAATTATTTATCCGGTTTTCTGGGCAATTTCTTGTAGTTTTTCTACGGCGAGTTATACTAGGACAGTATTTACTATATATATATATATATATATATATATATATATATATATATATATATATATATATATATATATATATATATATATATATATATATATATTGAAAGTTTTTAGCATTAACAGGCTTTTTTAATATGAAAAAGTTTATTTTTGTTAACGTTTCGTTGTTATATTACAACTTTGTCAAAACTATAACAATATAAAATATAACAACGAAACGTCAACAAAAATAATTTTTTTCATATTAAAAAAGCCTGTTAATGCTAAAAACTTTCAAAATAAATATCTCAAACAGGCAATAAATCAATTTCAAGATATATATTTATATATATATATATATATATATATATATATATATATATATATATATATATATATATATATATATATATATATATATATATATATATATATATATATATATCGTATCATCAAAATGGCGCCTACCAGAAATGACCAGTTATATAATCGCTTCGTGAAAATGGGTAAAAATTAAGAAATGGATGATCAAGTTTGCAATCACTGTAAGAAAAAGGTGATTGATTACGTAAAGTGTATTAAGTATAGAGAAATTTTTCTTTCCTCGTGCATGGTTCGAGGATGAGTATCCAACATGAAGTGGATAAATAAATCCAACAGCAGTATTGAGGGTGAGAATTATCCAGACATTAAAAATGAAAAAAAATTTCTAATAATGCAAATCGAGTATCTGAATGCCCTAATGAAGGAGATCCTAAGTAAAAATAATACTCTGCTTGAAAATGATAAATTGCTGATAGAAAAGATAAAAATGAAAGGAAAAAAATCAAAACAAAACTTATGACACTGATAATACCAATGATGAAACGAATTCAAATATGAAGGTCGTGGAACAAACGTCTAACAATATTTCTGCATAAGACAGAACAAAAGAGAATATTAAAGAAAAATCACATAGAATTACATATTCTCTTGAGGCTGGTATGTCATGGAGAGGATGGAATCCTAATTAATGTACTGCATATTCTGTACAGCCCAGCATGGATATATCAGAAGTAGATCAACAGTGACAGCGATCTATCAGTTCATTACAGAAATTTCAAATGCAATTGAAGATGGTGAAGTTGTCATTGGCCTGTTCATTGGTTTATCTAAAGCATTTGACAGTTTGACTCATGAATTAATATTGCAGAAAATGTGGAGCTATGGAATAAGAGACACTACACTCGAGTGGATTGAATCTTATTTTTCATCCAGAAGTCAAAAAGTACTTTGAAGGGATGGAGTGAAACAGGTATTCTCTAGAGCAGTACCAATAATATTGGAGCACCTAAAGATTCAATTCTGGGATCTTAATAATCTCCATAATTTCCATAAAAGACCTGACTACAGGATTAAACAGAACAAATATCTCTCTTCAAAATTACGCAGACGCTAAAAGTTTCGTAGTAAGAGCTGATAATTTGACAGAAGCTGTGGATATCACCATTCAGCATGCTTAGCATTGGTTCAATATGGATCGATTGCATATGAATGAGGACAAAATTACTGCAACGTTATTCAAGACAACTCACTTCAATATTCCAACTGCTAAATCAGTCAAAACAAAGAATCACGTCATTGTTGCTCAGAACTCGTCAAAATTCCTTGGTATTTATATTGATGAATTTAAGAAATGGGATGTACACATATGACAACTCTGTAATAATCTGAGCTCTATGTGCTTCTTTTTGAAGGTAATGAAGAAATGTCCACATTGGTCGGTGTTGAAGGTGGCTTATCACGCAGTCTCCGAATCGAGACTTAGATATGGTTTTATGTTCTTCGATAATAGTTGTTTTGATGAAAGATAAATTTCTGCAAAAAAAGCTCTGCGTAGCATTTTGGGAATAGAATCTGATGCTTCCTGTATAGGCAAATGTCGAAAAAATTATGTAATCACAATAACAGCGATACACATCCAAGAAAATCTGCTTTTTGTATCAAAAAATCTGCAACTGTTTGAACAGAAAGCGGATAAAGGGTATATCACAAGGACAACTGTTTTGAAGTATCCGAAGCATCGACTTACACATACAGCAAATGGACCTGAATACACCTGCATAAGATACTAAAATGCCTTGCCGCCTTATAGTGTTAACGATTTCTTGGAGCATTGACGTATAGATGTATGAGGACATGCCCATCATTTATTGTAATGATATTTATTGTATAAACATATATTTGACACAAATTTCATTTGAGTGAATATTGAGTGCATTTCAAAAAAATCATTGATCTAGTTGAATGATGATAGGATACAATTGTTTGATCATTATGTTGAATCATCAGTCCATATTTAATCAATCAATAGAGAATCGATGACTTTCAAACCGCCCACAGAGCCTAGATCCGAATGAGGGGAGCAACAATTCGTGAAAATTGAAGTGAGCTCCCTCTATCCAAGAAAAGACGAATAAACTCTTCCTAGCGTTATAGATTCCTACTCATGAAAACACTAGTGCGAGTAGGTGAGGTTTCGTGGACATTTCATTCGAACACCACATATATCTGTCTGCAATGTGTTACAATAGTCCCATGCCTAGTCGCTCCAGATCACGCACTGACGGGCAAAAGGATAGCTAGTTTCAAGATTCATGAATAATCAATACTAATAAATACTGAGACTCTCAATCGAAATATCAAAATATTTCATATTAAACTCTCAGGGATCTGTCGAGAGTGAATATTGAATGCGCATCAAAAAATCATTTGCAATATTTTGTTATTTCGATTGAGAGTCGCAGAATTTTTTGCTATGGAGGGAGCTCACGTAAATTTTCACAAATTGTTTTTCCCCTCATTCGGATCTAGGACCTGTGGGCGTTGAAAGTCATCGATTTTTGATTTATTGATTGAATACGGACTGACGATTCAATTGATGAAACAATTGTATCCTACTATCATTCAAGAAGATCGATAATGTTTTTGAAGCGCACTCATTACTCACTCTCGACAGTGATAGGTTCGTTCTCGATGACGACGTTTGTGCAGACAGCTCCCTGAGAGTTTTATTCGAAATATTTCGATATTTCTATTGAAAGTCTTCGTATTGACTAAGTATGGAGGATTCGTGAATCAGGAAATTAGTAATCTATTTGCGCGCCAGGGTGTGATTTGGAGCGTTAAGGCAGAAGACCACCTTACATTTCTACACACAAAGTTCTGTTGTGTTTGAAGGAAATGTCAACAAAACCTCTACGTACTGTTACTAATGCTGTCACGAGGAAGGAATTAAAAATGCTCAAGAGAATTAATACATCATTTTTTTCTATAAAGGGAGCCCTCGTGATTAGTTCACGATATAATGTTCTCCTCATTCTCATGATGAGACCTGGGCGTTCTGAAAGCTATCGCTTCTTGATTGTTTGAATAAATATCACTGAGGATTGGACAAATATCACTGAAAAAATAATTACTGAATATCAATTGTATGGTGTGATTTTTCGGAACGCACTTAATATTCAGTGTCGAAAGTGATAGGTAACGAAGAAGTACGTTGACATTATTCGTCGTAATTCGAGGCATCCATGTGTGCAAAACGACGATCGAGACATCAGCCAAGCAGAAATCGCCAAGGACTTAGAAGTAAACAGGAGTGCCTTGAACGATTATTTTTCGAAGTATAATTGGAGGCATGAGAACAACTGCAGAAAAAAGTGGTAAACTCGAAGATGAATAGGCATATGGAAGATAACTCAGGACCTTGTCAAAATTAAGAGGATCAAATGACATAATTTGTGTATATGTATGTGTATGTCTCAGCAGCTCCGTGAGAGTTTCATTTGAAATATTTCGTTTGATATATAAACATGCAGCGTACACAATACGCATAGTATAAGTTTCGAGCGTTCTCTATCACATTAATAAAGACAATGATTATTGTGTTATATTTCTTATATCAATATCCTCCGTATTGATACCGCAACAGTGAGAGAGATAATACAGTGTGACGGCTATAAAATATTATGTTCTCTAACATATAAAGAGATGTTGCACAAATTTGAAAATGAGGGGTATCATTTGAATATTGTCGTATAATTCGGATGTGTGTTAATCTATCAACAAAAATTTCATAGAGGACCTGATTTTTTTTTGGAATCTACTTCGTCCTTGAATTATATTTTATTTTGAATGTTTTTCCGCCAAGTATCGGTCGAAAAATGTATTGAAACAATAACAGTAGTAGATAATCATGACGCAAATGCTATTCACTTCAAATGCTATTTTATGTCAATTGAGCGCATTAATTTAGTCCAACTAGCGAAAAAAGTTTAGTAATTATACGTTACCGAGCAGATTTCATAACGTGACCAGTACCATGTACGTAATTGTTAATTTTTTGGGGCAATGATGTATGATGTTCATCATTACCGCTTCAGCAACAACGGTTATTATTGTTATTAGGTGCAAAAGTTACACCTTGAAGCAACAAATTACATCATATTCTGCAGCGAGTTGAGTTAGTGCAAATGAACTTTATAATCATCAAGTGTACACAAAACGGAAACTGATCGTGCAATAGGTTTCTACGACATTTTTCAACGCGGGAAGCAAGTTACGTTCTCTTAATCAAATAAAATGATAAAACAGCTATACCAGTCACTTTCGCTCTTCAGAGAAGGAAGTCATTGGTAATTCTCGCAGTTGATAGTGATATATGAGATAGTGCAGTGACGCACGTGAATGTTCGAATTGTATGTTTCTAGGATTCACAAAATTAATTTTTTTTCTAGGTTTCAGCTTATAGAACAGGAACATAGGGTGAGACTCAATTTCATAATAGCAAACAATGTAATTTCTCATTATCTATTGAAGCACTATTGATATGTATAAAAATAAATAATTTTTATTGGCTATTTACTATTTACTACAATTATTATTATAACTATTATTGATACAATTTATTCGTTTTCTAAATGTTTAGAGGTTTTCTCTTTTTATCAGCAGTAGAATGTGAAGCAATCGAATCAGTCATCAATGGATGGGAACAAAGATGTATAAAAAGATTACCTAAACAAATAAAATCAAAATTGCGATTTTACATGAAAAGAACTTTGAAAAATACGCTTTCCTGAGTCAAGCCAAAATTCTCCACAATTGAAAGTAATCAAAAGATAAATTGTATCAGGAATAGTCATATCAATCATACAGCACTCAATAACAGTTATTAATTTCTGTATGGAAACACTGGATAACAAACTAACACATTGATAAATATATATATATATATATATATATATATATATATATATATATATATATATATATATATATATATATATATATATATATATATATATATATATATATATATATATATATATATATATATATATATATATATATATATATATATATATATATATATATATATATATATATATATATATATATATATATATATATTGTTGTGACAACATTTATCATGTTTTAACTGTTAATATTATTATTATTGAACTTGAGTAATTTTGTAATGAAAACAATTTCTAATCTAATGAATTTCGAACGTATTAGAGGTCACTCTTTCTCAGGGTGGAATCTATTTGAAATCTTAAATTTTTCAAAATAATATATCTGATGAATTTAGTTATACCTACCTTAATCACAACAAGAATTTAGAGAGGAAATATTAAACAACCTCTTAACTTTTTACAACTGAAATAGGCTTAATTTAAAATTTTCAATATCTTTGAATGAAATTGATAATTAATCAAAAATATAATTAAGGTGCCTCTTCTTTGAGCTCTCTTGATTTATTTTCACACCAACACTTCAGACTTCTTGATTTCAATTTCTATAAATCTTATATAATGCTACTTTTCAAATTACTTTTCCTTTTTCAATAGTCTTACAAAATTTCATTTGAACTCGAACTCTTCAATCTAAACTTGGCCTCTTCGCTTCGCTTGGCGTCCCTCTCTCGATCATTGTTAATTCTTTTTCGTCCAAAAATATTTCACAGTAATCTCTGAAGTCATATTTTTGAATTACGTGTATTAGGTTGACTTCTGAGATTCAATTTCAATTTATATTGTCTATGGTGATCTGCCTCCGAAACTTCACAATTGAATTTATGATTTCACAGATGTAAACAATTCCATTCTCATAAATGAAAACAAGTCTACAATATTTGAACAGGTCAAATAAACATTAATATAAAATTATATTATTTGGTAAGGTGGACTACATTTGAATTATGTTTATTTTGTATATTTGAATTTCCAGGTTACTGTTCCAATGTAACTATTCTTTATTATTGATTTGAAAATCAGATCGATTTCATGATAAAATTTTGGAAATGGGTTTTACAAATACATTATATGAGTAGTGTTATGTCTCAAGAAAAGAGTTATTCAATTTAAATACATAATTATGAAGAATCAAAATAAATGAGCATTACATACTTAACTAAATACAAGTAGATAAGTAGATGCATCAACTGTGTTAGTGATGAACAATGAAAAGCAAAAACTTTGATTAACCAACTTTTGAAACAAATTTGATTATTGACATTATTATCGAATGACAGGTAATAATAAATACTTGAAAAACTATCAAGAAATTTCTTTATATAGCCGTGAATGACGAAACTAGTCGAATAAAGAATTGTTCAGTCAGTGATTTTTAGACAAGTATTTATTAATACCTCTCATTTAAATATGAACTATCACAGAGTGGATTCATCGTCCATTGAATTTACATATTATCAAATGGAATTTATAATATGTGCAGAACTGTATGTTTAAAATCCTAATAATCCTTAATAATAAAGTAGAATGCATGAAATATGACTTTGTCGAAACAATCAGTTCAGAAGCTTAAAAGCATCATCTTGACAAAAATTGAACTTTATTTATTTCTATAACATTATATATATATATATATATATATATATATATATATATATATATATATAATATATATATATATGAGATTGAATTCTCGCTTAACTCTCGGTGAAACATAATTGAATATTAAAATAAATTGAACTCTTGGCTTAATGTTTCACGATTTATTTAATTTATTTATTTTCACGATTTATTTTGACTATACATATTGTTAAATAAATCGTGACACATTAAGCCAAGAGTTTAATATATTTTAATATATATATATATATATATATATATATATATATATATATATATATATATATATATATATATATATATATATATATATATATATATAAATTCAGAAGGTTTATACAGGAATGAAAATAGAAATGAAGAAATTTACCTGCAACTTATGTTGTTTGTTTTTGTGAGAGCCGTTACAAAAATTGCATGTAAATACCGTGAATTTCTTAGTTTCTATTTTTAATCCTGTACAAACCCCTTCAATTTTTCTCATTGTCGGTAGAAAATTTCTAGAAGGTATAATATCGTATCACAGGTAGACATTGATCCAGTCTTCAAAACAGAGTCGAATAGAACTCCAGTCAGAGATACTCAATTTAAACCACAAAGATGTCGATTCCTCACGTGGAATTTTGTGTTTTGTTTTGTTTTGAGTTTTTAATTAACATTCAAGTTTGAACATCCCTTTTGACGATAGCCAATAAGCTTGAAACATATGTAAAAGGCTGTCACAAAAATTGCAGGTCAATACAGTCAGTGTTCCTCAGATGAAATGAAGACGAGTTGAAACATCAGAAATATCATTATCTATCTATAATTTCATTTTGGATTCTATTTCTCTATATTCAATAGTGTTGGCGTTTACTTGATGTATATCCATTATAATTAAATATAAGCTCAAATTCAAACACTTCAACTTATGATTTACACTTTATTGACTAAATAGTATGACGCGTTTCGTCGTTACAAACGACGTCTTCAGATGCTAACAGAATAACGGTAAAAGATTATTCTGTTAGCATCTGAAGACGTCGTTTGTAACGACGAAAAGCGTCATGCTATGTAGTCAATAAATCATAAGTTCAAGTGTTTGAATTTAAGTGTATATTCAACCCTATTTTTCTTATGCAAAGTATTTGCATATATAATTTGTTTAATAGATATTATATGAAATTCTTCATACTCCATAAATGACATGTTCATCTGTAATGGGTATCAAAGTATTAAACTAGGTAATAATGGGGTTTTTTATATATTTAATCATTACAGTATTATTCAATACATATCTTCTACAAGAAAAAGAATTGTGTTGTTCTCGTGCTTTATTATCGCACTTGTAAGTATACAATATTGAAAGTATACTTTTATCTTTCTATGATTTTTTGACAAATTATGCAAAAGGCCATTATAGCAGAAATGACTATGTGAAACGTGAACAATGCGAAGTCTCCATTATTCCTTCTAGGGATAAATATCGAAATCGATTCCTAGTAGGCATCGATTTCAATATTCACAGGAACATTGAACGACAAATCAGCGATTGTGGAAAATTCAGTTCTAGTTCCGACTAAGATTTCAATCAAAAGGTTTTTTGGAAATTTGGGGTTTAAATTTGAGTCACACATGAGGGCATTTATCTCAATAAAATTTGTAATCTTAACATCATCCTGAAGCACATCGTTAAATTATGTTGCTGATGTTCTTGCTGCAGAGTCCTCTCGGTGAATGAGGCAGTGAATAAAAGTTATATGATCATAATGAGCAGATTGAAAAAATTATTCTCAAAACCAGTATCTCTGACCGTCATCGCTTTTACTCCACTGTGCATATTATACAGCAATTTTTCCATTCGACACCTTCAGTTTTCTAAGAATCGTCAACTTTACAGTATATGTTTTTTCCTGTAGTATGGTTTTTCATGGAACGACAAAACAACAATTTTTCCTCTATCCTCTCTTCATAAACTTATTCAGTAATATATGTTGTTTCGTTGAACTAAAATGAAAATTTCGGGCTTTCTTTAATCTTTTAATATGTTGCCCTAATTGGTTCTTGTTAATATCAGAAATTCTATGCGAGACAATATCTTTCGACGAAGGATGATATTTCGAATATCATCGCCATATTTGCTTCCATTTAGTATTTCTACAATTTCAATAGCAGCAGGTAATACGAGATCTTCTCCAGTGGTGAACGACTATTCATTGTCAGCACTACACTATTAACTTCATATGGCGCTAGTAAATATTTTTCATTAACGGTCATAATTTATTCAAAAGATTTTTTCTCTTTAAATATTAATATACGTTTTTGAAATATATATATTGAGACTGATCATATATTTTCTCTCATGCATTTAATGCCTGTTTCTAAATAATTTGTCCTGCCTCAGGAGAGTTTGAAACTTTATCATCAGCGACATTACCACGCTTATTTAAGTTCAGGCAGTCATCCATTAGCCTAAAATTATTTTGATACTAAAATCCAATAAACATATAAATATACCATAATGACTCATAAATTATTCACGAATAAATGAAGAAACTTGAATCTGGTTACAGTGGATCACTGACAATTGAATACACTAGAAAAGCGGAAATATTACACTACTTCGCGTTGGATTCAGTGTTATTGAATTTTTGTCACGATGCACATGTGCGCGCGCATTACAATCTTTGTATGCAGGTGTGTGAGTGTGACTCTGCACAAATACACATTCATGTGTTGTAAAATCGTGTATTTAAATGTTTGACAATGAAATCTCTCGCTATACCAGAATTTTGCTACACTACCACATTTAACCGTTTTTATTGGAGATGTGTTATATCAATCAAAAGCCCCACAACATAAACTGGAGGAATGATATTGCCAAACTAAGTTGCGTCTATAGCCACCTTCCATCCCTAGATTCTTCAAACTTCAAGAAATTTGTACAATAATTTTGTTCTTGAATGAAATACTTTTCCATCATTCATAGGATATTCTGGAAGAACCTCCGATTATGAAAGAAATTCATTGAATTTTCATGAAAGAGCTCTTTTCTTCCGTATAATATTGCAATTTTCATATGTTCAGTGAAAATGTTTCATACCATAATAAAAGTTCCGAGTACTGTCTATGTAGTACTCGGAACTACTCCTCCGCTAAAAAATAGAGCGTGTACGCCATGGTCACTAATATAAAAGTTATTAAATTTTTTTCCAGAGTCTCAATATGCCTGCTGATGATGAAAATGAAGTCAAATCGCAACTGGATCTCGGTGAACCACCTCAGCATATTTTGAATTGGGCCAGAGAAAACATAAAGGAAAACCCCGAGACAAGAGATCAAGTTATATCTGAATTCAGGGATATAATTTTTGGTGAGTTATGTTTGAAATTCTATATGCCTTGCCTTGAAACAAAAGTAACTGCATGAAAATACTTGATCTTGCAGAATTTGAACAAGGTTTGAATTATAAGTTATATCTAAGTTCTGGTTAGTTCGATCCCTACCATAATCATGGGTCGTTCGGAATTGGCGTTGAAATTTCAGGCAATCACAACTTTTTAAATTATAACTAGCATTAGATGCTGTACTATACTACTATTTCAATTTTTTGAAATAGTAGTATAGAAACAGCAGAATTCAGAATATCAGAATATTTCTTCAGAATAAATAAGAATATATATAAATATATATATATATATATATATATATATATATATATATATATATATATATATATATATATATATATATATATATATATATATATATATATATATATATATATATATATATATATATATATATATATATATATATATCAGTTATATATTTTAATATCTATCTGATTCGTGAACCATTTTATTTATATTGTTAAAATTCGATTCTTTGGTTTTCTGGTTCAATTAAAACAGAACAATGTTGAATTTTTTCCAATTACGTTTCAGTTATTATTTTAACCTTTATCAAATTGATTTTTTCAAATTGTTTTCGTTTTTGCTTTCATATGACATGTACCAATTCCATGAATTTTAAAATTATTTTGTTCTAATTGAACCAAAAAACCAATCGCATCCCAAGAATCGAATTTTAACAATAGATATATATATATATATATATATATATATATATATATATATATATATATATATATATATATAGAAAATGAACACTAGAACATTCATTTGAAAAATTGAAATTAATCAAGAGAATGTTATAGCATAGCTAGATATGTGAACGTGTACGATGTGATGTCTCCATTATCCTTCAAGGGATAAATGTTAGAGAAATATTGAAATCGATGCCACACCTGATGGAAGTGCGAGACATATATGTTTCGTTCTGCAAGGAACTCGTCAGTCGCACCACGTCCATCGAAGTGAGGCAACGATTTCAACCTCCAAGCATCTTCTTGTGACTTCAAGTGGAAGATCGTAGAGTAATGAATACTCTACAATTCCATCTATAGAAATCTGTAGAAAACACCTCTCTCAGATTACAGAGTCACCAAGCATCGAAATTTCACATATCTTCTATACCCGTAGGTATCTACTAAATTGCAATGTCTATTTGACAAATATCATCGAACGATGTTTTTAAATGTCAATAGATTGCGTTAGTAGTACGCTCGCGTTTATTCCCGTATTTCAGGGGCCAATTCGATGGACGTGGTGCGACTGACGAGTTCCTTGCAGAACGAAACATATATGTCTCGCACTTCCATCAGGTGTGGCATCGATTTCAATATTTCTCTAACATTTATCCCTTGAAGGATAATGGAGACATCACATCGTACACGTTCACTATCTAGCTCTGCTATAACATTCTCTTGATTAATTTCAATTTTTCAAATGAATGTTCTAGTGTTCATTTTCTTAAATATTTCATTCAGTGCCATAAGCACAAAAAATTTCATTTCCTTAAAAGTAGCGCCGAATTGGCCCCTGAAATACGGGAATAAACGCGAGCGTACTACTAACGCAATCTATTGACATTTAAAAACATCGTTCGATGATATTTGTCAAATAGACATTGCAATTTAGTAGATACCTACGGGTATAGAAGATATGTGAAATTTCGATGCTTGGTGACTCTGTAATCTGAGAGAGTTGTTTCCTAATGATTTCTATAGATGGAATTGTAGAGTATTCATTACTCTACGATCTTCCACTTGAAGTCACAAGAAGAGGCTTGGAGGTTGAAATCGTTGCCTCACTTCGATGGACGTGGTGCGACTGACGAGTTCCTTGCAGAACGAAACATATATGTCTCGCACTTCCATCAGGTGTGGCATCGATTTCAATATTTCTCTAACATTCATCCCTTGAAGGATAATGGAGACATCACATCGTACACGTTCACATACCTAGCTCTACTATAACATTCTCTTGATTAATTTCAATTTTTCAAATGAATGTTCTAGTGTTCATTTTCTTGAATATTTCATTCAGTGCCATAAGCACAAAAAATTTCATTTCCTTATATATATATATATATATATATATATATATATATATATATATATATATATATATATATATATATATATATATATATATTTGATATATTCTTAGGAAACAAATATTTAATTCCAATATTTTCGATCGATAAACTGAAGACTCCAACATAAATGTCTAATTCAAGAAATTTCCTTCTATGTATATACTGTCTCAAAAAATAATTTCCCCTCTTAAAAATTTCAATTTGAAACCATAATTCCAGTTCTCGAAGAGATCGGAAACTTACAATTCGAGTTCACGCTGTTACCTTCAAGTGATGAAAAGACGAATGTGTGGAGCATAATCTCAATTACTCCACAGAATAACAAAATCTATGAAATAACGCAAGAATTACAACTCGATGAACTCCACACAAAACTGATCAAGCATTCGGCATTCAACAAAGTTGAGAATAATGAACGAAAAAGAAAATAAAAGAAAAGTTCATAATAACTTCTTTTAAGCGGCATTGGTACACTATTACAGTTACAAACACCTGTCACTATCAACAGTTTTAAAAGTTACCAAATAGAGCTATGCGAACAATTTTGAAATGTAATAGATATATCCCAATCCAAAGCATGCTAAATTGTTTAGAATTGATGTCAGTCAAACAAAGAATACTTTTTGCTACATATATATTTATATTTAAAGTTAAAAACAAATTGTTCCCATATAAAGTAATGAAAAATGTAACATGTGTCAGTGATGTGCACAATCATAATACAAGAAATGCTGACAATTTCTACATGCAAGTTTCTAAGCATTCTAAACATAGGAATAGTATATTTTATGAAGGATTTAACGCATTTAATAAATTGCCTAGCTACATAAAAACAATTAGAGACCTTAAGGTATTCAAGCGTAAATTAGCTAAGTTCGTTTTGAACATAAAATTGTGAATAATATAGTTTGAACCTGAATGTATGTATGAATTCGTAATAGCTAATGCTAAAATAAATATTATTATTATTATTATTATTATTATTATTATTATTATTATTATTATTATTATTATTATTATTATTATTATTATTATTATTATTATTATTATTATTATTATTATTATTATTATTATTATTATTGAAACAAGTCCAATCTACTGGAGAAGAAAAGCCATAAACATATTTCTCAACAAAACTTGACGAAGTTTGAAAAAGAAGAGGAGCAATATACCTGGAATTATCAAAAATTAAGGAAGCAATGAAATATTGACAATGTTGGCTAATAGTAAAACCGTTTACCGTGTATTGTGACCACAAACCACTAGAAAATGTGAATATCAAATCCAGAACCGATGAAGACCTAAAAAAATTAATAAATTATATTTAATGAAATATGATTTTAAAATAATATATATTCCAGGGAAGGAGAATGTGGAAACAGATTGCTTGAGTAGAAATCCGGTGTAAGAAGCCGGAAAAAATTCAGAAGAAGAGTTAAAAATATTGAATTCAGACAAAATAGAATATGTTATTACGGCCCAGAGCAGTAACGAAGATATAAGCAAAACCAAGACTTTTTTAATTCAGTGGACCTATAGTTTGAGGACGGTTCCGAACGGTCAATCGGCTTGTTATCAATGTATATTACCCGACAATAATCATCATAGAACTACTCAAATCTTAGACGAATACAAAAAATCCATGCCTTAAACGGGGCTTCAACCAAATCTATAGTCGTTTGTTCTCGCGACTAACTCCACGGAAACCGGCTCTAATCACGATAAATTATATTTGAGAAACATAACGCTTTTTTCAAGGAACTGAATGAAAAGGAAAAATGATTTTATCACAAAAATTAGTATTAAATTCATAAAAACTGTTCACTAAAATCGTAGCATATTGAAATTGAACTAACGCAACAGATGTTAAGTACTCATTACACAGCAGAAAACTCAACAAAAAAGATGAGAAGAACTTGCAAAAGCTTTGAGATCTGCATTAAAAACAAATCGAGAAGACAAACTTAATACGATCTATGTAATGTCACAACCGGGTTTAGCCACAAAACCGTTTGAAATAGTATCTACTGACACAATTGGTGGTTCCAGATCCAGATCAACAAAAAGTATTCACACTTAGTAGTAGAACACTTCTTCCAGATCAAGATCAACGAAAAGTATTTACACTTATTAGTAGACCACTTCAGCAGATACACATGTATAATAACCTCTGACACTCTAAGCCCGGACCTTTCATGAAACTGGTTTCAAATATCATAAAAGCACATAATATTGGAATGCTGCTTGCAGATCAGTATCCAGTTATAAATTCGAAGGAATTCAAATTATTTTTGGAAGAAAAATCGACACCAATTGTATTCACAGCGGCAAATGCCCCATTTTCAAAATGGCCTAAATGGAAGACTAAACCAAACACTGTTATATAATATATTAATATAAAAAAAACTATAAGCTTTGAAATAAATGAAAAAAAAATATATTGAAAAAGCTTGGACAAAGATAGCACAAAGGTGTGTGAAAACACAATGAAATTGAACACAGTGAGGAATTTTGCACATGAATGCTTTTTATATTTGACGAATGATATTATCTTACCAAATGAACTTAAAAGAGAAAAGTTTAGAAGTTACTATAGTAGAGAAACAAAAAAACAGTTGACAATTCTATTACCTCTCACAATTATAACAAAAACTTATTTCATCAAAGTTGAATGTTAAATAAACCTAAATATAGGAAATTGGAAATACATACGTTGAGCATAGAAATAAACTGAGCAGGAAAAATTGAGATGAATTGAGAACTGGACCATACAATATTTTGGAGAAAATTTCAGAATCGATATTTCAAATAACAAAACTCATTCCGGTAGTACAAAAATCAGAAGAAGTGAGAAATGCAGATGAAAAGTTTCAATATAGGTTCTATTAACTTTACAGGAAGAAAAATTTCAAAAAAATTTTTATTTTAGGTGGTTAGATGTATAGAGAATGTATTTTCTTTGATATGAATTTTGCCGCTCTTAGGCGTCGGTAAAACAAGCATCGTTTTTGACAGATTCATATGCATTTAATTAAAAAATGAAATAAAAATGTGAGGAAGAAATCGACATTTTTGATAATAAGCATTTAATGTCGTTTCTCTATTTTTAAGTAATAGACAATTGTAATTAGTAGCGAAATTTATTATTCTGATGAAATTGAAATTTCATTTTTGAAGCAATATCAATCAGAATTTGTTTTTCAATTGCCCTCTTTCTATAGAGATGAAATGATAATTATTATATAAATATATATATATATATATATATATATATATATATATATATATATATATATATATATATATATATATATATATATATATATTAAATTGTATGAACTTGGAGATGAAAACACAAGAAAGAGAGAGATTTCTCTAAAGGAAGCCGACACTTTTTAGTCTCCCGCATTTTAAAAAATTCAAGTTGCACCTATAACGATAATTTTCACTATTGATTGAGTTTTTCCCCGCATTGAACATTTTCCATATATATAATTATTTCATCATCCATGCTATATATGTATATTATATATGTGAATACGTAAATTTTCCCAGATGAAATTGTGGGATGTTTGGGAACTTTTGTGTTTATTACGTTCAGAGAAATGTGATCTCCTATATATGTAAATTCTAAATAAATAAATCGATTGTTGCGTTTGATGGTTTGATTAACAAAGGAAGAAATCATCGGCATAGCTCAGAATTGAAAGCAGCCGTTGACACGTGTTTCGAGCGCACTGGCTCTCCTCAGAACAGCGTAGCCAACTTCAAGGTGTACGATCCTGGGGATGAACGAAACGAGAGAACAATCGGGCAGGAAGTCATCACTTTGAGTGATTTGAGTACATTTTTTTAAGCTTCCGCATTCATTCTCCGGTTGTTAAGACTTGGTCACCACCTCGCATATTTGGCAAAAATTCATCCGTCCAATTCATATGCAACTCAAAAACATTTCAGTTTCGTTAATCTCAATATTTCCAAATAGTGAACCAATTATAACATACTGTCTTCAATGCAATATACCCAATCCTATCTACTTATATATTTATACCTAATTACTGACTATTACTAAAACAACCTCGCTAGAAGCTCTGCGTTACTTTGAATCAACTATTTACATTTCGTTCTCATTTTTTTCTTATGGTTGATAGTTGTTATTGCGGTGAGTAATAACTGGTAGACCTTTGGCCCGAGGTGATTGATGCATCCTTGATTGAAATTCTCTGCTAACTGTTATTTTTGAATACATCAGTACCTGGTTTCTCATTCGATAGTTATATTCTCTATGATAATTGGGATTTTGAAAATGATGCATATATTAAAATTTTTACGATAGTGCATAAAACGATATCATGTCAAGATAGCATGTTGAATACCGCTTACCTTTCCTTTATATTACCTTACAATATTCAATTTCAAGAGCTCTTTATAATATGCATTGTTCCTCACTCATTACTCAGTGAGGACTCTACCCATGCCTTATATACTGTTATCCGATAGTTTCGACACCAGTGAAAAACAAGCTGATGTCTCTATACTGAGGTCGACTTGACATCTTGTAAGAAATAGCAATATATTCAGTTCCCTCTACTGTATTCTTCACTTCATCCCAGGTTTCTCCGAGTAATGAGGATTACAATCTAGTGATATCTACGCAGAGGAGTACAAAACATAATGAGTTCACATGGATATTTGTCATATATAAGTCAATGCACTAGACCCGCTAGTGGGCTATGTCTGATAATTTTTCTTTCAAAGAAAGGTGGAAATGAATTGCGGGCAAACGGAAAAGCTTTCGTTACTGAGATTTTGATCGTAGATCACTCACCTACAATAATAAGTTTGTCGATATACAAATCGTATTTTGAAATAAAATCAAAATTGAAGGAATATATAAGTTTTAAGAAAGTGAGGAGAGATCGGAGGAGCACGAACTGGTATGATTGTTAGGACATGAAAAATGTGAAGAGTTTCACTTATTGATTCAATAATAAACTCACAGATTACTATAAGCAATAGTACAACTGCAGTGAAAAAATCCAGGAAAGCACCTCCCATTATCAAATCTAGAAACGAGTGTGAAAACATGGAACAGCGTTTTTACAACCACAACCTAGATGGCAGCACTTCATCAAATTAAATGAAATCTTTTAAAAACTAGAATTTTAAAAGAGAGGATCTCAATTGGTAAGGAAGTGTGGAACTTTAAAATTTCCCAAGTCCTATCTCCGAATGATGGTAACATTAATTCGTGAACTTTTCAAGTGAGCTCCCTTTATCGAAGAAAATGTGTTTAAACTCTCCCAAGCATTATGTTTTCCCACTCAGGACAGCATCAGTGAATTATTTGTTATTCACGGTTCAACACTGATACAAATTTTAGTGTTGTTCACTTGTATGTTGTTAAATATGTAATAATCGCTCATTTGTTTTCCATTTCTGATAAACCTAATTCCTTATCACACTAAAATATGTATTCTGAATATTCATATAATATATTTGTGAAGCCAACTTTTAAAATCTGATCAACAAAAGTTTCAAATCAATGATAAAATGTAGTTAATTTGAATAAGGTAACCTGGAAATTCAGATATATGAAAAACATGAAAATATGTATATATGTAAACATGAAAATATGTATTCCATCTCACCAAATGATGTATTTTTATATCAATTTCATTGTATATATTGAAACACGTTATAATTAATTTAGTTTATGAATATGGCAGTGGTAATAATTGTAAAATAAAAACTCAGTTGTAAAGTTTGGAGGCAGAAGTACACCACACACAATGAGAATTGGAGTTGAATAAAGGGTCATAGAATTTTAGCCTACAAAATTCAAAATATCACATCAAAAGTTGCTGTGAAAGAAACGAGAAAAAAGATAATTGGGAACAATCGAAGCAAGGACGTGTTGAAACATCAAGAGAGTTTGGTTGGAATGAAATTCTGAGAAAAATTATTTGGAAAAAAGTCAGTACAAAATTTTGCAGGAATTGGAAAGAAGAAATTTTGGAATACTGACGCAGGAAAAATTAGAGAACTTGAAAAAAGAGGCACCTCAAATCAAATTTTAATATTCAGTTGATTCAAAAGCCATTTGAAATTAATATTTATTATAGTTTTGAGTAGATGAGAGTTGTTTTTTCATTATTATTCCAGTTTTCAGGAGAAATTGTTCAATTGAAGTATGTTCATTCAAAATTATCAGATATATCTTTTCTGAATTAAATATAAATAGAATCCATCTCGAGATAGAGTGAACTCAAATGAATTCGAAATCTCGAAAAAAATGAGCGACTAAAAAAATGAGCATTCATGAAGTTATATGAATTTTTGAATAAATATTATGACAAACATAATACTTAAATCATAAGAATTGGCGCAAGGACTATTTAATTCGACAATTGTCGCACAAATTTATTAGAAGCTGGGAAGGTTTGTTTTTTGATATAGAACTATTGACCATTTCAAAAGATCTTAAGAATATATATATATATATATATATATATATATATATATATATATATATATATATATATATATATATATACTTATGATCCCACTGCTATTTACCGAAAGAAAGATAACGAGCTCATCAAAAGCCAAGAAACTTACAATACGGAACGCGTTACCACCGAGAATATATGGATTGCCCAAGTTACACAAAGCAGGAACACCTTTGCGGCCCATTGTATCCTGTATGCAATCACCTTTTGAGAATTTATCTTAAACCCTTAAAAATATTTTATCAAATGTGGCTCATCAGCACAATTATCACTTGAAAGACTACTGGAGTTTCAAAGAAAAGTCCAATGACATTGTGATCCCAGATGAATATGAATTAATATCATTAGATGTGGTGTGACTTTACACCAATGTATCAATTGCAACTGCGTTGAGGGTTATAGAAGCAAGATGGTTAGATATAAAGGAACATACTGATATCCCATTGAATGAATTCTTAACAGTACTTCTATGAGTGCTTCAATTTCTAGCAAAATTGCACAGTTGGTAATGGAGGATTTGGAATGTGATGTAATCTTAAAATTGGATTTTTCTCTACCATTTTTCTACATATACGTGGACGACTGCTTCACTGCCATTCCCTAAGGAAAGACGGAATACGTGTCGAATCAATTCAATAACTATCACGTAGAACTGAAATTTACCGTGGAATCTGAAATTAACAAGAAAATAAATTTCCTTGACATGACCATTCATCACAGAGACAGCAACTTGCAGACGGAATGGTACATCAAACCCACATGGACGGGACGTTACCTCAACTACAATTCACAGCACCACATATCCTGAAAAAATTTGTAAAAATTGGGCTAGCAGATCGGGCAATTATACTAAGTGACTCAGAGTTTGTACATGACGCAATATATGAAGCGAAGGAAATACTACATCTTAACTCTTATCCGAGAAAACTAGTCAATGCAATTTTTGAACCGAGACAAAAAAACTTTCAACACAAAACCAAAATAATTTCAACACTACTATGCCTAAAGACAAAAAGGAAAACCAACATCTATGTATACCATGTATTCCGTACCTGTCTGAAAATCTAGACAAACTATTCGAAAAATATGACATAGAGGTGTGCCATAAGGGGTATAATCTGCTACGAAACAATTTCAGCAGACTGAAAAGTAATATTCCAATGGATAAGAAACCCACACAATATAACAGATTCCACGTTCAGACTGCACAGGAGTATATATAGGACATACTTACCAATACTTGAAAAATAGGTTGAATGGACATAGGTAAGATAACAAAAATACCACTGCTCTCACAAAACGTCAGCAGAGATTGGGCCATAAGTTTGATTTTTCGGCTACAAAAATCTTAAAAACAGAACAACATAAAAAAACGCGAAATCCAGGAAATGATTCATTTAAAAAAAAATCCAGAATCTATCACCGATAAATCCGACATAGCTGTTCTAAGTAAAATATACAACAATATTTTAACTGTATAAGAAAATGCGGCAAAACATATCAAGATCAGTTTCCAAGTCCAGTCATATATTTGTAATATGCCTTGAGAGATGAACGTGATTGTTCTTCGGAAAAATTTTGAATATTTATGTATAATCGTCAATATAGTTGTTGTTTCTGTCATCTATGAACTTTTGTGTCTGCGGTATTAATGTGGTAAGATTTAAAATCACGTTTGAGGTATGTTTTCTACTGATTCCTATAGATGGAAGTGGAGTATTCATTCCTCTACGGCCTTTCACTTTGAGTCACAAGAAGATGCTTAAAGAAGAGGCTTAGAGGTGAAAATCGTTGCCTCACTTGGATGGACGTAGTGCGACTGACGAGTTCCTTGCAGAACTAAACATATATGTCTCGCACTTCCATCAGGTGTGGCATCGATTTCAATATTTCTCTAACATTCATCCCTTGAAGGATAATGGAGACATCACATCGTACACGTTAACATATCTAGCTCTATTGTAAGATTCTCTTCGTTAATTTGAATATTCAAAATGAATGTTCTAGTGTTCATTTTCTTAAATATTTCATTCAGTGCCATAAGCACAAAAAAATTTCATTTCCTCAAATATATATATATATATATATATATATATATATATATATATATATATATATATATATATATATATATATATATATATATATATATATATATATATATATATATATATATATATATATATATATATATATATATATATATATATATATATACTAGCAAACCCAGCGAACTCCGTTTTGCGACCAGGTGGCTTCATTTGATGTAATATTTCGTTTGGTGATTAAAAGATGAAGAAAAATTTTTTGTTTGTTTTACATTTGAAAAGAAAAAATTTTATTTCATTTCACAACAGTAATGAATTCATTGCGATTACAAAAATGATGTGTTATTTAGTTGAACTTCTCTAAGTAAAAGAAAGTAAATCCAAAGTAAATACTGAGTGGAAGCGTTATACGTGTCCGCAAATTATCCCTTTCATTGAAGTGCTCTTTGGTAATCCACATTTTTTGTTTTTTGGTCTGACGTTAACACAAACAAAGCAGATGGTTTCCCAACTCGTGAACACGCAACGTATAACTGCCCATGTGAAAAACAAAGATTTTCTGAATTTATCCCGCAAACACTAATAGATTGGCCTTGCGACTTGTTAATTGTCATTGCGAACGCAAGGCGAACTGGAAACTGCAATCGTTTGAAGTCAAACGAAAGATCAGTCGGAATCATTGGTATTCGAGGAATACATACATTTTCACCTGCGTACTTTCCGTTAATAATGGTTGCCTCAATCAAATTCGGTCTAAGTCTTTTTACAGAAAGTCGAGTACCGTTGCAAAGTCGTGGTGGATTCAAATTACGCAAAATGACTTCATTCGAAAACAATTATTGTTTCGCTGGATGTGAGTCAAAAAATGATTAGAATCTGGCCCATTTCCGGAAACCAATGAATGTAGTGGCTCTGGTGGTGGTACCAATGGCGTCAATTTGACTTGGCCGCTGGCGCAACACAATCCAGGGGCTTCATTTTTGAATTTCAATGCATTGCAATGTAGACACACAATATTCATTAGTCCAATAGCAAAAATTTGATCTGAACTGTAATCAATTGCCACATTATAACTGAATGCAGCTCTGTGGGGATTAAACACAACATTTCTATGTTGATTTCGATTCCGTTGAAAATCATTTCGCTCTTCGCGTTGCTCATCAGTTTGATTTGCTCTTATATTTCTTTGACTTGCCGTATTTCGAGTTTTGCGGCCTAAGTTTGTACGCCTGGTTGGTGGCATTGTTAAAAACGAAAAACCAACTGAAAATATATTTTCTGTACAACCATGTAAAATTGTAATATTGTGTAGTCACCAAAAGATACCAAAAATCGATATGAAGTGAACATCTGACGTGAATTCTTGTGAGTGGGTGGTATGATCACCATATTCACATTTTCAGAGTTTTTCGAATAAATTTAGAAAGAATTTCATCCATATCAATTTCTTGAGATATTTTTTTTGCTAAAGCTTTTCTTAGAGTTATCTACTTTTCAGAGCAATTTTGATTGTGGTACTTCAAAAGGAGCACGACCATTTCTCTGTTTTATAAATTTCCTCGATACATTCACTTGAAATTTCAAAGCTTTCAAATAATTCGATATTTTTTTCTTCTATACTACAATGGTTTATGACCAAAAAATTTTTTCTCAAATTTTTGGTTGTGAATTCAGCACGTATACGTGTTGCGAACACCAACCGAAACAGAAAACTAAACAAAATGGATAATCGGAACATTTTTGGGCCGCTATTTTTATGTGCATGGATTCAGTTTTTGATTCGAATCCATCTACATTGTCACTTTGGCTCGATTTTTACATATATCTGAATCTTGCATTTTTATAAATGATACGCAGGTTTGGCTCATGACTTGGTGGAACATCAGGATAAAGAATAAATTAAAATTGAAACACTTGGCTTCATCACTGAGTATATTAACAACTTGGGTAGTAAGTCCATTATCAAGAGTAATAAGAATATCCAATATATTTTTGATACTCCTGAAAATTTTTAATACTCCTGAGTATACTAACATGGTAAGTCCATTATCAAGAGCAATAGGATATTCAATATATTTTAGATACTTCTGAAAATGGGCTTAATACTCAAAGCATAAATAGAGTTGTTAATATAGTCAGTGAAACTTGAGCCAAAGGTTTCGATTTCAATTTTTCATTTGCATTGTTATACTCATGCGATAATATTTCGTTTTTATTTCTTTTTATCGCATTACTTTTGTAAAAAAAATTATCGTGTGACTGTCTATAAGTCACACAACCTTTCATTCACTAACAACAATCTCAGTCTTTTGTGCCTATGGGAGTCTTATAGCAGTCGAAAGTTCCATTTCTACTGCAATATGTTTAATATTCTCGCTAGTCACTGAAGTTTGAGGAACTCACATTTTTGCACGATCCAATGCCGCGATATATGACGAATTAATTATATATCATCATCAATAAACAACGGATTAATTTTCATTGAACAAAGAGATTCAACAGCGGAAGGTATATGTCTGGAAGAGCATATTGTAACTCACTCTTTTTGTTCTGGAAAATTCTCTACTCTTGCACGATATGCGCGGTATATATTTTGCGTATTGCGATGGATAACCCAAACATGGTTAGAAGGGATTCAGGTGCTGCAGAATACAACGAATGAAGAAATGAAACATATACTGAAATAACAGATTCATCTTCCCATTCAAAGCTTGCATGAGAGTATTGAAACCGTTTACAAGTGTACAACGAGCTACACCCGAAACTGTTAGTTAACTAATAGTTAAATTCTTTCATCGTCACTCATCGTTTTCATTTTGATTCCGTATTTTCAAAATTTATTAATGAATAGATACTGTTCACTATCTGAGCCTCTTGTCTCACGGAAACATATAAAGGGTATAAACGTCTAAACTTCTTCGTGCACGAGTATAAATAATCTGCAACCTGCACAGAAATGGAAAATGATCTGAAACTTCAATACAAAATACATTCAAATACGAAATAAATAAATCGCGAAGGCAGAACACAAGCAATTAGCAATTTTCAAGACTGAAAATGAGCTAACGCTCGAAACATGTTGACTATACATATTGTTAAATAAATTGTGAAACATTAAGCCAAGAGTTTAATTTATTTTAATATTCAATTATGTTTCACCAAGAGTTAAGCGAGAATTCAATCTCATTCATATATATATATATATATATATATATATATATATATATATATATATATATATATATATATATATAAGGAAATGAAATTTTTTGTGCTTATGGCACTGAATGAAATATTTAAGAAAATGAACACTAGAACATTCATTTGAAAAATTGAAATTAATCAAGAGAATGTTATAGCAGAGCTAGATATGTGAACGTGTACGATGTGATGTCTCCATTATTCTTCAAGGGATAAATGTTAGAGAAATATTGAAATCGATGCCACACCTGATGGAAGTGCGAGACATATATGTTTCGTTCTGCAAGGAACTCGTCAGTCGCACCACGTCCATCGAAGTGAGGCAACGATTTCAAGCTCCAAGCATCTTCTTGTGACTTCAAGTGGAAGATCGTAGAGTAATGAATACTCTACAATTCCATCTATAGAAATCAGTAGAAAACACCTCTCTCAGATTACAGAGTCACCAAGCATCGAAATTTCACATATCTTCTATACCCGTAGGTATCTACTAAATTGCAATGTCTATTTGACAAATATCATCGAACATTTAAAAACATCGTTCGATGATATTTGTCAAATAGACATTGCAATTTAGTAGATACCTACGTGTATAGAAGATATGTGAAATTTCGATGCTTGGTGACTCTGTAATCTGAGAGAGGTGTTTTCTACTGATTTCTATAGATGGAATTGTAGAGTATTCATTACTCTACGATCTTCCACTTGAAGTCACAAGAAGATGCTTGGAGGTTGAAATCGTTGCCTCACTTCGATAGACGTGGTGCGACTGACGAGTTCCTTGCAGAACGAAACATATATGTCTCGCACTTCCATCAGGTGTGACATCGATTTCAATATTTCTCTAACATTTATCCCTTGAAGGATAATGGAGACATCACATCGTACACGTTCACATATCTAGCTCTGCTATAACATTCTCTTGATTAATTTCAATTTTTAAATGAATGTTCTATGTATATTTATATATATATATATATATATATATATATATATATATATATATATATATATATATATATATATATATATATATATATATATATAGTCCCCAATGAGCCAGTGGGCCATGGCTTGGTCGCACCTTCTTTTTCGTTTCTATTCTATACAATGCTCCTCTTGCAAGTCTTCTATTCCTAAGTCCTTTCCTACTGTCTCTATCCATTTCGCCCTTGGACTTGCTCTGCCTCATATTGTATTAGTTATAGAAGGTTTGCTAAATAATACACTTATTTTTTCATTTGTTCTCCTTTCTTCCAAAAGCCGAAAAGCGACTACATATTCAACCTAAAGAGACCTTCATTCACAGAAAATACATGCACATAGTCACTACGAGATGTGTCCTAGCTTTCTATTGAGACCTGAAGGTGTGACTTTGATTTCGTTTTCAAATTCCATGTTACTATATGATGGTTGACTGGATCATGTTTCAAATCATTTCCTCACAATAATATCTTTCATTCCATTATCACGGGGATGTATCTCGCACAAAATGTAGAATGAACTGAAGGATTTACGAATCAAGTGAAAGGTGCGTGCGTTAGTTTTTCAATTCGTAGCAACACAATACTATACAAAGTTATATTTGTCTACTCAACGCTTCATGAATGAGCCCTTTAGCTGAGTTGAAACGAAAATTATGTTTGGAAATCCAAGAAAATGGACGAATTGAGAAGCATGGCTGGTTAACGCAAAATTTGGAAGAGAGAAGAGTAGGAAACTACGAATTAAGTCTAGAGTATAGCCAGAATACAAGAATAAATGCACGTCTCAGTGAAAAAAATAGGAATCCCTAGAAATTTCTCTACGCCCTTCGACATAGAATTTCAATTGACCTATAACGAATAACAATTCCGAAGAAAATGAAAAGATGAGGAGAGTCAATGGCAAGTCATTTGACAAATTCGGAATGATCACTCAATTTAATCTATTTAAATCATTATGCCAGTTGAATCGCAAGTGATATGAAAATTGTCAAATGTTAGCGGATAGAAGTATTACATATACTTAATTCGTTACATCTCTTTTTCAACATATTAGCTATACCATCCCTGTGAAGTAGTCTACTAATTACCTGCCTGCCAATAATTTGCAAAATTTAAATTTCTGTATTGCTAGCAGTTTATACTCTAAAAGCAATTTGTAATGAGCAACATATGAGTTCTGATTTTTCAAACCTTGCCACATCTAGAAGAGTATACTCGGATGAACTGATAACAATTATTTGTATTAAGGAGAATTGATTAACAAATTTTTATTGGAAATAATAATCAAGGGCTTATATTTGTCATTCAGTATGTATTATTTGCTCTCTTATATATCATATATTTGCTCTATTATATATCAGTAGAATATTGTTTTTTTTTTTTTCTCTTCAGGTTCAGCTATTACTGAGTGATTTTGTTGGAGATACTCCACTCGTTTTTGAGTGCGGTATAGTTTTTGAATGATAGTAATTCTCAAATTCTATTCGAGAGAATGAACTTCATAATCTGGTCTACCTAAGAATGTTATTTATAAACAGAGTTAATTGTCATCAAGCTTCAACTACAACAGTACTTAGTGATCAACTCGATTCACATCCTCTTTTATTCTTATGAAAGAAAAACAATACTCTAACTGAGGAACAGAATAAATCTAGAGTATCAAGGTATGAATTAATGGAAAATTAGTAGTTACCACAAGATTATGCAATCAAATTTTCAGTTCTAGTCACAGAAAATTTGTTTCGTAAATCATCAGTCAATAGAAAGTTACAATTGTTTGCTTCATGTGAAATATTTCAAAACTCAATTTGAATTTGCTTAGAATACTATCACGAAAATCTCACAAACTGCTAAATCGAAGAACCTCTATTTGTGGGAAAGAAAAGTGATTATTAGTACAATCAAATGTTGGATGCGAATGCATACGAGTTCGAAGAAACTCTCAATTATGGAGGCCCCAATATTTTTCAACCTATTGAATACATTTCAAAGTTCATGGAAACATTCAATGACCCAATGCAAATTCTTTCCTCTCCAATTTCATCAGAAGTTATTCATTTCGCATATCATCTATACCATTATATAGTATATTATTAGGTTTATCGGTATACCTAATATAATATAACTGCTTCAAAGTATTACGACCTTGAAACAACGAATTAGTTGTTTTAAGTTGATTAGTTAAGTCTTTAGTTGAAAATCAATTTCGTAAGATCAAATGTAGGTAAATGTTGATAGACGCGATCAATTTATTACTAGCGAGAGGAGAACTATGTTGCAATTGACACCAGAGATATAGTATGCCAAAAGTATTCATGATTAGTGTTAGGCCGTTCATGATTATCATCATTGAGGATCTATATACCATCTGTAAAAAACAAATTCTTCATTTCGAAACGAGTTCGTTTATTTATAATGAATATATAAATTCATAATACAGAAATTTGCGAATATATTTTTTCATTTGAAAAACATTACTTTTGAATACACTCGATGTAGTATAAAGTCAATATATTCTGCTGCTGACGCAATACATCAGATGTGATACAATAAATTTGACTCGGAAGTTGAAATGAATATAGAAAAACACAATATTGGAACTGTCAAAAGAAATGCACAAAACGAAGTCATTTTTTCTGAAAAACAAATCTGAATAGAAATCTGAAAGAACCTCCTCTGAATAACCTCAAGATGGCGTTGATGGCAAGTGTAAATGGGATGCCAGATCGTGCTGCCATACTCCAACTTGCTACGGATTAGGGTATTAAATAGTCCTATGAATGTTGAAGATTTATTAAAATGGGTGCCATTACGTATAACGAATCCATATATTTTCGCAGAAGATGAAATAAGTTGGGTGATGTGTGGGACAAAGGTTAGCTTCTGGTCGAAGATTACACCAAGATCTCTCGCCTTATCTGAACGAGAGAGAATCTGACCACCGACTCTATATTCACAATCAATTATGTCTCTTTTCTTTGTGAAAGAAATAACCTTACACTTTGGCACATTCAAACTCAAATAATTGTCCTCACATCAACTAGCAACATGGTCCAGCGCGAGCTGAAGTAGAATACAGTTTTCCTGTGATCTAACTTCATGATGTAGATTCAAATCGTCTGCGAACATCAAATGTGGAGAATGAATATTATCCATCAGATCATTTACGAAAAGAATTAATGACAGTGGTCTAAAATTAGACCCTCGAGGTATTCCAGAGGTAGGTATGAACACTGACGACTGTACACTCTCCAGCTGTACGAATTGACGTCGGTCAATCAGGTAAAAATGAAACAGGTTGGTGAGGTTATCAGATAATCCAAATTTGTTGCGTTATTTCTGTACCAGGAGTGCATGAGCAACTTTATCAAATGCTTTCTGAAAATCTGTGTAGATCTAGTACTTCAGAAACGTACTGCGAAAACAGCATCAGATTGCTTGAACAAGACCTCATTGTCATGAATCCATATTGCTCAATATTGACGATATTTCTGACGGCTGGATATATAGCATTATAGACCACATTTTCATAAAGTTTGGAAGAGTTCGATAAGATGGATATTGGGCTGTAGTTGTTCACAACAGAAGGATTACCTTTTTTCGAGACTGATACTATCTTGGCCGATTTCCATATTCTAGGAAAAGTGGCTTTGCTTATCATAAGATCAAAAATATGTGTTTATGGATCCGAAAGTGCATAAATACAATCTTTCACAATAAAACTTGCTATTTTATCAGGACCAGACGTAAGTTTATTAGAGAGTTTCTTGGCGGCAATTATGATTTGATTCCGTGTTATTGAAATAATATTTATCGCGTCATTACAATCTGAATTGAATAGTCCACCTCACATGAATTGCTGTTCAAAGATGTACTCGTATCATATACCGAACTGAAATATTCAGCAAAGGCGTTAGCTATGGATGTTGGTTTATGATAAGTACGCTCGCCATGTCTCGTCTCACCAGGAATTCTAGAAATACCTTTTTTCTCGTTAATGTAAGACCAGAAAGGAGAGGGATGTTGCACAATATTACTATCTGCTGTTTGAATAAAAATTTATTCGCCAAGTCAATATCATTATTAATGGACTTTCTCAGATTTTTGTACCTTGCCAGATAAACGTTAATACCATACCTCTTGAAGGTAATCAGATATTCCCTCTTCTCAATATGTTGTGTATGAAATTCGAATTATACCAAGAAGGAAAACGTCTTTTCCTTTTGATATTATAAGGTACATTTTGTAAGAATATATGATTCAATATTAAATAAAACTTGTCGCATGTCTCATCGATTTCAGTTGAGTAGAAGACACTGTTCCAAGAGATATTCAATATCATTTGGTACATTAGCGGAAAATTAGCCTTACGAAAATTGAACTCTTTAGTGTCCAGAGAAGTCACGCCCATGGAAGAAACATGTTTTGCGCCCCAAGTTACATATAAATGAACTGGAGGATGTTGGTGATCGGCATTCACAAGAGAAAAACTGTCGGCAGAGATTTTACATGGAGCATTTTGAAAAATTAGGTCTAGCGGTCTACCATTAATATTGACTGAATTATTGGATTCATCGAGATTGAAAATTTCTGTAAATGATTTCAAGGTTATACATTTCCCATCCGAATGCGAATTATTCACAAACTGAGATGCATTAAAATCACCAATAATTGATTATTTCTTATCTAGTACTGATTGAATAGTTGAGAGAAAATCAAAGAATAAATCGTACGTTACCATATCAATTTGTGGAGGTATATTATAACATCAGCTATATAAACAACAATAACAATAAGTAATAGTGACCCAGCTTTAACTTTGCAGCCTATTATTTCTATGGATGGAACCAAATTTTCCAGCATAGCTAAATCTATGCACTCCGAGGGATACCTATTGTGGACTGCTACAAGAACTCCACCTTCGGTAGAACGCCCCTTCGTAGGAAGATCCCTGTCACATCAGTAGACGGAATAATCATTCGGAGATAGTTCTGAGTTAAATACGTCATTTTTTAACCATGTATCACTTAAACAAATCACATCATAGTCACTTGCCGACACTGAACAAAATAAGTCATTTGTCTTGGAATTGAGTCCGCGCACATTTTAGTAATAAATGTTTAAGTCGACAGAAACACTTTCTTTGTTACTGGGACTTTCTACCTTCAAACTTTCCAGTCTCAAATGCCTGCTCACGAAAAAACTTAAAGCGCTTAATATTATTTGGCCAATTTTCACCTTCATACATTTCATCGAGCATATCGATATTGGCAATCACCTTGAATGACCGACTTCTCGCTCTTTCTCTTGTTGAAAGCTTCTCCACTGTGAACTTCTTGCCTGGAAACTTGGAGTGCAAGTGATTCAGAACTGTTTCTTCAGAAGTTTCCATAGGTGCCTTTTCGACGTGAATCTAGGCTTTTTTCCACACATGCAAATAAAAAGGTGGAGTCTGTTCCTTTCATGATCAGCGTTAGCAACTTGAAGTGGACTGACTATCGTACCAGGGGCGTAAAATTATCGTACATGATTCGAAATTATCGTATTTTTTAGGATAATGTCAATTATAGATAAATAAATCATATAAATTGTAATATTGATATGTATGCAAGTACTCTATAGTTTATCTTTTTTAAACCGCTGTCAAATCAACAGAACACTGAAACCCAAATGTCATAAATATACCTACTTGCCAATGATAACAATCACTCCGAGTGTGTAATCAAAATTTTGCTGCTCTAGAAAATTACTTCTTTCTTCACTTAATTTGAATAATTCATTTTGTCAGAGCGAATACAGACATGTAATCATAATAATATAACGAAATGACTGCCAACTTTTCTACATAAAATATGCGATACATATGAAGTGTGAACATAATCGAAATATCGAACTTATATTCTCTTGTTCGCATTGGTAGATGTTATACTTACCAATAAGAAAGCGTGTACAGCAGGCACTGGATAAAGTTACAGTATCGGCAGTGGTGAAACTTAGCAGAGCGGATCGTAAGAACCAATAGGAATAGAGAACTTGTATTTCCCGGTATTTTCCCAAGATTTTATTGGACAAAATAACATCATGCTACTGCGATTTAGACTATCAGTGCATGAGTGAAAAAATATAAATTCTTAAATTTTGCATCATGATAGAAATTATCGTACAATCTGCGTACGATAATAATATGCTATCGTACATCGTACGTAGGCACAAAATTATCGTATGTGTACGATAATTATCGTACGGTTCCGAACGCTGTTCATGATTGATTGTTTCTTATTTTTGTTATTTTTTGGTGTTCTCGGTTGAACTGACGTGCTATTCGTTCGATTTTTTTCTAATGGAATAGCTTCAGCTTGCTCTTCCTTGAAATTTGAAATTTCTTCGCGAACGGCAACACTGCGCACTCCTTCCGTGCTATTTTTTTTGTGCTATTTTTGTTACGCGTTGCCCCGGACTCATGCATGGCAATAATCTCTTTCTGGTGATCAACTATGGTCTGGAGATTCTCTAGTATTTTATTCGCAGCATTCAATTCCGTTCTTGTTTTTTCCAACCCGCTCTCTAGTTTCCGAAACTTTACATTCGTTTCTAAACTATTTGTCTCGATTACATTCGAATTATCATTATCGAAATAAGCGCCTGGCCAAGAATCAATATTATTCCTTGTTTGTTATGAATAATTTCTATCAGTTCCTTTTGTTCAAATTACCCAATTCATTACAAAATTCTTTTAAGGTTGTCATTGTGCTGAGTTATTATGTGTTTATGTTACCTATCGAAAAGGATTTTCCTTGGAAATTCTCGTGACATTGTTTTTTCTGCTCTACGTGGCAACGTCGTGAATCCGTCTTGGCAGGTATCGGATTATTTCGCACGGCAGAGAACGGACCTCTATTCGATGGATACCAGATGTGTTCCAATATTTCTAATTGGCTCCGAAATGAACTTTTACAACTATTTCGAATAGATTTCAATTTTTGGAAAGAATAACTTCACAGTCTTCACACTAATTTAATCTATTTGAGTTCGTTTGTTACAGTCGATATGACCAATTCGTTAGGTGTAATTAATGCACTTTTTTACTATACTCGGTACTTATTCCGGCGTTTTTTGATCAACTTTCATTTTATATTTCAACAAATTTACAGGAGCGACATAAAAAAAACAAACAACATTGCTGTCTTGGAATATATATATAGGACGTATTCACCCAATTTGTTCTATCTTCACGTGAGTGCAATGATTAAGACGAATATGTTCTTAATTTGTTCTTTTCTCACTAATAACATTGATACTTGTGAAATATATAACCCATAGAAACAAAATTACGCATGATTTTCAGAATCAGGGTTGACTAATCTTAAAAAAATTTTATTTTCTCGAATAAGTAAATCCTCATCCTGTTTTCAAGAATTTTCACAGAGCTCTTACAAAATAATTATATATCCGAGTGATTTTTTGGTGTTTTCTCACACAGAAATTATCTCATCCAAAAGGGATTCCAAAATATGGTTCACTCCTCCCTGTTCACAATCGAACGGCACCATCGAAAGAATTCCAACGTCCACTGAAATCAGCTTTAATTGCATCGAAATTGGATTACATTGCCGACCATATTAGATTTTCATACAGTATACAGGGTGGTTTGTACGTTTCCTCACATGTTATGCTAACTATGTATGACACTTCGGGGGGAGTATGCGGCGCCTAGTCACATCCTGACATCGGATGTATCAACCGAAAGACCAGTCACAGCAAGGAAGAAGAAGAGAAGAAATGATGACTGCGCATGCTCGGGACGCAACCTCAGGAGCAGACAACAAGATCTCGTTCACTTAGGCGCTAGTCGGCAAGCATTCAACATGGCTGTCATCTACAAACATTGCTCTCAAGATGATATCATCGTAAATACTGATTTAAATATGTTGTTCATACTGAACAGAGTTTGGGTATAATTCTTAATAAACTCCAACAGTAGTATATGTCAGCCTTTTCGTCGACGTCTCGAATACTCTTTTTTTTTTTCGAACAAACGGACACTGGGATTACTTTCACAAATAAATGAATTAGCAAGAAGAATTAGTATGCTAAATTCAACCAGAGTGAAGGCATTCCGAGAAAACATTTTAAAAAAATTCAAATTCGGAATACCCATCAGACATGATCTACCTGATTAATTTCATTTCATCAACTTCAACAACATCCAATGAAGAATTTTCTACAAATTACTCTCAATAATCAGAAGAGGCCTACGTGCCAATTTTTTCCATTATGTTGATTTTATGTGTCAATTTTGCTCGGCTAGTTCGAATGTCATAATATATTATCAAATGTTTTTCTGGTGAAGAATAAACATCTCCATTGCGAAATACGTTTATTATTCACGGGAGAAACATATTTACAACACTATTCGAATAGCGTGCATAGTATTCAACAACGAATAATGAGTCGCAATTCAATAACGAAATCTATTTATTATTCTGCTCAATTTCAATATTGTTATAAGGTGACAGAGATTTTTCAATGAATAAGTGAAGACTAAATATGATATTGAATATCCATGAATGATCAATAATTTACCTAGTTTTAGGAGTATGTACATGAAAAATATAAAAATGTGACTATATTTAGCCATACGAAAAAGGAAACCTGATTAGCTTTCATATAAGATGAAAACAACATTACTTCTAATTTTTAGGAAGTGTTAATATGTTATTTTTTTCACGAAAACATCAGAACTTTATAGAAGACATCACCCGCTCAATCTATATTGAACAATTCACTATTTCACAGAATAAACAACCTAGACGGTTTTCAATTGATTCAAGCAATTTGTCACATGACTATCTATAAATACTACATTCCTGGTGATAAAAACCCATGTCGAATATTTTACATCAACGTGCTTGCAACATTCACAAGAAATGCGTTGAGCTATTTCTGCGGAAAATAGTCGTGATTGACAATTAAACCTTTGGTAATGCTATTATTTGACTAAATTAATTTTTTAGCAGGTATTCATTGTGCTTCTGAGCGACTTCTTCAAAATATGTTAATATATAATTTTTGATTCTGGTATTTCGTATTTTTAGATTCACACTTGGTATTTAAAAATGGAGTCCCTACTCAAGAAACTGAATGTGTTTTTCTGTGAAAACAACACAACTCAAACTTGCTATGTACATAGTTCTCTTACAAGACGATCTATGACGTCATGTAGTATTTTCGCTTGAAAATACTACAGTACAAATAAATGAAAGTACATGAAACGTATTGAAAGCTAAGTATTTTGAAATATCTACTATTCATTTACAGAAATTATGAAATGAATGTAGTTTCATTAACTTTCTATTTATGAACCAGTTCATCAGATGATGTCTCTTGGCACTTCCAGCATCGGTGTTAAAGTGAACCTCCAAACATCATAGCTGAAGATGTCTCTGGGCCCCGCTCTTTCTGTAATGATGATAATACTTGAATAATGATAATACATATCTGGGCCTCTAGACAAACAACTAACACCGGCCCTGTTATGCTAAAATAATTGCTTTCGCTTTTCTCCTCTCATTTATATTCATATAGAATAGTACGTTTCCTTATGACTCTCGTTCTTTTCGTATTTAATAATAGTTTCGTAATAATTTTCCACCGTGAACAATATTTATTGCCTCTCGTTAATTGAATGTCTGATCATTAATTTATGACATTTCATTTGCTCACAATTAACACCTTTCTATTAGGTTTATGTTACCTCACAGGAATCGCTCTTGCATTCGCTCATGAAACGTTTTTTTTTTCGCAGAAAGAGGCGAATGCACTCCTCACAGAACTGATGATGAATACCTGCTCAGATTCTTGAGATGTAGAAATTTCAGCATGGAGGGAGCTCATAGATTGGTAAGTGAAGAATCGAATTGGTTATCAGTAGTATCAAATCTATTCACTCCATGGCATTGCCGAATATGAGTAATATCACTAAGAAAAAACATAATATTTTTTGAATGCCTTGGTAGTCAATTTGAAATGTAAATATGAATTAGACATAATTGATATCTATAGGCTTTTCCAACTTGTTTGGAGTCCACTGATTAGGATAATTATAAATCATTAATGAAAAACGAGCATACATATTCGTATGATATAATTATTTTAGACAAGTGAATGGTTGGCAGTAATTACTGGTAGTAGTAATAATGGTTGGCAGCATTTTTCATATATATATATATATATATATATATATATATATATATATATATATATATATATATATATATATATATATATATATATATATATATATATATAGTGTATATGGTGTATATATGTATGGTGAAAAATTAATGAAAGTCGTTCAGGGATAAAATATGTTCATTTCTGAGAAGAGAATATGAATTCTCAAAACGTTTCACCGAAAGCTATTCTATAATTTTCAACTAACGCATGTTATACTTTTTGATCTGAAAAAACAACACTACTGAATGGTTCATTTCAAGTCTTCCGATTATTCCAATCCCATCATCAAAACATGATGTGGCGGTATTTGAGTGTCGGGTTCGTAAAGATGGCATGTGCGTTGGATGTTAGTAAGATGAGATCTGATTTAAATAAGTTAAATAAAGATGTTTTAATTGACATTATAGTAAATAGAAGTATACCAGATAGAATTAGTGTCAGTGACAATATGCGAAAGTATATCAAGAATCAATTTGAGGAAAAGTTTGATGAATTTTATGACGCTACTAGTTCTAACCTGAAAATTTCGAATGAGATTGACCAGCTGAAATGTAATCTAAAAATTTCGATTGTGGAACGAAATGCACTCCAAAGGTTAGTAAAAGAATTAGAGAACACTACTAAAAATCAAGAAATGCTTATTGATTTACTAAAAGAAAACAGAAAATCGACTACAGCAGAGTTGGTCGAACCGAATCACAATGTTGCCACACCTCAGGGACCGGTGATGATTCCAGGACGGAAAAGCGTAATTGGTCATAATAAGGAGGCAGGTAGCGTGTCTTCGATGAAGGTAAGGACTCCGACTCGAAGCATTAGGAGTCCTTCTGAAGGAGGGATTTTTCAGGGAAGTTCGATTGTTACCGCCGACCAGTCATTTGCTGGGGCAGTCAGGAGGGCCTGGCTCCATGTGGGTAGAGTGAGTCTAGGAACGGATGCGAAAAGTATTGAGAATTACCTAAAAGGAAAGTTTCCATCAAATTCTTTCCTTGTTGAACCCCTTCCTGTTAGAGAGAACGCTCATAGTCTGTCATTCAAGGTCAGCTCTGAGTTGAGTATTCTAGATGATCTGAATAAGCCTGAACTTTGGCCGCGGGGTGTAACGATTAGGCGGTTCAAGTTTTTCGAGGCCAAAGAAAAACAGAAGGATCGAACAGTGATTAATAGCAGCCAGTCATGGAGGATTCTAAACCTAAATATTAGGAGCATAGGAAGAAAATTGGATCAGTTGGATGTGTTTCTCTCATCTTTGAACTATCCGGAAATACTTTGTTTTACGGAAACGTGGCTGAGATCGTCTGATGTTTTGAAAGTCGGAATTCATAATTATGTAATAGCGGACTCGTACTGCAGAGAGACTATGAATGGAGGAGGTGTTTTAATTTTTGTTCGTCGGGACATTAACTTCGTGAATATCCGATTAAAAAATGTTGTGATCACGGACCAAATTATGGAGATTGCTGCAATTAAGGTAAACATTGGATCATTGCGTCTGACAATCGTATGTGTTTATAGAGCGCCCGGTAATGATTGCGATGTGTTCTTCGAGAGGTTTGAGGATCTATTGTGTAGTTTCAACTCGGAGACCTTAGTGACGGGTGATTTTAATATTAACATTAGAGACTCACTTAATATTAAATCTAGAAATTTTGTTGACATATATTCCTCTTATGGTTTTGTTGAATGTTTCAAGGAGTGCTCGAGAACGCTGGGTGATTCTGGATCGCTCATAGACAATATATTCGTGAACTGGCGTTGCTCGTTCAGGGCTTTGACCATAGATAGTATGATGTCTGACCATTTAGCTCAATTGCTAGAAGTTGGCTATAAGGATGATTTGAACTCCCATGATATTGGCGGCGGAAGAAGAGGATATATTCAGCGGATAATATTAATCATTTTAAGTTTCTCGTTTCTCGGGAAGACTGGAAATGCCTTTATGGAGGGATGAGTGTTGCGGATTGTTTTTCTTTGTTCTTCAGTGTCTTTAATGACATGTTTGAAGAGGCGTTTCCACTTCAGGCTCATAATAAAAGAAGAAATGTCAAAAATCCTTGGATAACGAAACAGATTGTCGAAGAGGGAAGATTTATCAGAGACTTATATAGGGTGAGTAGAAGTGACAACACCGTGAAAGAAATTTATAATAAAATGAAAAGAAATCATACAGAGAATATAGTTAATGCAAAAAAAAGATACGTAAGTAATTTAATCATCAATGCAGACAACAAATCTTCAGCCATCTGGGGTGTTATCAGATCTAATATCCCAAATCGAGATAATCATAAAATACCGGATGTAATATTTGATGAGGAGCACTGCTCAATCGCGGATCCAATTGATAAGGCTAACAGTTTTAACTCTTATTTTGTGAATTCTGTAAAGGAATTAACAGATAAACAAAAGGTAAATAACAAGTTTGGCTGCCAGATGCGGACCAATACTAATTTGATGTTTCTAACGCCGGTTACACCGTCTGAGGTTTTGGATGTTTTGTTATCGGTGTCGAAAAAAGTATCATATGGCATAGACGGAATTCCCTGTAGAATTGTTGGACATGTGGCGGAGGACGTTGCCTTGCCTCTGACGTACCTGGTTAATGAATCATTTCAGCATGGTCACTTCCCATCTGAGCTCAAGGTAGCGGCGATTTCCCCAATATATAAAAAAAAGGACCATACTCGATTAAAGAATTATAGACCGGTCGCTCTTCTATCGGTTTTTTCTAAGGTGCTGGAGAAATTATTCCTCATTCGTCTAACTTCATTTGTTGATCATTTTCTTTTATTATCTGAAAGCCAGTACGGTTTTAGGAAAAACAAAAGTACACAGGATGCAATTTTGTCGGTCTACAACAGCAGTTCTCTTGAATTTTGAGAGGGGAGGTTCTGTATGACTGTATTCTTTGATCTCAGCCGCGCTTTTGACACGGTGGACATAGATACCCTGCTTTTCAAGTTGGAGAGGATGGGTATTCGAGGAGTACCCCTAAATTGGATAAGGTCTTATCTGACTGGTAGGTCGCAAATAGTAAGAATTTCGGAGAGAGGTTCGCAATTTTTGTCTGACAGGGAGTGGTTGCATTCTGGAGTGCCTCAGGGCAGTACACTGGGTCCAACCCTGTTTATATTGTTGATAAACGATTTAGTGGAGTTTTTAGAAGATAGTGGTGTGGTTACGCTCTACGCGGACGATAGTTCTGTGCTTATATCTGCTGAAAATATAAATGACCTATCTTTGCTGTCAAATAAATGCATCAGAAAAATGAATGAATATTGCTCGATAAATGGCCTTATTCTTAATGAGAGTAAAACAACTCTGTTAATGTTTACTCCAAATGGCACAAAGAGGTGTCTTAGTCCATTGGTTAGATTGCCAGGTGCTGAGTCTCTGGGTCTGTCTGATGAGGTGAAGTTTCTGGGTGTTACGATGGATGATCATTTAAACTGGAAAAATCATGTAGCAGTATTGAGCGGTAAACTCTCTTCGTCAAACTTTGCAATAAGGCAACTTAAGAACTATTGTGACCTGAATATCTTAAAGATGTATTATTATGCTTCAGTCAGCTCGGCGCTGGAATATGGTATACTTTGTTGGGGAAATAGTACCAATGTGGATTATGTTTTTAAAATGCAGAAGAGAATTGTTCGTTCAATCTTTGGTCTCACTAGAGTAACGTCATGTCGTAATTTTTATAAGGGTAATTTTTTGACTGTACCCTGTATGTTTATTTATGCTTGTGTGGTCTATATTAAAAGAAATTTATCTTCTTTGGTTAGCTGTAGTGATGTGAATCAATATAGTACAAGGAGGACTACCTCGCAGTTGTATCATGTTCCTTTTACACGTTTAACTCAAGTACAAAAAAGTTTCAATGTATTGGGTGTAAAAATATTTAATCACCTACCTGATAGAGTTAGAGGAATTGATAATCTTAGGCCTTTCAAATCAGCTGTTAGATCGCTACTTTTAGATAGAGTATTTTACTCCGTTGACGAATATTTTACAGAAGTATTAATGTGATTTTGTGATGTTCTTTTATTGGTACTTGTAATGATTTGTATACTATTTCATTCTGAAACTACCTTTGTATGTTCAAATCTTGTATTGACATTTTCCCATATTATTTTTATGTAATCAGAGGAAATAAACTTATTATTATTATTATTATTATTATATTATCTGAATTTGATGTTTTGATTGATGACATTTTTTCGTTTTAGGAATAAGTTTAAAATATTTCTCCATCGGGCCAAATAACAGAGTTGTCCTCGACGTAACGTTTCCATAGTACCGGTGTCGGAACAAGTTCGCTATTACAGGTGATACAGATGATTCTACAGGAGCAACATGTGTCTTGTCTCTACGAATTGCCGTTGTATCTGAAATACGTGTTCCCAAGGCAGTCTTCTGACAGCTCTATTATGAGTGATAGAAAATCTTCGTTCCTTGCTATTGCTTGTTAAGCTTTGTGAACTGGTTTAGTGGTAATAACAAAACCATACTTAAGTTGACTAGTATATCGTTGTCGTCCAGTATTACTTTCCTCAAAATTTTTGTTTGATGTTCTGAATTTCTAACATATGGTTCGGACATTTCCACGGGAGGTTGCGTAATAATAGCTGAATATTACTCTAGTTTTTGTGCTGGTGGTGTAATTGCGCTCGCAATTGGCCTGATTAGTAGATCCTTCAGTCAGAGAGTCTCTGAGTACGCTATAATGTTGTAACGAGAAAACGATCTTTCAAGATCGAGACCGTTTTTCTCTTTTCTTCTAAAGAGGTGCTCTCACGAATGTTCGCCTCACTTAAAGGATAGGGCATGGGTGCGACTGGAGAACCATCGAAACTTGATTGCTTGGATGCATGCCCCTGAGAATTCCTACAATCGGATGAAACAATTATATGATATTTCCATTCAGGAAGTTCCATATTGTATTCGTTGAAATTGGTTCAGACATATCCCTGAGTGATTCATTTGAAATATTTCGTTAATTCGATGATCAGAATCCCAGTATTGACTAACTGGAAATTATTTGTGAATCAGGAAAGTATATATATATATATATATATATATATATATATATATATATATATATATATATATATATATATATATATATATATATATATATATATATATATATATATATATATATATATATATATATATATATATATATATATATATATATATATATATATATATATATATATATATATATATATATATATATATATATATTAGGGTGGGTCGAAAAAAATCGATATTTTTTTTTCGGATCGTAATACCGCGGAAAAGTTGCTAAATGGTATGACTAAATAGGGAAAAAATATAAAAATTATCGGATGTTATCTTCCGTTCGCGCATAAGCTCTAAAGTTTTGAAAAAAATAATTTTTTTTGAAAATTTGTAATAATTTTTTTTTACGATATTTAATATGTAATAGTGAAAAATTTCATCTACGACACACCAATAAAGTAATATAAAAATACCGGTATTGCACTTCAACATCTTCCGTTCGCGCATGGACATCCAAATATAGCCAAAATACAAGAAAATCGGATTTTTGTCCTATTTTCTTTTCATGTATAGTTACAGATATCAATAATGTAATACCTAATATCTGATTATACATGTTCTGATAGTTAAAGAAATCTAGTTCCAGCTGTCCAAAACCAAAAGTAGATGTCCAAGTTTCCGAAACTGAACAACGTGATGAATCCTTGACCTCCAGTGACGATTGCTGTGACAGTGACCAAGAATTCATACCTGAATCTCCAAAAAAGAAATCCGGTTGGCAAATGAGGATTAACCTTAAATCTACTGCATTAACTAGTGATCGTTACGGTGTTTCCGATCGTGCTACAGCAGCAATAGCCTCAAGTGTTTTGCAGGACGTTGGCGTGGTAACTAATAGCGACAATTCACAAGTAGTTGACAAGTGTAAAATAAGAAGAGAAAAACACAATGTTTGGGCTGATTTGTCCAGTTCTATAACAGAAAATAAGCTAATTGGGCTATATTTTGATGGCCGTAAAGACGACACTATTGTGGTACAAGAGGCACATTCAAAACGATTTAAAAGAGTGGTAAAGGAGGAACATTACGTGCTTATACAAGAACCTGGTAATATATTTCTGGGTCACGTGACCCCGAATTCAGGAAGTTCAGAGGATATTGCGACCTCTATTATATCCTATTTGACAAGCAATGACATTTCTTTGGACGAATTAGTCGTTATTGGCTGTGATGGCACCAATGTTAACACCGGATTGAAAAACGGTATAATACGCCGTATTGAAACACACTTAGGTAAGCCTCTGCAATGGGGAGTTTGTCTTCTTCATTTTAATGAACTACCCTTCCGCCATTTATTTCAGTATTTAGATGGTAAGTCGACCGGGCCAAATTCTTTGAAAGGACCGATTGGTGGGAAATTGATCAAATGTGAAACACTTCCAGTAGTGCAGTTTGAAAGTATTGATTGCCAAATCCCTGAGATAGACAAAAAAACTCTTAGTAAGGATCAGAAGTATTTGCTGGAAATATCAGAAGCGATTAAATCAGGTGAATGCCCAAAAGATTTATCAATCAGGGATCCAGGACCTTTGTCTCACTCCAGGTGGCTAACAACAGCTAACCGTGCTTTAAGACTCTACATTAGTCAAGAAAATCCAACTGCTGAGTTCCAGGAAATAGTAATATTCATTCTGAAGTCATATATGCCGATGTGGTTTTGTATTAAGAAGACCAAACTTTTTACTGATGGCCCTAAGCTCGTGCACCAATGTATTGAAACCTCAAGATATCTTAAAGATGAACTCAAAGCTGTAATTGACCCAGTTATAGAGAGAAATGGGTTCTTTGCGCATCCAGAACATGTCATGATTACTATGACTCAAGATCCCAGAAAACATATAAGAGAACTGGGCCTCCGCCGCATCATTAAGGCAAGAGAAAGAGACCAAAAGAGGAAAACAATTCGAACGTACGTGGCACCTAAGCTAAACTTTTCCGCAACAGACTACACGGAATTAAATTATTGGACAAACTGTGAATTTTCTTCGCCGCCTCTATTGAAAGATGTCACTGATGATGAACTGAAAACCTACATCAAAACAGAAGAAGTACCGAAGTGGGAAATCCTATCACAGAAGATGCCAGTCCATACTCAAGCAGTGGAGAGAAGCGTCAAGTTGGTGAGCGAGGCTTCTGCTAAGGTTTGCGGATCTGCAGCTCGAGACGGGTACATAAGAACGACACTTAAGTCAAGGTCCACGATGCCAGCCTTTGATAACAAAAGACAGTTCAAACTACCAGACATGTAATCTATTCGTAAGTGAAATATGTACTTTGTAATTATTGGATAATACATCAATAATATGTTGAAGCTTGTATATATTTATTTTTCCTAAGTCCACATTTTTGAGGTTTTCAACACTTTTTTGCTATTTTTACAGCCCATGCGCGAACGGAAGATGTTAAAACTCAATACCAGTATTTTTATATTAATTCATTAGTGTGTCGTAGATGACATTTTTCCCTATTACATATTAAATATCGTAATAAAAAAAATTATTAAAAATTTCCAAAAAACTTTAATTTTTTCAAAATTTAATCAAACTTTAGAGCTCATGCGCGAACGGAAGATAACATCCGATAATTTTTATATTTTTTCCCCTATTTAGTCATACCATTTAGCAACTTTTCCGCGGTATTACGATCCGAAAAAAAAATATCGATTTTTTTCGACCCACCCTAATATATATAGTTCAAAGATTCACATGTAATTCAATACTAGTAAATACTGAGACTCTTAATCGAAATATTTCAAATAAAACTCTCAGGGAGCTGTCTACACAAATGTTGTCAACGAGAACGAACCCATCACTTTCGAGAGTGAATATTAAGAGCGTTTCGAAAAATTCATCGATCTTGTTGAATGATAATAGGATACAATTGTTTCATCATTATTATGAATCATCAGTCCATATTTAATCTATCAATCAAGAATCGATGACTTTCAAAACGAACATAGGTCCCATACCAAATTAAGAGAAGTTCTAGAGAGTGAAATACTCACATAGGCTCCCTCTATCGGCGAAAGGACGTATAAACACTCCCTAGCGTTCGAGATTTCTACTCATGACAACAAGAGTGCGAGTGGAAGGCTTTGTAGATATTTCATTCGAACACAACAGAAAATTGTCTGAAATGTGTACGAATGATCCCATGCCTAATCGCTCCAGATCACGCCCAGGAGGGCAAAAGTGTAGCTAGTTCAAAGATTCACATGTAATTCAATACTAGTAAATACTGAGACTATTAATCAAAATATCGAAATATTTCAAATAAAACTCTCAGGGAGCTGTCTACACAAATGTTGTCAACGAGAACGAACCCATCACTTTCGAGAGTGAATATTGAGAGCGTTTCGAAAAATTCATCGATCTTGTTGAATGATAATAGGATACAATTGTTTCATCATTATTATGAATCATCAGTCCATATTTAATCTTTCAATCAAGAATCGATGACTTTCAAAACGAACATAGGTCCCATACCAAATTAAGAGAAGTTCTAGAGAGTGAAATATTCACATAGGCTCCCTCTATCGGCGAAACGACGTATAAACACTCCCTAGCGTTCAAGATTCCTACTCATGACAACAAGAGTGCGAGTGGAAGGCTTTGTAGATATTTCATTCGAACACAACAGAAAATTGTCTGAAATGTGTACGAATGATCCCATGCCTAATCGCTCCAGATCACGCCCAGGCGGGCAAAAGTGTAGCTAGTTGAAAGATTCACATGTAATTCAATACTAGTAAATACTGAGACTCTTAATCGAAATATCGAAATATTTCAAATAAAATTCTCAGGGAGCTGTCTACACAAATGTTGTCAACGAGAACGAACCCATCACTTTCGAGAGTGAATATTAAGAGCGTTTCGAAAAATTCATCGATCTTGTTGAATGATAATAGGATACAATTGTTTCATCATTATTATGAATCATCAGTCCATATTTAATCTATCAATCAAGAATCGATTAGAATAATATTCACTCTCGAAAGTGATGGGTTCGTTCTCGTTGACAACATTTGTGTAGACAGCTCCCTGAGAGTTTTATTTGAAATATTTCGATATTTCGATTAAGAGTCTCAGTATTTACTATATATATATATATATATATATATATATGACTATTGCAAATGTTCGAATGTCTTTCGAAGCGAATGATTATAATATTATGATTTTAATTAACATCTATATTTCTTTTCAGTTGTGTAATTATTATGAATTCAAAAAAAATAACTCTGAATTCTTCGAAGGAGTTAGCCTTGAAAATTTAGAGGATATAGGACATGACGAAATAATAACCGTCCCACCATATAGAGAACAAACAGGAAGACGAATCATTTTGTACAGAATGGGTAAGTTAGAACCGTATGAATAAATACTTTCACTCTTTTCAGTTATAAAAGGAACCATACACAACAATCATCTTTCTTCTTAAAGGTCACACGAACGGTTTACAGAACTCTAGAAAGATATATTTTATGGGTACTGAAAATTTTGGTCCGATCGAAAGATTGTTATATCAACTCCAAAGGAGGGTAGATTTCGTGAGTTCTGTATTTTTTCAATACAAAACAAATACTCAGTCCCTCAAGCTTTCATCCAATTCTATAACTAGCCTTCAATTTTGCATTTGACAAATATGAGCAAGTTCGAATTCATTTTGTATTATATTGAACTTTGAGAATTCATTCGATGGTTAATATATCGAACATGTTAAAGATACTCATAAGATGAGTATTTAAGGAACAAGGTCAATTATTTTACTACTATAAACACTATTAAAAACATGCACGGGCAGGTTCTGGTTTATAGAATTGGATTTTTATACAGAATTATTTTTTAAACAAAAAATTAATATAAACTACATCTTAATGTTATCTTTCGTACTAAACAATAAATTCCAACTGTTCTATGACATTGTTGTCACGGTGAGGACAACCTTCAAACCTTCAACAATGATGCTGCTACAGTCGCTAATTGCATCAATGAAAATAATGAATTTCTCATTGTATACTTGAAATTGAAGTATTTGAGTGGACAAGAAATTGCCTATAAACTGGATCCAAAATCGAAGGTCCTTCTAGATTGATAAAATGACAATATTCCCATAAAGAATAAATGTCGGTTCAAGCATTCAATGCATTCAATGAACATGGCACGTCATAACGAACTTCAAAGCTTTGATGAATCTTTTCCTTCTTCACGAGGACTCTATTTCAATCTCTTTTTCCTCATGTCTTCTGTATATCATTCTTATAAGGTACAATCGGGCTGATAGAATTTTATAAGAATAGGAATCTTATAACTCTTTGAATTCCATATGTGTTGAATCAGTACATTCTAACCTCAAACGAGAAAGTCTGAGTTGAAGAATCAGGCTTTTTTGTTCGGGACTTTTACAATCAAGTGTTACATATATGACCACTTCGAGGTCTAGACAAAACACTATCACCAATATTTACACTATCACTGTTACAGATATACAATTACATTCTACGGCAAAAAAGTCCAATACAGTCTCAGGACTGTATTGGACTTAATTATCTTAAACAGGCAATAAATCAATTTCAAGATATATATATATATATATATATATATATATATATATATATATTATTTTCAATGTTTTCAACAATAACAGGGTTATTTTATCGTTGAAAACTCTGTCGAAACTAATCAAAAATAATAATAATTCAAAATTAATAAGTTTTAACAGAGTTGTGATATACAACGAAACGTCAACGAAAATAAAGCTTTTAGCATCAAAATAAGACTGTTATTGGTGAAAACATTGAAAATAAACTATTCTAAATAGGCAATAAATCAATTTTAAAAATAAATAAATATATGTAATATGTTTTCTCTATAGAAACAAAAACTATAGTTGTTGCTCTGAAGAAAGATATTTTCTTTATTTACTACATTACAATAGGTATGTTAATTATAAATTAATATGTACAAACCTGAAAAAAAAACAACATTAAGAGCTGTTGCTTCTACCAAAATCTTATATTTACGAAATACTCAAACAATATCAAATTTCTTATTCTGAAAAGCTAAGATATACAGTCATACGATGAACATAATGCCAAGTGCTGCCACCGGAGGTAATGCTGTGATGTATGACATTACGCGGGCAATTTAAATTAAATTAAGAGTCATCATGACTTCTTCATTTACATCTCCCCCCCCCAAGTATTCAAAATACGTGCGACACTGGTATAAGTTTTGTAATGTGAAACAAGTTTGATTCTAATTTTTTGTATCCTGTATTAATCTTATAGATTGAATTAGATAATTTCTCTAAAATTTTATAAGGTCCAAGTTTTAATTCATCTAGTTTTTTTCTATTTAATATGTTACCATTTTCCACATATACAGAATCTCCTACTTTTAATTGTCAATATTTTCTTGTTTTGTCAAATTGGTGTTTATTATAATCGTGTGATTTTATAGTTCTTTCCAACGCCTTTTTTCTATCTTGTAACAAATCATTTTGTGTCTTGTGCTGTTTCAATTCATCTGGTAATATATTAATGATTTTTCCTTCCATTAAATATACAGGGGAAAATCCTGTCACAGTATGTTCTGTTTCGTTATATTTCTGTGTGCATTCATGAGCGATAGCTGTTCATGCTTTTTTTGAATTTTTTTCATTGATTTTACATCTTATTTTGTTAACTAATGTTTGATTTAACCGTTCATTTAAACCGTTTGAAAAAGATGCATTTACTGCGGTGAAGATAATAGATATGTTCTCTTTTTTCAAAAAACCTTAGAATTCTCTAGAATATATGCCTGGGTATTGATCAGATAGAATTATTCCAATTTTATTTTCAGGTGTAACTTTTTTTAGAAGCTTTATAAAATCATTTGCGTTTTGTGTTTTAGAAGTCAATATGTAGGCATATCTGGTAAAAGGATCCACCAGAAGATGTAGATATTTTTTTGTGGAGCGGGAGCCACCAAATCCACCAATGGTGTCTATTGACATTATTTCAAAAGGATAAGTAGCGGGACCCAGATGAGACCTAAGTCCATATTTGAATTTAGTTCTAGATTTATTTTTAATGCCGATTTCACATGTATCGCAGATTTTTTTTATATTATGTGCCAAGTTCTTTGCTGTGTAGAATGGCTTCATTTTATTTTCTATTTGTTTAATTCCTATATGGCAGTCTGAATAATGTACATTTTTTATTATTTTCTTACTAAATTCGTCAGTGAGTATAATTTTTTCCCTCTTTCCTATCTTTTTGAACAGTATATCTTTTTTTAATATAAGTTTATTTTTATTCAGCTTAATGTCTTCGTTTTTCTTTTGATCGTCTTGTAGATCTTTTAGTTAAATAAAATTTACAATTTTCAAAACATCTTCCTGATTTATATGTGCTTCTAACACAGGATTTCTACTCAAACTGTCGGCCTCTAAGTTGTTTTTTCCTGGTGAATATATCACTTCAAAATTGAATTGTGATAAGTAATACGTAAGGTCTCCTAATTCTTCATCTGGTCTTGCCTTAATATTCAGGTTTTCTAGAGGTTTATGATCGGAGAACACTATAAATTTTTTTCCTATGAGCCATTGTTGCCAGTATTTCACTGCTTCTTTTATTGCTAAACACTCCAGATAGGTGGCTTTTTTTCGTTTCTGACTGTCATTCAATTTCCTCGAAAAGTATGCACATGGTTTTTCTTCTCCATTGTCTTGTGGTTGTTTCAAAATAGCCCCTATACCCTGTATACTAGCATCTGTATAAATATGTATAGGTAGATTCTGATCAAAGATTTCCAAAACAGGTTTTGAGCATAGAAATTTCTTTATTTTACCAAAAGACTCTTGACATATTTCTGTCCAGGTAAATTTCTGATCATTTCTTAACAAATTGTGTAAAGGATCTGATATGATTGATATATTTGGTACATATTTTCCATAGAAATTTACTTTACCCAAAAACTGTCGGATATTTTTCTTTGTTTTTGGAACAGGAAATTCTTTTATAGCTATTAAATTATCCTTTAATGGAGTAACTGTATTGTTTTTAATTATGTGGCCCAAGTATTTTACCGAGTCCTGTGCAAAATTGCATTTAGAAAATTTCAATCTGAAGCCTTCCTTTGAAATAGCTTCCAATAACAATGATAGATGTTCAATGTGATCCGTGAATGTCTGAGAAAGTACCAAAATATCATCGATGAAATTTACTGTGAAGTTTGATAATTTATGTTTCCTAATAATGATATTTAATATTCTTTGAAATATTGCAGGCGCAGTTTTTAAACCAAACGGTAAACATGTCCATTGAAAATGATTTTCTTGTGTAACAAATGCCGTTTCTTTCCTATCTTCTACTTTTAAGGGTATAGACCAGAAAGCCGAATTTATATCTAAAGTTGAAAAAAATTTACAATTTCTTGTTTTTATCATTAAATCCTCAATAAGGGATAATAAGGGTTGGGACTGAGGGATCACTATTTTATTCAAATCGCGAAAATCAATACAAAGTCTAGATTTTTTTTCTTCTTCTTTTTTATAGGCTAGTGTTACAGGAGCTGCAAAAGGACTATAAGATTCTTCAATTAAATTTTTTTCTAATAATTTCGAAACTTGTTGTTCTATTTCTTTTTTTTTCGAAATTGCACCTATATGGTCGTTTGCTGCAATATGTATCTACTAGTAGATCAATATGAGCTTCATATCCTTTCACTGAGCCTAAATCATATTTATCTTTCGCGAATAGTGATTTATATTTGTTGATCAATTCATCTATTTTTGATTGTTGCTGACTGTTTAAATGATTTACAGAAATGGTGAAGTTTGCAACTTCTATATGTTCATTGAAGTTAACCTTGCACTTATCATTTATATAAAAAGTATTTTCCACTATCATTTCGTTATCATCCTTTTCATTAACGAAACGTTGTTGGTTTTCAATTTTAAAACCTGTGAAGCCAGGAATCTCATCGTTACTCGGTTTCATTTCTTTGTTTAAGTTTTGCGAGACTTCTAGGTTTTCATTTTGAGTCAGTTGAAAAGATTTTATGCAATCCAACCTAATCAAAAAATCATGATCAAAATTTTATTCGTCTATGATAAAAACATTCATACTCTTTTCAATTTGAAAAATCTTTAATTTTAACATTACTATTCCTAAAGCCTTTTTCACACCATTAATCGTTTTTAAATCAGTTTGGTTATTGTTCTTGTCGTTTGGGTCATTTTTCAAGGACAATAATCTCGAATTAATTAAACTTACATTTGATCCTGAATCGTAAACCCCCAATGTTTCTATTGTATCATTTAAAACTAATTCAATTTTGATTAATGGTGGAATTATTAGTTTCTTTGATCTATTTCATTCAAACTCATTTCTAATTCAGAATTATTAACACTCCCAAATGGTTGTTTCTTAAAGCGATCACTATTTCTATTTTTGAACCAACACACGGATTCTGAATGATACCGAGTTCCTTTTTTTTTTTTCACAGATTCTACATGGTTGATCTGCTACATTTTTCTGCTTTATTTTTCTTTCAGACTCTATTCCCCTTTTTTCCACAATCTTTTTGTTCAGTAAATGTTCTAAGCCCCGGATATTACTAAATGAGTCCTCAGTGTCTTTTAATTTATTTCTGTCAATTTCATCTGCTATAAAATTAGGTGGCCCAGTTACAATTAAATCAATTAAAGTAGGTCTATCTATCAATTTGTTTATCTCTAATAAAAGTCGCTCTTTCTTTAGAGCATACTCTAGTAACAAGCCCTGGCTATATTTAAATAAAAAAGCATACCCTATTGGTGTCCAGCCCTTGTTCACATATGTTTCAGAAAAGCTTATTTCCAAATACACCATTCAGAATTAATTGTATGTTTTATAAGCATATAGTTATACCAGTTTAGACAAGAATCCTCTAAAAATAACCGAAACACTTGAATTTTTTCAATATCTTCATCTACACCTATGCGACTACATTCAGCTTCGAAGATGAACATCCACTGTGTCACACTCGATGTTTTTTTTGTGAATTTTTCTAGAACAAATTGTTCAGATAATTTCTTCAAATTAGGTTGTCTAGATTCCCGTTTAAAATCAGCAAGATTTTGCAGGATTTTTGTGAGTGCTTCTGTAGATATTTCCTTCGTAGAATCTTGCTGTTGTGTTTTTGATGTAATTTCCTCCAGAAAGTATCCCTTAAACTGTATATTTTCATATTCATCAAAATAAGTGTCACGTAATTCTGGAGTTATTGAAATCCATACTTGTCTTTTGTCATGTCGTCTTTGCAGTTCTCACTTTTTGAAAAATGTGGGTCTTCATTACTGCATCATGTAGTTTCACCGGTTGTAATTTCTCCGGAATTAAAAACATTTCGTTGTCCTTCATAATTGAGGTTATGCAGATAACATTCGTTTTCGGGTCTTCACTTGTTTTCACAACAAACTCAAATTTCAATTTTTCCATTGTTTCCAAAAGCTATAGATAATGTTGTTTTGTAATATGTTTTCTCTATAGAAACAAAAACTATAGTTGTTGCTCTGAAAAAAGATATTTTCTTTATTTACTACATTACAATAGGTATGTTAATTATAAATTAATATGTACAAACCTGAAAAAAGAAACAACATTAAGAGCTATTGCTTCTACCAAAATCTTATATTTACGAAATACTCAAACAATATCAAATTTGTTATTCTGAAAAGCTAAGATATACAATCATACGATGAACATAATGCAATGTGCTGCCACCGGAGGTAATGCTGTGATGTATGACATTACGCGGGCAATTTAAATTAAATTAAGAGTCATCATGACTTCTTCATTTACATATATATATATATATATATATATATATTGATTATACTATGATATAAGAATCGGCTATGATTGTTGAGCAAGTGAACTTTTAATTTCATCTTGCACATAAATGGATTTTTCATTGATTGATCTATTTAGAAATATCATATAATCGAAACCATTGTTTCAAAACCAAATCATAGTTGAACCACCTCACTCGAAATATTTCACATCCTATCTTTCAATAGCAACAAAAAGTTCAGATCTCCAACACCATTTCGCTTCGACCAGAATATTTTCAAAAGTGAGGTGTACTTTTTGTCGTAATTTCAACTATAACAGCAAACGATTAGTCAATCCGTATATTTCAGTATAATTTTAATCAAACACATCGCCTCCACTAAGAAGTACATTGCGACTTCATTGCAAGTACATCAGATATATCAGATTCATGTGAACATTCAGTTATTTCGAGATGTATAATGAAGAAAGGGAAAACGTTTTATTCCAACAACAAATAAATTGTTGATTCATTCAAGAAAATTCTAATATAACATGGACATTCAAGGGACAAATTTTTGATATCAAAGAACTAACCATCAATCTTGAACATTGATATAATGCAAGTTTAAATAGACTCACTTTTTCATAATAGTTACTGAATAGGTTTTCCAATAGAGAATACTATACTCGCAAGTTATGAGCTTTCGAAACTACTTCTGTGTTCTTATCAAATATCAAATTGTGTGAGTGATTGTTGCTTTTAAATCGACTGATTAATATCGAAAATCTTTGTCCTATTGATATCACAATTTCCTCCTTCATAGAGTATAATGTACGAAAGAGTTTACTCTATCTGTGAATATTTCTCAATATGTGTTATATTGCTTTCGATAATTCATAGGACTCTGCTCTTTTACGAAAATTCTTGAATTATCTTCATTATTTTCAGTGATTGTTTCAAATTGTTCGGGACGCTTCCTGTTAAATGTATACGAAAATTCAGTTTCGCATATATTTATCGATTGGTAATGAATCTTTGTCGTTAATAGTTCGATTGTATCAAATATAAACACCCGTTAGATGTTCTTTTGACTTTAGACCATAGTAATTGAGTCATCGTTTTTATTGCACTGCTATTTCATACATAATGAATAGGTATTTTTATACAACTAACACTCTTTTAGCAGGCTTTGATATGTCATATATCCTGCATTCTATTAATTAAACAAAGGAATTCAAGATTTCGAAGAAACTTTTGGAGATTCGGTAATTTGATAATTGCGATAATTTGACTAATAGGACAGTTTTTGTCGAAACGTAAGATAGTATTCCATTCAAATTTGAAGAGGGTCGAAATTATCTTATGGAAAAAATATTTCTACTTTCAAATGAATAATTCTGAATTTCGTTTCAAATACTTGTGATAACTGTTTTCTAATATTCAGGTGAAATGAAAATTGACTCAACTTCATCGAAATTCATTTCAATACTGATGATATAAATATTGTAAGGTCAACATTACTTCTTTTAGTGTTCAAAGTATATTTCTTTGTGGATATTATCTTTGTGTGATTTCGATTTATTCGTACATGTTTATTTGTTTAAATTGTGTTATAATTACAGGGTCGTTGATTGTATGATGATATCTATTATACGTTATCATTTGAACGGCATGCACCGCGTACAAAACATATCTATAGCAAAACAATTATAGAAGGAGATCATCAAGAGGTTAGAGTACTCATTTGTCTGTTTATCTGGCCATTGCGTATTTGCCTTTTATTTCGTTCTCAAAGTAGGTTTCAAATATTTTTATCACAGATTTGACCCCAGAAATTGATATTATGTAATGCTTAAAATTTGTTTCCATTGAAATTAATAATTTCACGATTTTTCAGTTTCTATTTCAATTCAATGAAATTTTGAATCATCGTGAATGAAAGCCGTGGTGAAGCTGTTTTCTAAATATATTCAGTTACCCTATCTTTCAAATTGGGCGAAATATTCGATTGAATATATATTGTACATATTGTTCGAAGAACTCTCATTATTCATAAACAGGATAACAATCTTGAAAAGTAGAGGATATTCTGCTCAATAGATATGATTTTCAGTTTATTGCAGAACATAAAAACTTGATCGATAGTTATTCGCTTTATTATGACCGAACAATTCAATTCACGAATATCTATAAAGGATTTTCAGACAAAGACTGCCGATGGAATAAAATCGAGTAACACATAATACACCCTTATGAAGTTATCATAAGTTAAACGCATACACAACAGTTGTAAGTATTATTTTCTAGGAATACTGCTACATTTGTTTTTAAATGCTGCTATTTGTACTGTTATGTTGGTTTGATCATTTGCTTTGCTAATTAACTATTGCGCATATTTTGCACGAGGTAGATACAGAGAAACATTTCCACTCACTACATTTACGACACTTTTCATCATTCAATTCCAATCAATACATTTCGAAATTTAAAAACTCGCACTCTTTCAGAAAACACTCTAACATAATCAGATTCATATAGAAATAACATGATACACATCTAGTATACACATATCGTTTCGATTTGAGATGTGTTTGATGATGCTGACAATTTAATGCACGACATTCATTAAAATTTTTCCTGCTTTCATTTTGTTGAGATTCAACTTATACTACAGGTGAATGGGACCCTGAAAAGACAACAATTGATGAGATTTTCCAAGCAACTCTGGTGGTTTTGGAATTAGCAATTCTGGAACCAAGAGGACAGATTTTAGGTGGCATCTGCATTTTCGATCTTGGTGGAATGAGTGTCAATCAAGCATGGTATATGACCCCAAGTATAGCGAACAAGATGATACAGATTATGGTGGTAAGTATACAGTCTTCATTGATTATTATTCTCACCGTAGCATCGATTTGATAACATCTACAAAAAATGTTGCAAAGTATTTTGTGTAGGTATATATGAAACAATATTGGTAACTTGCATAAGATAGTTTGATAGAAGTTATATAGTATAAAAATTGTATTTCATAACACTTAGAATCCCGAATTCAAAATTAGTCTATCTTAAACATTACTTGGTTGCTTTCATGAATCTCTTGTTTGTACAAAATACATAGGAAAGAATGATTTCCATATCGAACCGAACCTACAATATGAGGACTAACGCTTATATGATTAAATATTGAACAATATGACTGAGATTGAGTTCTCGCTCAACTCTTGGTGAAACATAATTAAATATTTAATTAAATTAAACTCTCGGCTTTATGTTTCACGACTTGGCTTAAACTCTTGGCTTCATCGTGAGACATTAAGCCAAGAGTTTAATTTGATTCAATAAATTGAACTATATACTAATCACCGTATTCGAACTAGTTCACTTGATAATATGTGGTTGGTACAAATGTGTTCGATATTGTCGATTCAATACAATCCACAATATCCAATACATTTACCTGGTGTTTCATAAAAAACTTACACCATCTATATATTGCAAAATACTCCCATGATTTCTATAAATATAAATTGGCCTTGATAGAGATTAATTTATAACGAGTAGTAAATCTCAACATACACTCAGGCTACACCGAATGTGAACCACAATTTTGTGATTTAACGTTCTGTTTATTATCAACTTTTTGGATCCTACTTCTAATTCAAAATCAACGTGAAAATTTCTCTCTTGAGTAAAATTACAGTAATTTGATGTTCATATATGCCATTTATATATATATATATATATATATATATATATATATATATATATATATATATATATATATATATATATATATATATATATATATATATATATATATATATATATATATATATATATATATATATATGTGTTTATATATTAATATATTTATATTCTATTCATATATTATATATTTTATAGAAATCGTGTGAGTATTCTTCAATACGAGTTTACAGATAGTGTGAGTCGTCGCGAATCACCTAATTAAAACTGAAATGATTTTGAGATGGGCGAAAAGCGTTATATACAAAAATACAGATCAAGCTCTTGGCTAGAGTTTGATCCATGTTTTTATGCAATCATATTTCACCAGGAGGTAAGCGAGAATTCAATCTCAGTTATTAGAATTATACATGGCGCAAAACTAACCGCGTCCCAATAACTTCCCACTAATAAGTCCCACCAATAAATGTTCATTTTTTCAAGAAAATGCTATGACTTGTTCTAGAAACATTTTCATCGAACCATCGTTGAAGAAAATATTCATGAAGTTAGTTTGAGGACTTAATTCTTCTTTGTTGTGAAAATGCTTCGCATATATATATATATATATATATATATATATATATATATATATATATATATATATATATATATATATATATATATATATATATATATATATTATTCATTGCTATCGTGAACCATTTTATTTATATTTTCAGAAAGAAATTATTGGGTTTTCTGGTTCTCAAAAATATTTATCAAACATCTATATCACATGACGTTTCGGTCCTTTTCTTGGGCCTTTTTCAAATGAAATTTCATCAAATATATTGTCATCAACTAAAAAAAGAGAAAATGACAGGCATGTAAACAACATTACACGATCCAAAACTTACCACACAAACAAACACAATATTTATTATTATATTATGAACCAATATTCAAATTGAAGGTTTTCAAATTAGTTATATTTCTATATATATTTGTCTTAATTTACACACGATGCGTTGTTGTTCACGTTCAGACAAAGACTAATTTCCGTCTTAATTACCTCGGTTTCTTCGGTGTCACTACGCGCACAGAATGTTATTGTAGATTTTACTAAGACCTTTTATATCCACCTTGTCATTAATATATTGGACAAACCAGCCAACACCTACAAAATAGGCTAAATGGACACAAATATGATCACAGGAACACCACCGCATTAAAAAAACACGAACAGGTATTGAACCATAAATTCGACTTCACCAGAAATAAAATCCTAAAATCTGAATACAACAAGAGAAAACGAGAATATCATGAAATGATGCATATAAAAAAAACCCGGATGCCATTAATGACAAGGTAGATATAAAAGGTCTTAGTAAAATCTACAATAACATTCTGTGCGCGTAGTGACACCGAAGAAACCGAGGTAATTAAGACGGAAATTAGTTTTGTCTGAACGTGAACAACAACGCATCGTGTGTAAATTAAGATAAATATATATAGAAATATAACAAATTTGAAAACCTTTCTTCATTTGAATATTGGTTCATAATATAATAATAAATATTGTGTTTGTTTGTGTGGTTAGTTTTGGATCGTGTAATGTTGTTTACATGCCTGTCATTTTCTCCTTTTTTAGTTGATGACAATATATTCGATGAAATTTCATTTGAAAAAGGCCCAAGAAAAGGACCGAAACGTTATGTGATATAGATGTTTAATAAATATTTTTGAGAACCAGAAAACCCAATAATTTCTTTCTGAATATATATATATATATATATATATATATATATATATATATATATATATATATATATATATATATATATATATATATATATATATACATATATATATATATATATATATATATATATATATATATATATATATATATATATATATATATATATATATACTAGCTGACCCTGCGAACTTCGTTCCACCTAAGAGGCAATAAATGAGCAGACTTTCGATTTTATCAAGGGCAATTGTTTATTTGGATAATTAATGTAAATTAAAAATGCAAGTATTTTATTTTAATGGTTGGCCATGTATTTTAGCGCATGGATTCCACTGTTTAGTGAAGCATCTTGTGATAGACGCCATTTTTCGTTTTATTATCAGGTGCAAGAAAAAAAAACGCAAATGGTCCTCCGACCCGTGAACATGCCACATATACTCGGAATTGACCATGGGAAAACATAGATTTTTTAGATTCAGTCCACAAACTTTTGAGCATTGGTCGTGTGATTTGTTTAATGTCATGGAGAATGCAAGTCGGATCGGAAATTGAAGTCGTTTGAACTCAAGCGGCAAGTCGGTCGGGATACTTGGAATGAGAACTTCCTCATCTTCGAATTTTCTATTGAGTATCGTCATGTAAATCACATTGTTCATCAATTTCCTTATCACCAAACTCGTTCCGTTGCACAGTTTTGGTTGGTTTATGTTCCGAAGCATGATTACTACGGAGCCAACCTTTAGTCGTAAATTTTGGGGTGGTAATCCCGGCACATCCAAGGAGTTTAAAAATTCAATAGGATAGTTGGTGGCGTCATCTTCTTTTGTTAAACAATCAATTGATTTGAAAGAATGGAGTGTACCAATGATCTCGTTCTGAATTATGAAGTTTAAGTCATCTACATTTTTATTCTAAGCCGCCAAAATTGCTCGCTCTCTCAACCATTCCTTATTTTTATGTTTAGTTATGATTTTTGGGAATACTTTGTTGATGAGTTCGTCTTTTGATGAGACAAAGTTACAGAAATTCTAAGTACTCGACCATTACCGATAGTCAATAATTGCCCAGAAAAATCTTCAGCTGATATATCGTTCTGTAATGCAACTCCAAAACGTCTTCATTAATTGTCATTAACTTCATTCCAATGCACGTTTATTTTTTGGTGCATTCGTCCCAGATGCTGATTTTCGTTTCTAATAAAACTTTGGCAATTGCGGAGTGTTTTGCAATATTACATGTTAGTTCTTCAATAGTTTGAATATTTAACGGATATTTTAATGCTGAATGAGTCATCCGTACGCCATCCTTCTAACAATTTAATGTGGCTGCTATTCCAGAAGAAGCAAACTGCAACCTCAATGTTTGATCTCGCACTAACAGTGGCTGAAACTTCTGACATGAGGAATGTCTTACCAGTTCCACCAGGAGCATCCAGGAAATATAAACCACCATTTCCATCATCAATTGCGTTCATCATTGTATCATCCTCTTGTTGTTGATTAAACAGGGGTGCATTCGTTTGAACTATTGAATCTAATTCCTGGTGATCATATTCAAGTCAACGGAAAAGTTCCCGTTCAAATTCTTGATTAAATGCGTCATTCATTTCACGATTTGTCGCTTTCATTCCTAAACTGACTAATAAATTACCGAACATGAGGTAACACATGTCTTCGATCAATATCAAAGCCTGATTATGTATCTACTCATTCATCTGTAGGACGGGATTTCTTTTACTGACACGAATTTGATGTAAAATGCCTTCCGACATAATTATCCTTGCTGTGTTATATCCGTTTTGTTATACCACGTATTATGTCACGTCCCACGGGAACGTGACAAAAAGTATCCTATGTCATTCTTGTGGTTCCAAGCCTCAGACCAATTTTCAGCCAAATCAGTTCAGCTGTTCTTCAATTATAAATGTGTAACTAACACGACTTTCTTTTATATATAGAAATAATAATAACAAAATTTGCGAAAATTTTCAAAGAACAGCCTCAGAAGTGTCATTGACCTAAATTCAACAATTAATTGAAAATATTTTGAAAGAATATAATGTGTATTGTTTTCAATGAGGTAATTGTTCTTTATAAGAATTTAATATTCGACTGCTTTATAATAATGTTCAATATATGTGTATTGAATGAAATTAGTGTAAACTTTTGTCATTGAAGTAAAAAAAGCAAAGCTTGGATTAGCCGGTACCGAACCCGAGCCGCCCGCGTGCCAGTCGTGCATTCTACCACAGAACTACTGATGCTTACTATTTTGTGCTAAAAAAGTATGATTTCAACCAACTCATACAACCTCTCATAGTGACTGACGTTTCTTGTCAAGTTACACGGGAACGCTGCCGAACAGGACAAAAAGTATCCTATGTCCGTCTCCTGGCTCTAAGCAACCTCCTCACCAATTTTCAGCCATATCGGTACAGCCGTTCTTGAGTTATAAGTGAAGTAACTAACACGACTTTCTTTTATATATATAGATATATATATATATATATATATATATATATATATATATATATATATATATATATATATATATATATATATATATATATATATATATATATATATATATATATATATATATATATATATATATATATATATATATATGTGCGTATAGACCCCGTTTGATCACGCAAAGCATCATGATTCATCTAGTAGTGTTCTTTCTGTTCTTTCACACTTCTCTCATTTTTTCCCTATGAATTTTCTTTCTTTCTTCGGTCCACCTAGTTCCTGGATTTTTCCGGACTTCATTCTCTGGCATCACGTTCCAGTGGTATATCTTATTTCTGTACGTGTTTCTGTCTTGAACATCGGTTTGATCTATTCGAGCCTTTTGTAGATCAATTTCTACTTTTGTGATCCATGGTGTTTTAGATTTGACCCCTTTTATATATATATATATATATATATATATATACATCTATATATATATATATATATATATATATATATATATATATATATATATATATATATATATATATATATATATATATTAAATACTGGGACTCTCAATCGAAATATTTCAAATAAAATTCTCAGAGAGCTGTCTTCACAAATGTTGTCAACGAGAACGAACCTATCACTTTCGAGAGTGAATATTAAGTGCGCTTCGAAAAAATCATCGATCTTGTTGAATAATAACAATAGGATACAATTGCTTCATCATTATTATGAATAATCAGTCCCTAATTAATCAATCAATCAAGAATCCATAACTTTCAAAAGGCCCGCAGTTCCTATATCCGAATAAAATGAGGGAAACAACACTTTGTGAAAATTAACGTGAGCTCCCTTGATCGAAGAAAAGACTTATAAATTCTTCCTAGCGTTCGAGATTCCTACTCATGACAACCTAAGCGTGAGTATGTGAGGATTTGTAGCATTTCATTCGAACACCACAAAAATCTGTCTGCAATGTGTAAGAATGGTCCCATTCTATTCTTATGGAGCGATAAGGCATTAATTGATATATATATATATATATATATATATATATATATATATATATATATATATATATATATATATATATATATATATATATATATATATATATATATATATATATATTATAACAACTATCCTTCAATTTTAGGTTAAAAAATAAACTCATGCGTTGCTTCTGAAAACGAAGATTTATTTCGTTAGTTTCTTACAAATACGATAACATATTTAACTACACTATTATTGCAACTTTACCTGAAAACGAAGAAACGACAATTAAAGTCTATTCTTCTACCAATTATTCTTATTCATCTATTTTAATTAACAAATCTATCACAATAAATCTCTTTTACAATGCTATTTTTTTTATAACCTCTCAACTGACCATAGACCTCAGACCAAGGATGCCACAGATTCTAGCGCTTATCAGTTGTCAATGTCATTGGTAATGTAGTAAGCGCGGCAAAATTCAAAATTAAAGAAATATTATTTCTTTACATATATAATATATATATATATATATATATATATATATATATATATATATATATATATATATATATATATATATATATATATATATATATATATATATATATATATATAGATTTTTGTGGTGTTCGAATGAAATGCTACAAATCCTCACATACTCACGCTTAGGTTGTCATGAGTAGGAATCTCGAACGCTAGGAAGAATTTATAAGTCTTTTCTTCGATCAAGGGAGCTCACGTTAATTTTCACAAAGTGTTGTTTCCCTCATTTTATTCGGATATAGGAACTGCGGGCCTTTTGAAAGTTATGGATTCTTGATTGATTGATTAATTAGGGACTGATTATTCATAATAATGATGAAGCAATTGTATCCTATTGTTATTATTCAACAAGATCGATGATTTTTTCGAAGCGCACTTAATATTCACTCTCGAAAGTGATAGGTTCGTTCTCGTTGACAACATTTGTGAAGACAGCTCTCTGAGAATTTTATTTGAAATATTTCGATTGAGAGTCCCAGTATTTAATATATATATATATATATATATATATATATATATATATATATATATATATATATATATATATATATATATATATATATATATATATATATATATATAGATGTATTTATATATATATATATATATATATAAAAGGGGTCAAATCTAAAACACCATGGATCACAAAAGTAGAAATTGATCTACAAAAGGCTCGAATAGATCAAACCGATGTTCAAGACAGAAACACGTACAGAAATAAGATATACCACTGGAACGTGATGCCAGAGAATGAAGTCCGGAAAAATCCAGGAACTAGGTGGACCGAAGAAAGAAAGAAAATTCATAGGGAAAAATGAGAGAAGTGTGAAAGAACAGAAAGAACACTACTAGATGAATCATGATGCTTTGCGTGATCAAACGGGGTCTATACGCACATAATATATATATATATATATATATATATATATATATATATATATATATATATATATATATATATCTATATATATATAAGAAAGTCGTGTTAGTTACTTCACTTATAACTCAAGAACGGCTGTACCGATATGGCTGAAAATTGGTGGGGAGGTTGCTTAGAGCCAGGAGACGGACATAGGATACTTTTTGTCCTGTTCGGCAGCGTTCCCGTGTAACTTGACAAGAAACGTCAGTCACTATGAGAGGTTGTATGAGTTGGTTGAAATCATACTTTTTTAGCACAAAATAGTAAGCATCAGTAGTTCTGTGGTAGAATGCACGACTGGCACGCGGGCGGCTCGGGTTCGGTACCGGCTAATCCAAGCTTTGCTTTTTTTACTTCAATGACAAAAGTTTACACTAATTTCATTCAATACACATATATTGAACATTATTATAAAGCAGTCGAATATTAAATTCTTATAAAGAACAATTACCTCATTGAAAACAATACACATTATATTCTTTCAAAATATTTTCAATTAATTGTTGAATTTAGGTCAATGACACTTCTGAGGCTGTTCTTTGAAAATTTTCGCAAATTTTGTTATTATTATTTCTATATATAAAAGAAAGTCGTGTTAGTTACACATTTATAATTGAAGAACAGCTGAACTGATTTGGCTGAAAATTGGTCTGAGGCTTGGAACCACAAGAATGACATAGGATACTTTTTGTCACGTTCCCGTGGACGTGACATAATACGTGGTATAACAAAACGGATATAACACAGCAAGGATAATTATGTCGGAAGGCATTTTACATCAAATTCGTGTCAGTAAAAGAAATCCCGTCCTACAGATGAATGAGTAGATACATAATCAGGCTTTGATATTGATCGAAGACATGTGTTACCTCATGTTCGGTAATTTATTAGTCAGTTTAGGAATGAAAGCGACAAATCGTGAAATGAATGACGCATTTAATCAAGAATTTGAACGGGAACTTTTCCGTTGACTTGAATATGATCACCAGGAATTAGATTCAATAGTTCAAACGAATGCACCCCTGTTTAATCAACAACAAGAGGATGATACAATGATGAACGCAATTGATGATGGAAATGGTGGTTTATATTTCCTGGATGCTCCTGGTGGAACTGGTAAGACATTCCTCATGTCAGAAGTTTCAGCCACTGTTAGTGCGAGATCAAACATTGAGGTTGCAGTTTGCTTCTTCTGGAATAGCAGCCACATTAAATTGTTAGAAGGATGGCGTACTATTGAAGAACTAACATGTAATATTGCAAAACACTCCGCAATTGCCAAAGTTTTATTAGAAACGAAAATCAGCATCTGGGACGAATGCACCAAAAAATAAACGTGCATTGGAATGAAGTTAATGACAATTAATGAAGACGTTTTGGAGTTGCATTACAGAACGATATATCAGCTGAAGATTTTTCTGGGCAATTATTGACTATCGGTAATGGTCGAGTACTTAGAATTTCTGTAACTTTGTCTCATCAAAAGACGAACTCATCAACAAAGTATTCCCAAAAATCATAACTAAACATAAAAATAAGGAATGGTTGAGAGAGCGAGCAATTTTGGCGGCTTAGAATAAAAATGTAGATGACTTAAACTTCATAATTCAGAACGAGATCATTGGTACACTCCATTCTTTCAAATCAATTGATTGTTTAACAAAAGAAGATGACGCCACCAACTATCCTATTGAATTTTTAAACTCCTTGGATGTGCCGGGATTACCACCCCAAAATTTACGACTAAAGGTTGGCTCCGTAGTAATCATGCTTCGGAACATAAACCAACCAAAACTGTGCAACGGAACGAGTTTGGTGATAAAGAAATTGATGAACAATGTGATTTACATGACGATACTCAATAGAAAATTCGAAGATGAGGAAGTTCTCATTCCAAGTATTCCGACCGACTTGCCGCTTGAGTTCAAACGACTTCAATTTCCGATCCGACTTGCATTCTCCATGACATTAAACAAATCACACGACCAATGCTCAAAAGTTTGTGGACTGAATCTAAAAAATCTATGTTTTCCCATGGTCAATTCCGAGTATATGTGGCATGTTCACGGGTCGGAGGACCATTTGCGTTTTTTTTTCTTGCACCTGATAATAAAACGAAAAATGGCGTCTATCACAAGATGCTTCACTAAACAGTGGAATCCATGCGCTAAAATACATGGCCAACCATTAAAATAAAATACTTGCATTTTTAATTTACATTAATTATCCAAATAAACAATTGCCCTTGATAAAATCGAAAGTCTGCTCATTTATTGCCTCTTAGGTGGAACGAAGTTCGCCGGGTCAGCTAGTATATATATATATATATATATATATATATATATATATATATATATATATATATATATATATATATATATATATATATATATATATATATATATATATATATATATATATATATATATATATATATATATATATATTTCAGAAAGAAATTATTGGGTTTTCTGGTTCTCAAAAATATTTATTAAACATCTATATCACATAACGTTTCGGTCCTTTTCTTGGGCCTTTTTCAAATGAAATTTCATCGAATATATTGTCATCAACTAAAAAAAGAGAAAATGACAGGCATGTAAACAACATTACACGATCCAAAACTAACCACACAAACAAACACAATATTTATTATTATATTATGAACCAATATTCAAATGAAGAAAGGTTTTCAAATTTGTTATATTTCTATATATATTTATCTTAATTTACACACGATGCGTTGTTGTTCACGTTCAGACAAAGACTAATTTCCGTCTTAATTACCTCGGTTTCTTCGGTGTCACTACGCGCACAGAATGTTATTGTAGATTTTACTAAGACCTTTTATATCTACCTTGTCATTAATGGCATCCGGGTTTTTTTTATATGCATCATTTCATGATATTCTCGTTTTCTCTTGTTGTATTCAGATTTTAGGATTTTATTTCTGGTGAAGTCGAATTTATGGTTCAATACCTGTTCGTGTTTTTTTAATGCGGTGGTGTTCCTGTGATCATATTTGTGTCCATTTAGCCTATTTTGTAGGTGTTGGCTGGTTTGTCCAATATATTAATGACAAGGTGGATATAAAAGGTCTTAGTAAAATCTACAATAACATTCTGTGCGCGTAGTGACACCGAAGAAACCGAGGTAATTAAGACGGAAATTAGTCTTTGTCTGAACGTGAACAACAACGCATCGTGTGTAAATTAAGACAAATATATATAGAAATATAACTAATTTGAAAACCTTCAATTTGAATATTGGTTCATAATATAATAATAAATATTGTGTTTGTTTGTGTGGTAAGTTTTGGATCGTGTAATGTTGTTTACATGCCTGTCATTTTCTCTTTTTTAGTTGATGACAATATATTTGATGAAATTTCATTTGAAAAAGGCCCAAGAAAAGGACCGAAACGTCATGTGATATAGATGTTTGATAAATATTTTTGAGAACCAGAAAACCCAATAATTTCTTTCTGAAAATATAAATAAAATGGTTCACGATAGCAATGAATATGAATATATATATATATATATATATATATATATATATATATATATATATATATATATATATATATATATATATATATATATATATATATATATATATATATATATATATACGAAGCATTTTCACAATATAATATATAAATATATATATATATATATATATATATATATATATATATATATATATATATATATATATATATATATATATATATACATATATATATATATATATATATATATATATATATATATATATATATATATATATATATATATATATAATGAGTAAAAGATGATGAGTTCTCGGCAAAAGTAGGGCCACTATAATTGATGCACAACCAGTATATTAACCATGTCTATATTTCGAAGATGTTTACATTCTTCATCAGGACTCTGCGAAATAAATAAGTGTAAAACAAAGTATTCTTACCAAAAAATTACATCTTACGGTTAACTAGACTGAAGATGTAGCCAGACTGTACGCAGCAGTGAAAATAGATGGTAATACAAATTTTGTGAACTTATAGAACCAGATAATCTTATTAAAAACGCAATATAAAATATAATATATAGAATCAGGTGTCACAACAATCATATGTCAAAGAAACTGAACTGTCAGGAAACACAGACAAACGTCACCAAGGATCACACAGTGTCAAGTGCAAAACTCTCTTTCAACTGTCATCACAAGTGAAAGAACACAAAACGTCAAACAGAGCGCAGGAATTGTAGCTGGGCTTATCGAATTTTCTTCGAGAGTAGATAACTATAGATGAAACTGAGCACAGCAATGTCTATTTTTTTTACAATGATATTGCCATTAGCCTTAATATGGCACATTTCCAAAAATATTCTTTTCTGATAGCCACTAGCTATATACAGTATTTTAAAATTATTGAAGTCAAAGTGATGTTCTATCTTTGTCGCATGGAGGGCCAAAGCACAACTGTCTGGGTGGAGTCTTACATCACTCTTATGGAGAGTGATTCTTCGCTTGATTATTCTGCGAAGTTTGACCTATGTACACTCCTCCACAATCTCAGCATGGTATACCATATACACACTCTGAAATGTGAGATGATGGGATCTTTCAGTTGTGTGGAAGCACTTTTACCAGAAATGATATTATCTTTGGCCAATTTTAAATGATCTATTTCAGATAGGATGTGAGATAGTTTACCAGTGAGTGAGTGTAAATATGGTAAGGGCATATATTTGGTTGTAGGAGTCTGTGAAACGTTTTGTGATGGTATCTCTATATCGACACAGACGAAACCGATGGTCTAGTGACTGTAATCCATTGAATCTTTTCAACAGTTGTTATAGGATATCCGTTGTTAACAAGGATCACTTGTAAACGGTTTAGTGAACTATGCCAGTATTCTGCATGTACAATGTTTGTAATACCATTCTTGGGTTGGCGTATCAGAGTTAGCTTCATTTTCATTTCGTGATGGGATCTGAAGTGTAGAAATCTACCTGAGGAAGATGGCTTTTGATACCAATCTAACCTGATTACATTTTCAACACATCTAGCCACTCTAGTGTCTAAAAAGGGTACAGATCTCTCAGTCTCCATTTGTTTTACCATCTATTTTCACTGCTGCGTACAGTCAGGCTACATCTTCACCCTAGTTAACCGTAAGATGTTATTTTTTCGGTTAAAACACCTTGTTTTACACTTATCTATTTTTCAGAGTCCTGGTGAAGAATGTAAACATCTTCGAAATATAGACAAGGTTGATGTATTTGTTGTGTATCAGTTATAGTGGCCCTACTATTGCCGAGAACTCATCATCTTTTACTCAGTAATATCATACGGCAATACTCCTCATTTATCGTGTATTTATATATATATATATATATATATATATATATATATATATATATATATATATATATATATATATATATATATATAAAATTGTCTGTTACCGTTGTCAAGAAACCCAATCATTAGAAGTGAGTTGTTGTAAATGAGTGTAACTGAACCATGTTGAACGATGAAACACCTGAAAGAATATATATTTATATTGCCGAAGAAGGAAGAGAAACCCTCGAAACATCCAATATAATTATATATATATATATATATATATATATATATATATATATATATATATATATATATATATATATTGTTCAAATATATTTGGTCATATCATTGAAAGTTTGAACTAATGAGAAATTTGAGACAAAAGGTAAAAACTAACCTCCACTTAAAAGCTGCTGTTGGCAGATACCTTGAGCTTGTTGGTTTTTGTTCTGGCTCTCACTAGTAGCAAAGTGAAAGGAAATCAAACTTGGGGATAAAATACTAGAAATGAAATTGAATGTGATAAACGATATTTCACAACATTATAGTTTTCAAGAACAATTCAGTGATGTAAGGTACTCCCATGTAAAATTCAAGGTGAGGGAAACATGTTTCAATAGCTGAAAACTTGAAAGTGAATGTCTTCCGATATGCCCAGCTAAGATCATTCGAAATTCCAAATATGAAGACTTATACGTAAACTTTGTCGGTGCAATCGAGCTTATGAGTAAACTGTGTGTGCCAAAAACTTAAATTTATTCTCCAAATTATAAACTTATGGTTTTGCGTTAAGTAAGTCGAAAATATAATTTCAAAAATTTATTAGATCTCATTACTGATAAACATCATCGTCATCAAGTTATCGGACAAGCGATTGGCCTACATATGAATGCTCAGATACCGTTTCAAAGTGCAATTTGTCAGATTTTGCAAACTTGATTTCATTGGATAAAATACCTGAATTTTGAATGAAGAAGCCGAGGAACCGTTGAAATTACAACCAAATATCGCTGTAACATACGAGTACATTGCGTATTGTTGAAAATTGAGGAGAAGAATTACTATTGCATACGAAACAAAGAACATTCTCATATGACATGCAACGAAAGGAAAACCTGACTGTATTCATTGATGAAATTTTAATAGCATTACTCCACACATAAATGTGCATGAAACGTCTTTCGCACGATATCATAATGATTTACTGAGATTACCTAATATCAAATGGACTGAAAACTCGAGATTCATCCAATCAAACTTAACACTTCAAGTCTACATCATATTACAACAATCGAGCTACGTCAATCGAAAATTACGAATGCATAAACATACTCCTATTGAATTTAATATATCAGTTAAGTTCGTGTTAATATTCATATAAAATGAAAATTGATTATTTCGAATTATCTGTGAAAACCAGATTGAAGAGGAATTGATAATACTCGGACTAAAAGTGAATAGACAAATGTAAATAACGAGGTGATAATATATGGTGCTAATATTCACAGATACACCTAAATATTTGAATATTCACGATAATCTACCTAAGTGTGTAATGCGTCACATTCCTCTTGAATATAATCGCACGTTCTCTTGAGACAAATTATTGTTAGCTTTGTTATGATTCTTGCAATTAGTTGAGCCATTTGGATGAATTCGCTGGTTTATAGTTTCAGCTGATGAATTTGTTCATTCACCTTTGGAATCAACAGATAACGACTTATAGTTGTTTAGATGATCTATTCTTCAACGCATATTACAAGACATAAAAACAATAGATGTGTGAACGTTATGAAAATACTTTGTCCTCATTGAAATACAATGTTACTTCACTTCTCTTTCACATTATTCAGAATTTTCACAAACAATCAAGGTATTTGAATTAATCACCGTTGGTGACTCAACGTTTCTCAATAGTGATGATCATTGTAGCTTTCCATCTTGTACGTCAGTGATTTTGAACCACTGTGCCGCATTACTTTAGTGTGCCGTGATATTCATAAGGTGCGCCGCCACATTTCATAAAGTATAATAGTGGAAATAACTATTGGAGAATGCATTTTTCTGCCAGTGTATGTATCGAGAAAATATATAGCAATATATGGAGATATAGCGAAACTGCTGGAAGAGCTTGTCTGAAGGATTCAGAGAACTAAAATCGATGCCAATCGGATAAAAATGCTTTGGCGGCGTAGTCTGTTAGATGACACAACATGGACACAAGATGAGCAAGCTGGTGTGCCCAGCTTGCTTACTCAAATTTCAAAAAATCTCAAAATTCGAAGATTTTTCAAAGAAATTTCGAAGAAAAATAATATTCGAAATTTATTTGTAATAAATGATATGTTCGTGAACGAATTTTTCAGTTTTTTTTCCTACATGAATTTGGTGTGTAATAACCGAGATTGATTCTCAAAACATTTAAAAGAATCAATTTTAGATTCTGGATGAATCATAGATTCGACTATCCAACGATACAAGAAAAGCTTCAATTATAATCAAATAAAACTATGTAGTTTTCTGTTTTCCATTATAATTAAGTTGAAACATAAAAATATTGTTTCGCCAACACAGTGGCTTCATCAGATGTAGATGACAAACATTTAATCATCTCTGATGAAGCCACTATGTGGGCGAAAAATAATTAGTAAATTGATTGAGTAAATTATGAGTAATATTATGTTTCAACTTAAGTATAAAGAAAATCAGAAAACTACTGAGTTTTATTCGAATTATGTATTGGGATTTTCATCAAATTTAGGCCCTATCGATTAATGAGCTCCAATTATGTCACTAAAATTCTCTACATTTAATTTGTGCAAGCTCGAAGTTTCTACTTTCTCCTACAAAAAAAAACAAACTTTTGAAACCAATTCATTCCCCAAATATGAATGAAGTGAAAAACTCCTACTTCAAATGGTGTTTGTAATTCAACATTGAAAAAAAATTGAAATAATAAAACATAATTATAAAGCATAATTCAAATAAAACGCAGTAGTTTTCTAATTTTCATTATACTTAAGTTGAAACATAACAATACTCGTATTGTTTTGCCAACACAGTGGCTTCATCATAGATGATAAACTGTTTGTCATCTATATCTGATTAAGCCACTGTGTCAGCGAAGCAATATTTTTATGTTTTAACTTAATTATAGTGAAAAACATAAAACTACTCAGTTTTAATTGAGTATAATTGAAGCTTTTTTATATCGTTTTAGACAGTCGAAATTTCTTTGGAAAATCTGCGAATTTTGAGATTTCTTGAAATTTGAGTGAGCAAGCTGGGCACACCATGTTGTGTCATCTAATAGACCACCCCGCCAAAGCATTTTTATCCGATTGGCATCGATTTCAGTTTTCTGAATCCGTCTATATATATACATACATATAAATAAATATATATATATATATATATATATATATATATATATATATATATATATATATATATATATATATATATATATATATATATATATATATATATATATCTTGAAATTGATTTATTGCCTGTTTGAGGTATTTATTTTGAAAGTTTTTAGCATTAACAGGCTTTTTTAATATGAAAAAGTTTATTTTAAAAAGTTTTGACAAAGTTGTAATATAACAACGAAACGTCAACAGAAATAAACTTTTTCATATTAAAAAAGCCTGTTAATGCTAAAAACTTTCAAAATAAATATATATATATATATATATATATATATATATATATATATATATATATATATATATATATATATATATATATATATAGCGTCTGGCCAGAGTCTTTCTCTCTGCGTAACAGCGTAAACAGTACTGCCAGTGTCGCTAGTAGCGTCTGCACCCACATTGTGCGGCTGATGTTAAACTCGTCAACGACCCTGAAAAGCGTGAAGTTTTATTGCAAAATAACCCCTATAAATATGTCGAGCTTGGAACACAAAATACCCCAGGTGGGTAAAGTTGGTGGAACCAGTTCAGAATCCCACACTGATAATTCAGTCTGCCTCATAGATTTTGGGGGAGGCAAAAGCTTGATTTCCAGTCGGTTTACGAAAAAGAATCAACACACACAAATTCACATCAGCACGTACAACTGTCGAACACTTTCAAGCGAAGCAAAACTTCTAGAGTTGAAGAACGAACTCAGTAACATAAAACGAGATATCGTTGGTCTCTCTGAGGTGAGAAGAAGGGGAGAAGGTCTGATCGATTTGATGATTGGCCACAGGTTCTACTACCGAGGAACTGATACCGGAAGAACCAGTGGTACATGTTTCATTGCAATTGACGAATGAAACATCTTATCTCTATCTACGAGAGCACCTCAGATAGAGTTTCCAAAATCGAGATGACCATATCACAGCGATACAAGCTCATGATTTTTCAGGTCTATGCTCCAACGCGTTCCTATACTGACGATCAGGTTCATGTTCTACGAAGAGGTACAACATCTTCATGGAAGCAACGGCGCATACTCCAAAATGGTTATAGGCGACCTCAAATTGGAGAAAAACAACCCGGAAAAAAAACTACCGAGAGTGGTCGGTTGGAGGTTTTGGATATGCCATGCAAAATGATCAAGGAAGCAGAATGATACAGTTTGCTGAGGCTTGTTCTCTTGTCGTGGCGAATAGCATAGTTCAGAAGAAGCCATCCCGGAAATGGACTTGACTACATACTTCTGAACATAACACGGTGCCTTAGCGATTGTGGTGTGCTGAACCAGTTTGACGCAGGAAGTGTTCACCGCATGGTAAGATGTGCGGTCTGCTTTAGTGTCAAGCTGGAGAGGAGAGAGCTCTTCAATTGCCGGGAGAAACGAGTCAACATCGGAAACTTAGGACAGGGAAATCTCTAACCAGCTGGTTCTAGGAGACAAAAGATGTGCCGTTAAACGCTATTAAATCAGCGGCTCTCAAGAAGAGGGAAGATGAAACTGGTCACAAAATTCCCAAATTAACTGACGAAACGAAAGCACTTCAATATAAACGTAGAAAAATTAGAGCTTCACTTCATCATATAATCGCACTAAAAAACTGCGAGTACTACAATTCAATAGCAACAACAACTCTATAACGATAATCGTAATCATCTTGAGATAATATCGGATGAAAAACCACTTGAAGTTCTGACGTCAAAAACGAGAATTGCAATTGAATCCTTGAAAGCCGGCCCCTCTTCAAGTGAGGACGATCTGACAGTGGACGTTATCAAGTCAGGGGGCCCAGTACTCCACCGCATTCTATCGAGGCTCTTCAGTTACTGTTTGGAAAACATAAATATTTCAGCCTCGTAGAACAACGCGTCCATGATTTTGCTCTATAAGAAAGAGGATGCGGAGTACCTGAGGAACTACAGACCGATAAGTTCACTCCCTACAGCTTATAAGATCTTAATGAAGATAATTACTAACCGCTTTCGGAACAACTGGACTCATATCAACCAATACAACAGGCAGGCTTCAGGAAGTCAAACAGTACGATGGATCACATTTTAACCATCCGCGAAGTGATATCAGGATGCAACGAGTATGCAATTCCTTTATATATGGCATTTATTGACTATAGGAAGGCATTTAACCTGCTTAGAACTGCAGACGCAACCACCTTATTACTGAGGATGGCAATATCATCTTCCTTTACCAAGCTGATCTCGGTAAAGAATATATACGAACGGAATATACACGAACATGCCCCATCAACCATCAGAATAGACGAATACTCGGCAAAATTGCGGCGAAAAAGGAAATGTAGGGATATCAGAACGAATTTTAGCTAGAATGAAAGCCTCAACAAATAACTGAGGATCTTTGATATGAGCCGAACTAATATCACCTTTGCTCTTCTTTTCGGACGTACCGAAAAACTTCTGATGCATTTTTTCCGTGATAAAATATCGCCCATAAGCCCTAGTATTCTTCCAAAATTGCCAAATGAATTTATTATGTTAAATTCAACTGCTGATTACAGAATATGAGGAACTATTCGTAGTCAAGCTCGACATGATCTCACCAATGGAGGCTGGTTTGACCTAGAACTAAGATTGGAAGAGGACGATTAATGATCGATATTGATGCTGAAATTAGTGACGTCTGTTGAGCAGCGTATTCTGTCCAAAAAAAATTAGATATAAGTTATTTTCATCCTCCATTAAAAATCTTTCATATGGCGTTGTTGAATTTGTTACAATGCTTGTAAGGCTTGAATAACAACGTATAAGACGGTGTACTACGCTTCACTATTGTTAACTTGATACACTGATGCGTCTCTTGAATTAATATGAGAGCTACTTATTTGGGTTGAAGACAAGTTGCACGTATTCAGAGTAACCTTTTTTAGTATTTTCAGATGTTGAAACTTTGGTGGTTGTAATTCGACTCTTATTGTCAACAAATCGGTAGGCAATTTAATTTTGAATTATTCATTATTACGAGTATTTTTCAAATGCATCGCATCTGATTGCTTACCATTAAGTCATGAGCTCGGTTTATTGTCTCATAGTATCCAATTTCAAATTCATCAAAGTCATTCGATGTTTCACACTCTATCTCCTCTATAATTGAATGAACTCTTTCGAATTTATCTAATAAACCTTCAACATTATTTAAGCGCAATTTGATTTCCGTAAGTTTGTTTCGATTCTGTTCCGCACTAAAAAAACAATAAATTTTGTCAGTTTCCATTTTGAGCTCGATCTTCACCATTTCAGAGAATATAATTCTTATTGAGCCATTTTCAATTTCAAGTTAAGTTATAGTTTCAAAACTTTATACGACTGAATCTCAAGAATAAAGGAAAACGAAAAAGAAATAACTATGTAGTTTTCTGTGTATTCTGCTATATATATTCACAGAATGTTACTCTCGTATTGTCAGTGTAGTATTATGATGATCTGTTGGAAGTACGAGTATTATTGGATATTTATCCGCATACGCAATTTCCAAATTTTTCAACCTACCACGAACTCTTATGTGACCAAGCTTGCCAAATACGGACTGAGTGTTAAAAGTTTACTACTTGCTCCAACTGATTTGCTTAACTGATTTGTCATCTCATTCTGAAAATGTTCCGTTCGTTTAATTTTCAATATTTCTTTCAAAGCACTCTCCAATTCTCGTGTAGTTAAACTTCCCGATTTCTCAACATTTCCCTTTGGTATATTGGTTTTGATTCGTAATATGTATGCTACAACATGTTTCAATTTCCAAATAGTTGAATACCTTTTTAATAACCGATTTTAATTAATTTGAGTTACTCGTATTAGCGCAGTTACTGATTTACGCTCGCATAGGAGCACTAACTACGTGATACCTAGAACCTTGTGATTTTTCGTGTTTAAGCCGGGGCGGCCTTTTTCAGCAACTCTCAAGCGACAGAGTAATTTTCCTAGGAAGCTTATAAGGCATTTACCATTGATGTAGCTTCCCCTTTTGAACAAGATTTCAAATAATTCAATTTCTGCCAGAAATTTGATCATTATTGTGAACCATCGACATAAAATAATTACAGAAATCAAGTCACTTATCGTATAATCCATCGAATATTGATAACTCTATTTTAGGCAATCTAATATTAATTTAAGAGACGCAGCAGTGTACCAAGATAACAAAAGTTGAACGTAGTACACTGCCTTATACGATGATATTAAGGCCTCACAAACCTATAACAAATTCAACAAACTAGGACACTTTAGGTGAATATGATCATTTTTGAAAAACAAAAGAATACAGTTCTTTTGAGTATCAGGATTACTGGATATTATTAAAGATTCCAGATTTTCATTGAACTTATACATATCCTACAGTTCCCAAAGTTACCATGACATTGATTGCTTGAAAACAAATTCAGTTGTTACAATTCCTATTTAGAAACGATTGCGGAACTTGTAATTAATTTTCTCTAATAAAATATTGAATGAAGGAAAACGCCATTGATTTACCGGAAACTCAAAGGTATCAAGTGCAGCTAAATTTTCTGAAAAAGTATTCAATAATTGACGTATCACAATAACGTTTTCTTTCTCTGTGCAACGAAACACAATGAATTTTCTCCAATGAAACGTAGCAAATAAGCGTTTACTATTATAAAAATTTCGTAAATTTTCAAAATCTACTACATGATTATCATTCGACAGAGGCATTCCTTTTACGAGCGTTAATGTTTCTTTAGATAAACAGCTTATCAAATATTGAAATTTTACAATTCTTGTTACAGCGTTATTCTCATGAATTAATATGAAATACAAATAGAAAAAAAATTTACAAATCACCACTGAAATGTAGAAGCGATATTCTAGGTAACTTTGCACTCAACGAAGTATTGTGAAAAGATCGATTTCATCGATTCAATGAATCACTGACCAGTTCGATTAAATTACAGTTACAATGAATAGTTTTAATTTCAAAATATTTTCTGTCTACTTCTGACCTAATTTGGTTTTCCGATTCAATTAATCCCTCATCGCCTCTAAGACTCAAAGTATTTATAACATTCGCTCGACTTTTACTGTTTATATATATAATTAGATTCTGAACTCAGGAACGAACTCTGGTAGGTGTATACTGAGTAGGATCATTTACAACTTTTTCCTGAGTTGCGACAACACGTGCTGCCTCAGGATGAGCGAGTCTTCGTTCATCTCGATTTTCTAGTGGCATAATTACGACAAAATAACATTCAAAATACTGGTCAAGAGCGAAAGTACAGATGCGAAAAAGAATATGATAGTAAACGAAAATATTTGCGAAGTACTACTTGTATAGAAATATGGGGTGCTAATCCCTAACATAAATCTAAGAATGTTATTAAACTATGAATAGTAGTAATGCCCAATTCTCCCGATTTCTGGAAATCGGTACGAAAGGGGTTCGGTGCTGGCAAAGCCTCAATCTGCCTACTCCTTGTCAGATGTTGATTAATTATCTACCAGTGGATAACTAATGTAGGGCCCAATTCTCCCGATTCCTGGAAATCGGTATGAAAGGGGTTCGGTGCTGGCAAAGCCTCAATCTGCCTACTCCTTGTCAGATGTTGATTAATTATCTACCAGTGGATAACTAATGTAGGGCCCAATTCTCCCGATTCCTGGAAATCGGTATGAAAGGGGTTCGGTGCTGGCAAAGCCTCAATCTGCCTACTCCTTGTCAGATGTTGATTAATTATCTACCAGTGGATAACTAATGTAGGACCCAATTCTTCCGATTCCTGGAAATCGGTATGAAAGGGGTTCGGTGCTGGCAAAGCCTCAATCTGCCTACTCCTTGTCAGATGTTGATTAATTATCTACCAGTGGATAACTAATGTAGGGCCCAATTCTCCCGATTCCTGAAAATCGGTATGAAAGGGATTCGGTGCTGGCAAAGCCTCAATCTGCCTACTCCTTGTCAGATGTTGATTAATTATCTACCAGTGGATAACTAATGTAGGGCCCAATTCTTCCGATTCCTGGAAATCGGTATGAAAGGTTTCGGTGCTGGCAAAGCCTCAATCTGCCTACTCCTTGTCAGATGTTGATTCATTATCTACCAGTGGATAACTAATGTAGGGCCCAATTCTCCCGATTCCTGGAAATCGGTGTGAAAGGGGTTCGGTGCTGGCAAAGCCTCAGTCTGCCTACTCCTTGTCAGATGTTGATTCATTATCTGCCAGTGGATAACTAATAAAGGGCCCAATTCTCCTGATTCCTGGAAATCGGTATGAAAGGGGTTCGGTGCTGGCAAAGCCTCAATCTGCCTACTCCTTGTCAGATGTTGATTAATTATCTACCAGTGGATAACTAATGTAGGGCCCAATTCTCCCGATTCCTGGAAATCGGTATGAAAGGGGTTCGGTGCTGGCAAAGCCTCAATCTGCCTACTCCTTGTCAGATGTTGATTAATTATCTACCAGTGGATAACTAATGTAGGGCCCAATTCTCCCGATTCCTGGAAATCGGTATGAAAGGGGTTCGGTGCTGGCAAAGCCTCAATCTGCCTACTCCTTGTCAGATGTTGATTAATTATCTACCAGTGGATAACTAATGTAGGGCCCAATTCTCCCGATTCCTGGAAATCGGTATGAAAGGGGTTCGGTGCTGGCAAAGCCTCAATCTGCCTACTCCTTGTCAGATGTTGATTAATTATCTACCAGTGGATAACTAATGTAGGGCCCAATTCTCCCGATTCCTGGAAATCGGTGTGAAAGGGGTTCGTTGCTGGCAAAGCCTCAATCTGCCTACTCCTTGTCAGATGTTGATTAATTATCTACCAGTGGATAACTAATGTAGGACCCAATTCTCCCGATTCCTGGAAATCGGTGTGAAAGGGGTTCGGTGCTGGCAAAGCCTCAGTCTGCCTACTCCTTGTCAGATGTTGATTCATTATGTACCAGTGGATAACTAATAAAGGGCCCAATTCTCCCGATTCCTGGAAATCGGTATGAAAGGGGTTCGGTGCTGGAAAAGCCTCAATCTGCCTACTCCTTGTCAGATGTTGATTAATTATCTACCAGTGGATAACTAATGTAGGGCCCAATTCTCCCGATTCCTGGAAATCGGTATGAAAGGGGTTCGGTGCTGGCAAAGCCTCAATCTGCCTACTCCTTGTCAGATGTTGATTAATTATCTACCAGTGGATAACTAATGTAGGGCCCAATTCTCCCGATTCCTGGAAATCGGTATGAAAGAGTTGGGTGCTGGCAAAGCCTCAATCTGCCTACTCCTTGTCAGATGTTGATTAATTATCTACCAGTGGATAACTAATGTAGGGCCCAATTCTCCCGATTCCTGGAAATCGGTATGAAAGAGGTTCGGTGCTGGCAAAGCCTCAATCTGCCTACTCCTTGTCAGATGTTGATTAATTATCTACCAGTGGATAACTAATGTAGGGCCCAATTCTCCCGATTCCTGGAAATCGGTATGAAAGGGGTTCGGTGCTGGCAAAGCATCAATCTGCCTACTCCTTGTCAGATGTTGTTTAATTATCTACCAGTGGATAACTAATGTAGGGCCCAATTCTCCCGATTCCTGGAAATCGGTATGAAAGGGGTTCGGTGCTGGCAAATCCTCAATCTGCCTACTCCTTGTCAGATGTTGATTAATTATCTACCAGTGGACAACTAATGTAGGGCCCAATTCTCCCGATTCCTGGAAATCGGTATGAAAGGGATTCGGTGCTGGCAAAGCCTCAATCTGCCTACTCCTTGTCAGATGTTGATTAATTATCTACCAGTGGATAACTAATGTAGGGCCCAATTCTCCCGATTCCTGAAAATCGGTATGAAAGGGGTTCGGTGCTGGCAAAGCCTCAACCTGCCTACTCCTTGTCAGATGTTGATTAATTATCTACCAGTGGATAACTAATGTAGGGCCCAATTCTCCCGATTCCTGAAAATCGGTATGAAAGGGGTTCGGTGCTGGCAAAGCCTCAATCTGCCTACTCCTCGTCAGATGTTGATTAATTATCTACCAGTGGATAACTAATGTAGGGCCCAATTCTCCCGATTCCTGGAATTCGGTATGAAAGGGGTTCGGTGCTGGCAAAGCCTCAATCTGCCTACTCCTTGTCAGATGTTGATTAATTATCTACCAGTGGATAACTAATGTAGGGCCCAATTCTTCCGATTCCTGGAAATCGGTATGAAAGGGTTTAGGTGCTGACAAGGCCTTTATCTGCCTACTCCTTGTCAGGTGAATGAGTTGACTACTGATGTAGAACTGATTTCATTAAGAAAATATTGATGTATTTATTTATAAATTGAAACTGCTTACTTGATTAAATGATACATAAAATAAAAACTGCTTACTCGCTAAAAGGAAGTTCATCGCACTCATGCGAGTATGGTGAACCCATGATATTCGCAATAGTTGCTTTAACCTACTTACTTATTGCCTAATGCATAATTAAAATATTTTCCTATTTTAACTATATGAATCTGTTCAAAATTTTCAAGATTCTGAACATGCTGGGAGGCTCCGAGGATCTAGCAACAAGGGCTCCATCTCGACGGCTCTAATAAATTCTCCCATCTAATTCGGTTCTATTATTAATTATAGAAAATCTCAAGAGTAGTGGTCAAAAAATCAAAGATTTTTGAACACTACTCCACTCTTCCCAAAATCGAAGAGAATGCAACGATTTTATTCGTCTTTCAATCTGGATGAAAGTGCAACAAATCAACGATAAGGAACGCTTGTAACAATATCACGGAAAACATGAATATTATTCCATACAGGTCGCATTATGCGATACGCAAACGCAATGCCAAACTTGACCCACCCTTTCTGCAATTTCTGATTATTCAACAACAATAACAAAATACGTTTATTAAGTGCTTTGATTAATTACATTTCATTTTTCCATTGCTTATACAAATTGGGAAGTTATAAGGTCTTGCAACCTTCGTCAACCCTGTGCAGGTTAATTATATCTGTACAAAAAAAAACATTTTAAATTTCGTTATAGGTTATGGCCTAAAGGTGCGGATGTGGTCGAGGTCTTTATATTGTGCCATTCGGTCGAATGTCAGACCGAATTCAATTCAATTCATCTAACATTTGATGGTAAAGGAAACCACAGAAAACTTTACCCACGTAATTAACAAGCAATATTCCTGAGCAATTAAAATTTGATCGGTAACGTATAGTTCTTTGCTAGCTGGAAGATCACGCTTTTGATAACGCGCACTACGAGATTTTTCACGCATTGCGATACTTATCTCGCACGCTAGCGGTTGCGGACAGGTATATCCTCTAGGTAGTCGAGGACATCGTCTGGGGCCTCAAGAAGTGCTTGCAGGATCCGTGCTGGTAAGAAGGGGAGTTAAATTTTTGGTTATCTGGAAAGGAAACGTCCAGATCTGTTCCATGGGGCTGTCATCGTCGCTCGGGCTTCCAGATTGGGTCCGTTGAGTGTGCTTCGGGTATAATGAGCTTGGAGCTTTTCGATGTGGGTGAAAATTGGAGGCATATTGGTTATTTCATGGACATGAATAGACGGAAATTGTTTGTGAAATCCGAAGATGCTGCGACAGATTGCTCTTTCGCAACTTTCAATAGTTTTCACCATACGTTTCGAAAGAGTGGAGTAAAGCAAGCACCTGTACGCGATAACAGGGCGAATGAATGCCTTGTATGTGTCGAGGAGAGTCCGGGGATAACACCCCCGGATTCTACCTCGAAGTGCATACAGTAGTTCTGCTCGATCTAAGACTTTTCGAGCGTTTTGATGAGATGGATATTCCAGGAGTTTGACTTCGAAAATGTTACACCCAAGTAAATAATTTCATCTTGTAGTCTGTGGTTTTCATCCCAAACCTTCAAGCGAACGTCATTTTTTGAACATTTGGAAGTTTTTTTGTACTTGAAATGGTGAAAAAGTATGGATTGGAGTTGAAGAAGAATAATTACATTTCGGGATTCTGCAGACTCTAAAGCGGTCGTTGAGAATTTTGTCAGAGATATTTCCTACCACATTAAGCAAGTATATCGGCCTGTAGTTGTCGGGAGGGGGTATGGTCTTTGTTGGGCTTCGGAATCAGTATCGTTGTGGCTGCTTTCCACGCCTCAGGAAAGCAGCATAATTCTAGGCAACGGTTATATATATTTTTTATTAAATCAATTGGCGGGAGATGACGTAGGACAGTTTGCGATACACCATCGTTGCCTGGTGAGTTATTACGTCCTGCTTTTATAGTTTCCGTGTTTCTTTCCGAGTCTATAGGTGTGCTGAAGGGCTTGAGTCAACCTCCTCTGCAATATTTTTGAAATTATTGACTTGTCGTTCCAATGGTAGAAAATGCTGCTCATCGAAACGAGGATTCTTGGGAATTTGTCAGAAATTTTCGAGATGAAGTTTGGAAATGTTGGCTTACCTTCGAAGATTGGGGATGAATAACCCATTAGGTTCCTGAAGGTTTGTGATAGTGGTTTAGGCCCGTTAGGATGCTGAATTTTCGCCAGTATCCTTTGCAGTTCCTGAAGTCAAGTTGAGACGGATAATTCCTCGGCGAATTAACGCAGCTTGACGGTTGTATTCGATTTAATAGCGGCGTCTCTGGTCCGAAGGAATGAACGGTAGAGACGTCTTTTAGATTTTATAAGGTTCAAAATGAAAGGGCGCAGAAGAGAGCGGTTGACATATATTGTTTTTCGACGGCACAGGGATTATATGCTTCCGAAGTGGAGGAGGTTACAGTGTCAATGGCAATATCTACTTGATGCGAATTTTGCAGAAATTTTTGTTGAAATCGGGGGAGATTCGTGGAGGAAGTGTTACAAAACAGTTCCCAGTTAGCATTCTTGTGATTATTTGGAGGAATTAATATTTAGACTAGTGAGTGTAACACTAATTTGTTGAATGGAGTACTCCTGGTCAACAAACTGGATGACGCAGGAATATGATATTTTAGGTTTGGTGGCTACTACAACCCTGACTATTGAGTGAGGAAAAAGATAATTTGGGATCGCCTACCATGTTTTGTAGGGAAGTGAAATTAAGTGGAGGATGAATCAACTCTGTGATTGTTAATATTCGAGACAGTGATTTTTAGACAAGTATTTCCTATCACCTCTCATTTAAATATGAATCATCAGAGAGTTGATGCATCGTTCATTGATTGTTATATATATATATATATATATATATATATATATATATATATATATATATATATATATATATATATATATATATATATATATATATATATATATATATATATATATATATATATATATATATATATATATATATATATATATATATATATATATATATCCTCATATCATTGTAGCGTCGCTACATTACGATTTTCCATTCACTCGGGCGTCAGTATGCATAAGGCGTCGTATACTGACGCTCTAAGCTGGTTTCGCGTGAAACTTAGCTGAGATGGTCTGTGGCACCATACAAGATTGTAGACAAAATTTCAAATGACGCCTTTTTGGTGACTGGAAGACATAAAATATACGCGTTGCGTATACCGCAGTTCGCAAGGTCTGTCGTCGGTGGCGCTTTTATCGTTATGTGTATTCTTCACGTATACAATTAGTAATTCATTCAATCGCGTTGAGGGCGTCATTACATTGTGGCAACATTGAATTCATCTCAATTCTCTAAGGTGGTGAATAATTTCTATTCTAACATATTTGCGATCATATTAAACTCATTTATCCTAGTGTAACAAGAGGAGTTATTCGTTTCTTCGTTCGCGGTTTTTTCACATCATGAATGAACCTTTCTTTGAGAGCTTCGGTCCAGATTATCTAAGTATGCATGGAATTCATATTTTTAGGAATCATAATATTGATACAAATATATACAATGATTTTAATATGCATGCTGTTCTGAAATTTAAAAACGCAAAAGAATATCTCGTTGGTTCACAAACATGTTGTTGTCTTCAGAACCACAAATCCGTAAACAACTAAAAATCCGTAAGAAATAAAATAATATTCTTCTGATTTCTGTCAATTCTGTCAATTTTCTCAACAATGCCAATTTTTCTCGAAAAAAATATCATGCGGAAATACTCGGAAATATACCTCGAAAAACTTTTCATCTCTCTATTAGCTTTTTCTCTCTTCAGATATTAGTTTTTTTATTTCAAATAGAATCTCTGTCTATGTGAGAGGTTTATGAAAATATCTGCTACACTCATCTAAGTACATCTTTTCATTTGCGTTATATTTACATTAAAATATCCTTTGATATTAATTAAAGTATCCAAATAATGTAGGTACCCTGTAAAATACATTGCAGGTTCTTCGAATTCTAAAACTGTACTCTATCAAAGGACGTTTGAAACAGTGCCAGCAAATATACTGTTTTTTTAACTGATCAAACTCGAAGATTCCTTTGAGTAAAAGTTCGACTTATGTGAGAAAATTTTACCATGTTAAGAGTTTCAATTCATGTGAACAAATGCAGTGTGAAGTATATTCATTTCAATATAATGAAACTTATATAGTTTCTTTCGGACTCTAAACGGAATAGGAACTGCAATAATTTAATGAACACCCAATTATTATATTCACTTATAATAAATTGGTAACATCAATAATAAATATAATTTTTATTACATTCACTTTCGTAATGAAAGAATTGATACTTTTCAGACAAATGACAAATCAGAATTTGAAACAAAAACTTAGAGCGTCGAATTATTTCCTTGCAGTACCAAAAATACTGAGGTGTGTGTTTCTTAATAATGAGGAATTACGAGAACGTCATAATTCATAATTCTTCGAAAAGGAATTACATGGAATTGTATTTCAACTTTCGTGTTGAAATACCTTACAAATTTTTCGGTTTATATTTTCAGGTAGATCATTCAGCAGAAGAGGAACTTTATTCGAATTTTAATCCCAATACAAGTTCTAACTATGAATTCACATGACTTCGACATTCAGAAAATGGATTGTTTTTCCCCTAAAAGCAAAACTAAGATAAATCTGCTTACTCCACTGAGAAAAGAGTTTAATTTTTTGAATAGTAATAATATACGGAAGCCAATAATTCAGCCCGAGTCTAATATTAGACTTTTACCGTGCACTGCATGGGCTTCTTTTCGTCCAAACAACCATGGAGAAATCGCAAGAAAAGAAATGAAAAAATTTATAGACAACACCAAGCCAAAGGTGAAAACTTGTTAATAAGAAATTCGAATGTTGACAAAAAATTGCGAAGTGTTTCCAAGAATCAGACCTGACGAGCATGGTAGCAAAAAGAGACACTTTTATTGGTACATTTGGTGCTCGTTACTATAAGAGCCATCGCGAAAAGCCTTCTGTGAATGTAACTTACAGAAAGATAAGGGAATTGGCTAGATTGCTGATAGAAGTGAAAAAACTGACTCCATCTGTTAAGAACTTCGTCCACCCACTAAAGCCGCAAAACTTCGATCTTCTTATTTCTGTAACAAAATCCATTTCAAACCACGACGAAAAGAATGATGTTTATAAATATGCTTCGACTGCGTTGAATAAGGGGACTACAATCAAACAATGTTGTCAAACAACTATTCTTTCTGTCTTAAAAAAAAGTTGCACTCCGCGGATACAACGGCAGATCTTTGTCAAAACTTATAGAGAGTGAATGGAGATTTGAAGTTTCAAATCATGCTGCAAATGATCTTAATAGTGAAAAGGGGAATTGAATAATGATGGTGGTTCCCCTTGAAAGCGATTTGAAATTGCAAAAAATTGTTTTATTATCAGAAGCAAAATCTGCCATCGAACGTCTAAGAAGGGAACTTAACTAACATATGTTATTTTGATGGATACAGTATTTTTCCTTGTTCTCTTACTCAACAGTAGGAGACCAGGTGAATTGCAAAGGATTCACTTCATCTCTATGATCGAACTCCGAATAATCAACAGAACTATAAAGAATTTGACGATACAATCACTCCATGTGAGAACATTCTGATAAATATTTTCAAGAGGATTGTCATTCGCGGTAAAAGTGAGCGTAGTGTATATGTCCTCTTCAATAACGATGTTCAAGACCATATTAAGATATTATTGGATTATAGAAAAAAATGTTTGAGCAAAAATAATAACTTCTTATTTGAAAAATCGAAAACGATTGAACCTATAAGTGGGTATAAAATCCTTAAAAAATATGCAATCCTATCTAGTGCAATAAATCCACAGGCGATTATGGCAACAAAATTGCAAAAGCATTTGGAAACCATAAGGGAGTGTTGAAATTGAAGAAACGGAGCATAAAAGTACGGTTTCAGAATTTGCTGAAGCTGAGTTAACGCTGCCAGGGTGCAGTAAAGCGAACAACAGTGATTTCATTGTATTAAATACTCTACAAAGAAAAAAGCACAATATCCTAATCATTTTTCTTTTTGAAAAACCAGATATTTTTACGCGAGAATTTTCGATCGGAAGTTGGGGTGATTTTTCGATATAATGTCGAAATGAGGTGAAAGATAAACAATTTAAAACATAAAAATTACATTTTCTTTGGCACAAGAAAGGTGAATTTTCAAAAAATTTCGTGATAAAAAAGTTTTTTCGTAAGATAAAATATAAAAACTCAAAAACCTGGTTATTTGATTTTTTCATATAATTTTTGAGGTTATGTGAAAAAAGTTACAATACAAAAGTTGTAGATTTTTTCAACTCACAACTTCTTCCTGTCACTGTTTTTCATAAGCCTTATAATTTTTCCGAAACTGGAAATAAACCGTTTTCTAATGTTAAAAACATACTCCCTTCTAATTCCCGATCTCAGATCGCCTCGAAATTATTTCTTCTCATTTTTGTAATGTTATTCCATTTCCAATAAGTTTCATTCTAAATTTTTTTCATTTGCAAATGTTTTTGTCCTGTATTACTTTCCTCAAGTGATAAGTGATATAATTTTCACTGAAGGTTACATACATGCAGCTTGTCTTAATACCAATAGAGTAGTATGAGTTTGAGTAAAATCATGCGATCTGGCAACCAAGCAAAGACGCCCGAGAGCGAAACAAGTGAATTAAATATTCGATTTTGACGCTCTAAAAGCGATTGAATGAAACCAAATTGTATACACCATGTGACGCCTTAATGATTGAAATCTGAACTGACGCCTTAAAACGGTTTTATGTCCAATTCATCAAATTTTTATTGAACAATCAAGTTATTTCCCTTCTAGAACAACTTCTGCATGATAAAAAAGATCATATTCATAGATATTTAACGAAGTGAGAAAAGTAATATTAAGTGACGCTGCAAAGCGTAGTTATATATATATATATATATATATATATATATATATATATATATATATATATATATATATATATATATATATATATATATATATATATATATATATATATATATATATATATATATATATATATATATATATATAATTTAATTATTTTTCTATTTTATTTAATAGTCAATGACTCTCGATTAATGTTTAAAACTGAAACAAGAATTTATTCAATAAATACAATATTAACTTAATTCTAAAATATAACAAACCTGAAACAAGAATCGAGAATTAAATGTCGATTGAATATTAATCTTGAGCTCTCCGTCCACGAAATATACAAACAGAATAGGAGTTTAAAATAATATGTCGTGCCTTAAGTACTGTAAGACAGTTCACAGAATAATATGAGAATCACAGAATGATACGAGTACAAGGTACAAGGATTACAGAATTTGTGATATGGTCTCTACCGTAACATAATACACTAAATACTATAACGTCAGTGCATAGTGCACTAGATGGCGTTACATATATATATATATATATATATATATATATATATATATATATATATATATATATATATATATATATATATATATATATATATATATATATATATATATATTTCGATTTTCGCTACGCATACCCTTCATACTCTTTGTAAGTGACCCTGATCACCGAATTAAAAAATATTATTCTTAACGGATAACGGTAAACCTTGCCGACTTGAAGGCAAAGTTTCAAAAGAGATCTGGAAAAGAGATTGTAGAGGATATTATAAAACTCAATGTTTATTTCTTAAATCAAACTATATTCTTTATGTATGATATAATCACCAAATATTCATCCTCAATAGAACATCATTCCTCAAATTGCTCCTCAATTTTTTTTTACAGTCAGGGCATCGGTGTGTCTTACTGTAAGCAACCGTGGAGATAAAGTTTCTGCTGGATTTTGTATTTTTGGGAGTTCGATTATCTTTCAGTTGAGTTTAACGAATAATGGAATATCATTATAAGCTTATTTCGTCAATATCGCATTGTGCGCTCTCGGTTGGCCTGTCTTGGCCGGGCCAATCGTTTTTCATGTCTTTTTTTTTTCCGAATCAAAACATGAATCTTCTCAATAGGATGAATTCGAAACAATAAGGGATGACAAATAATTAGGCTCACGTTTTTGTTCTTCGATATTTCCAGGGCACGATTTTTCTCTTTGAGAAAAATATATAAAAAGTCCACCGAGACTTTTTATTCATTCTAGCTCACTGACCAGATTCGCCAGGCTGTCTCTGGCGCTCAAAGAATATCCTATTCTCATTTATGTTTATTTATTGAGGGACATCGGCATGTGCAATGTCGAATAAGTTGTTCAAACTTATAACAAATCTTGACGACGCTGTTCGAATATATCGATATTGTGTTTTGTACGCTTTTCTTGTAGATCTTTCCAGATTTGGTATAAGGTCACCAATCTTTCAACACAATAATGTAAAGCTTTAGTCGGTATACAAGCCTACAGGTTGGTATATTCATCAACACTCAAATTCACTTCGCAGATGTTTTGAAACAGAACAGCTAGTACTTGCTCATTAGAGGGTTTCACAACGGTTATTTGATGCTCTACATCCAGTATACAAAAAATATGCCTCTGTGAGAACTGGGTATCCGACTGACATATTGACTTAGCGCAAATAATACTGAGAAAGCAAGCGTGTAATGACGAAACTTCCATAAGAAATTTCCGAAACTCCGAGGTATACAAGTACTAACATATATTAATGCAAGTCGATATATACACGGGTTCCTGTGGAACCCGTGCATGTATCGGCAAAATTTCATATACCAGTGTATATGAAATTTTATTTGTACGCGTTTTAACACCATTCGAAAAAAATGAGGGAATATATTGCGAAAAACCGATTTTGTTTGTTATAATGAAAATCAATGGATGAAAATACAAAAAAACTAATTTGATTTTTCTGTAGAATAAGTTTGACCTTTTGATATCTATAGTAATTCATAAATTCATTAGTTTTGACAAAGTTGTGATTTATAACGAAACGTCAACAAAAATTAAGTTTTTTATATACAAAGAAGCCTGTTACTGCTGAAAACATTCGAAATAAACTATCTTGAACAGGCAATAAATCAATTCAAAAAAATAATATATATATATATATATATATATACACCCTACCATACTCGTAGCTATACAGACCGTTAGTTTTGATGAAAAATTGGAGAGTTCGTGTTAGTAAATTTTAAGAATGAGTGTTTGGAGTTTCATTTCAGAAAATGTACACTTCAAAAATTGGAACAATGACAAGGTCATATTCAGGACATGACTTTTGTTTTTGTTTCGTTGATTATGAATTTTCATGTGGGAATTTTCATGAAAGGTATTCGAAAAAACTGAGTTGAATCAATTTTTGACGATTCCCATTATGATCAATTCAATTGTTTTTCTATATTATACAATTTTTTTTTCAGACCTCATTTCCAGTCAAAGTGCATGCCCTACATATTATCAACCAATCGTGGGCCTTCGATGTAATTTTTGGTATTTTCAAGCCCTTCATTAACGAGAGAATGAAGTCACGTGTCTTCTTCCACGGTGGCGATATGGAGAGTCTCCACAAGCATATCGATCCTAAATGGCTGCCAAAGAGATATGGCGGCGTTCATCCAGATTATCCACAGAAAGATTGGTTCGAGTGGTTCAGAAACAATGAGAAGATCCATTTTGAGTTGCGAAGTCAAGGATATGAAGACCCACGATCTCAATTGGCGACCAAAGAGGAGCTCTGAATACGAAGGATCTTGTGGCATTACCTGAAACATAAATAGTGGTTTCACTATGGTGATCTTGTTTTTTTGTGCGAAATTCACTTACACATTCGTGTGCGGTTTTGGTTATAAAATGATGTGTCGAATAGTTTCTCACTTACTTTGAACGATTGCAAAATAAATGGGCTACAAAGGTGATGGCAGAATAACTGAAATCAATTGTGATATATATTTTCTTTTCTTGTTACCATGTATAATTTCAATTGATATAATATCATTCTTGTTTGTTTTTTGAAGAACCATCTACAAATTTCCAATCAAAGTGTAGTTATTTATACCTTATTATTATGGGGGTACTCTTCGTGCTCTAAGATTATGATACTTGTGCTTCATTCTGGATAAAACTCAAATTAATCTTAAGGTTGACAAATTGATTCGATTATATGAATATTTGACGAAACGTCTGAATTGAATATTCTTTTCGAGGTAATTCAATTATTCCACGAAACAATTATTTGAATATCGATCGTGAAAGAAATATCAGAAGAAACAATTTCACACCGAAGCAGTGCATAATATATTGTAACGTTGTATAGCGGGTTCCGAACGCAAGAAACAATTGAGCATGGAGATGAAAATTAGCTGAAGAAGATGGAAAATCAATCAAAACGTCCATTATAATTTTAGAATTTATGATGAATGAATTGAACCTGTACACCAAAATGTTTAATATGGTTAATCAATAAGATAGGTAAAAACCGAGAATTCGAATATTCCAAATAAAATATATATTCCGAATAATAAAAGAATAATAATATTTGTATAATTCCGAACAGTACAAAAATATGAAATATTCCAAATAATTCGAAATATTTCAAATGAAACTCTACACAAATGATGTCGAGAACGAACCCATCACTTTCAAGAGTGAATATTAAGAGCGTTTCGGAAAATTCATCGATCTTTTTGAATGATAAAAGGTTACAATTGTCTCATCATTATTATGAATCATGAGTCCATATTTAATCTATCAATCAAGAATAGATGACATTCAAAACGTCCATAGGTCCTATACCGAATTGACGGGAATTTTTCTCAGTGAAATATTCACGTGAGCTCCCTCTATCGGAGAAAAGACGTATAAACTCTCCTGTCGTTCGAGATTCCTACTCTTGTACTACAAGATTAAAATTCCGAAGCGAATGCTATGCCAGAAATATTCCTCTGATGTTGAAAATCGATATGTAAAAATACAAAACAACTTATTTGACTTTTTTTTCAAATAAGTTTGACATTTTGATATCTATAGTAATTCATAAAATTCAACTATTCATAAGTTTTGAGAAAGTTGTGATATAAAACGAAACGTCAACGAAGATGAAGTTTTTCACATTAAAATAAGCCTGTTATTGCTAAAAACACTAAAAATAAACTCAAACAGGCAATACATCAATCTCAAATATATATATATATATATATATATATATATATATATATATATATATATATATATATATATATATATATATATATATATATATATATATATATATATATATATAGTTTCAAGGTTGACGAATCAGGCAGTATATAAATATATATTTCAAAGAAAATACAGTCATTAGATATAAAGGCTAGAAGAATGGTTACAAGCCATTCGAACTTTCAATTCCTGCTAGTATATTGTTCACATAAACCTAGATCAATTTTGAGGTGCATCCTCTGCTCAATTTCATTGAACGAAGTGGCACGAATTGAACGGATTGAACTATAAGTGGCACATGCCACTTATAGTTCTTGGAAATAATTTCAATAAATATAATAACTGAAAACTATTAGCAGAATTTATTTTTCGCATATTCCAGGCAATTGGGACCCAGAAAAAATAACTGTTGATGAATTGTTTCAAGCAAGTCTTGTTATAATGGAAGTTGGTGCCATAGAACCTATAAATCAAATTCTTGGTGGTATTTGTATTTGGGATTTGGAAGGAATATCTCTCAGTCATGCTTGGAATATGACACCAAGTATAGCTTACAAGATGATGCAGATTATGACGGTAATGCAGGAAGAGAAAATTTCCATGTGTAATATACGAAAACTTTCATTGATTCAGCAAGAATGTTGTTAACTTTTGAAGAAAGAGAAATTGTTCTCGTGAAATTATGCTTCCTTCCGATTTATTGATTTATTATCAGTGTTCAATTGCAATTGTAAATTTATTCATAGAAGCAGATGAAAAGTTATATTCACTTGAAAATTGAGATATTTCTTATTAACTGAATGAATAGTGTACGCACACACATAAATTCGTGACATGTTGATGTCACGAAACATGTTATCTCCAAATAGTCATCATCATTCGTTATATTCATACAAAGTGTTTCATTGGTAAAAATACTTGAATTTTGAATAGTAAAATAAATAAAATAAATAAAAATAAATGACTCGAGCTACGCTCTCGTGGTGTTTTAAGGAAATACGTCGAGTGAAGAGGTTAGTCTAATCGATTATTTTCGTTTGCTCGAGTGGTATTCGTTACGATTATATCAGGAGTTAACTAACGAAATTTTTTACAATTATTATAATAAATATTTGTTGTATTATCTTTAGAAGTTGAATCTGAGGTGCTGGTGCTGGTGATGGTAGAGTTGGCAGAATCTTGTTTATTTCTTATTTTTTCAAGTATCTTTCCATGGTGTTCATTAGTAAGCTTTAGATGTGGCTTCAGAGATTCAGATGATGAGTGGCCTGTTATCTTAATAATTTCTTGCAAGTTTGCTCCAGATTGTGCCAAGATGCTAACAGCGGAAGAGCGATTCGAATGGTTAGATATTTTTTGCTTCTTTGTATCAAGTCCTATACTCTCTGCCGCTGAAAGTGTCCATTTACTTAATTTATTAAGGCCTACAGGACAGTTTTTATACCATATTTTAGTTTTCTGCCAATCAGGATTAGGTGTTAAAAATAGACGATTGGTTTTAATGTTTGGTGTTCTTTTGCTTAACATTTTCTTCAACAGACGTACTGGATACTTATCTTCACAATTTTTATTCGGTGTCAACCATTTAGATTCAGCTGTATGTTTTTCGCCACCTTGTGCTGTCTTTGAAAATATGGTATTGTACTCAATACGTCCTGTGGGTTGACCATAATTGTCGCATTCTGCTTTGAAATAGTCAGTTAAGCAAAAGACTGCTTCATTTCCACGGCACGCCAGTTCCACAGAACAAATTTGATAACATTTTTTTTTTAACCATCAGGTGTATTTTCGTCAAAAATTGATATAATTCTGTTAATTTTTTCCGCTTTAAGGGTGACAGAATTTGTTTTTCTTTTTTCAGGAATTGTTTGTAACTTCTTTCTTTTAGCTACCCGCGCCCTTCTTGCATCTTCAAAAATCACGCCTCTGAATGGATTTTTTTCTCGATTAAACTCTCCATAAAACTTTTTCTGAACAAGTTTAGCGGAAATATTCCAAATCGTTTTTACGGTACCTTCTTTATATTCGGTGCCGTCTGCTCGTTTCATATTGAATGCCCAATCTTTCAAAATACTTGCTAATTGTTCTTCAGAAGTTTGAGCTCAAAGTTTATAATTTCGCCGTTCACAAAATGTTCACGCCGGTGAACTGTTTCCAAACATATTTATGTGTTTTAACGGTATTTTGCGGAGTCAAATCTTCAATTTCTTTATCTATTCCGGTCCCCGAGCTTGTACCAAAGCGTTTCATGTCGAAAAAATTAAAGAAACAATGATAGAAATTGCTAAATGTTTTTTTGACGTTTATCAACAAACTTCAAAATAATGGTTACCATGACAAAATTCACATTAATAGAGGAGGCGAAACACCAAAACGGTTATATCACGTCGTCAAGAGTATATTCACTTATTAATACACGGTAACTATGTAAAATTTGTAATTGCTATCGGCTAAATTTCAAACGAGGGATATAATCAACCTAAATACATTTGTTTCATTACTTTTCGTGATTCCTTATGGGGTCTTTACTGCCCTACTATTCCTAGAATTTTCCTCATATTTTTAACTTGTTTGACTCAAGAGTATACAGAGCCCCATTGAACCACCTAATAAAAAGAAAAATATCCAGGTCAGGATTGACAAGGATATAGAAAGTATTCGAGATCTCGAAACAAAAAACCTGTATATTGGTGTTTTCAAAATCCGTTTGCATATTTTGAAATAACACAATAACTTCAATAAAGATGTATTCAAATTTTCGCGCTGAAAATTCACCTACTTGAATTTTGAAAAATTTTCAAGGACTTAGGATCTACAAAATGATTAATTTCAATTTTTATTAATGAATTATTGAAATTTTCCGATTCATACTCGTTTCATTATTACCGAAAAATCATTAATCATTCGTTTTATCATTCTTATAATTATATATCATTCGTTATTGTAATATTTGAATAGTTTTCACACAAACCTGTCTGCATATATTGGAAAAGTTGTATTGTGTTTATGATCCTTTCAATTTGAGTTGGAAAACTCAGACCAATGACGTCGAATCCTTTTCAACTGGAATAATTCAATTCTTTCATATCACTAAAATTCAATGAAACTGACATACTACATGATTAACATGCAAACTACCACAATTCATTAAAACCAGCATGCAACATCGCAATAATAAAAACTACTACAACTGCTCAAAATTTGGTTTCCACATTGTCTCATTCGTTGTGAGATGTTTCGTACTGATCTTTGAATTATATGAGGATTGTTGTTCATTCACAAGCAAGCTTTCTGTATTCTTGTAATGAGCTGATCCTGCGTATTCATTCGAGAAGAGACCGCTGGAGATTTCAAATGATTGCAGATATAGAAATTGACAAGACTCAAATCAGGTCATCTTGCTTACCACTTTTGGGGGACCCCTGGCCGTTGCATAAATTTTCATTAAAAATTTCAGACAATGAGCCTATAATGAGGCAACGCACCGAAGTGTGCAAACCTACAATATTTTGAATTTCGTTATGTACTGAAACTAACAACATATTGTGCAAAAGTTCGAAGTACAGAGCTCCAGGTTGACTTGCACGTGAAATGTAAGGGGATACAGAGGGGTTTCGAAACTACTCGATAATTACTACTACTTACCTAGAAAATACACACTGAATATGTATACAGTTATAAAAAAGATAACGACAGTATTTAATAGTTATTGAGTAACTTTAAAATGCTTTTGATTGAAAAACTTCCAATACTTCACAATTGAGTTGGTGAAAACAACTCTTCAGGTCCTCAGTTTTTGAAAATTGCCCTTTCAGTTCAAATTTTGAGTCGGTAAATTGTCTGCGCTAAAACATAAAGGATACATTTCAATATAGGTTTTCCGTGTTCTTTTCAAATATGCGAATGGATTTTGAAGATTTCAATGTCTTATATATATATATATATATATATATATATATATATATATATATATATATATATATATATATATATATATATGCCGAATTATTTACAGAAAAAGGGTCCGTATCCGGATTCTATGAAGACCCTATGGCGCTTCCGATTCCCACCGTCTCCTTGGGCAGTTCGAAAACGGCGTTAAACTGTAGGTCCAACTTTCGCAGAAGTACAGAGTGCCTATGAAATTAAACTTGCAGTTATTTCAAATGAATCAAGCATTGAAATGAAAAGAAAACGAAAATGAAAAAATGAAATTCCACTCTATTCTGAATGAACTCATCATTGTAGGCATATTGTATATTAGACATTCATTTTCATGATTATTATAAGTAAATTGAATTATAGGTGCTTTATTGAAACTTACTGAAAATATTTTTTTTTATATCTTTGAAAAGAGAAGATTTAATGATACATCTAAATCAGAGTTTCGTATGAACAACTTTGAAATTAAATTGAATGAAAAGCCAATTAGAATAATTTTTGACATGTTCATGGAAAATTCCTTGAACTTGCCGTAAAAATTCAGGGAGTTACTGCATGGGAATTTCAAACGATATTTAAGTGTTAGGTAACGGAAGAAATTGCTTAGATTTCAAATTGTTTCAATTTGACCTACTTTCTTCCTAGAAACCACAAAGTTTAAATATCGGCATCATATATTAGAACTATAACTTCGATGTTTTCATCGAAGCAAGTTTTCGCAAGCAGTTTTCATTAATGAATATTTTCATGGTAGAATGCCGAAATCGTTCACAAATCGCAATTTTTATTTCACAGAACGGCTAATGAATGACGAGAATTGATATTGAAAGTCAAATACGAAACACTGATATAAGGAGCTTTTCTACGCAAATGAGCTTGTTATTTGTCATTCTACTTATGATAAACTGTACGCATTGAGATGTATGAACGCAATACAGAATGCACATGCGTGGAAACAACTCAATGACGGCCTGGAGAATATTCCTGCTTTCAAACTGGTTGGTTTGAAAACTATCTTATAATCAAATATTGCAATTTTCATCTTTCACTCCCTCAACTGTCGAAAAGCAAATCATTATTTCAGTATCCCATAAAAATTATATACGATAAAAAGATGAAATGCTTTGTTCTATAAAATTTTATTTTCACAAATGTATTTGATTTACCTAGATGCACTTTGATATTTATATTCTCAGACCATGCTAATGTTTTTTTCATCAGATATAGATATAATCCTGCGCGTATCCTCGTGCTTATTCAAAAAAAACGTCCATTCATGTGGAAAACAAACATTTTTTTTTTGCCTTGATTGTTATTCTGCATGGCTGGAGACAGTGTCAGATATTGAATTCAGCACGCTCATAAATATGAAGAACTTCAAGCAGTTATTGGAGTATCTTTTCAAAAATGGTGATAATCTTTCGACGTATCGTAGGATAAAGAAAACCTTTCGTAAACCTCGGTTTGATCGCAAACATTTTCAGGAAAACCGAAACCAAACTAAATTCGTAAAATCTATTTTCTTCCCGTATTTTCTACTTCTTTGGCAGTGGATCGATTCTGTAATTTTCTCAATCAACTTGTACTTACATTTCAACGATCAAAGCAGAGATTTTTCATCTGATTATAGTGTTTGATTTCAGACTTCATTTCCAATGAAAGTTCATGCGTTCCACATAGTCAATCAGAACTGGGCCTTTGATATAGGATACAATATCTTTAAGCCTCTTATTACCGATGAAAGAATGAGACAAAGACTTCATATTCATGGAACAAACTATGAAAGCCTTCATAAGCACATTGATCCTAAATATTTACCAAAACGATATGGAGGAGAATTGAACAACTACAACAGTTTCTATGAGTGGTATATATCGATGAGGAAAGAAGTGAAAGTTCTGAAGGAACTCAAACTTCTTGGATACTCCGATGATGCCGAAGAAGCGAAATTAGACGAGGAAACGAGAAAAGCAATAAATGCTCCCTTCTGATGATGAATTTCATTTTCAAAATGTACAAATTTCGTAAAAATCAGGTAATCAGATAAATTTTGGGAAACCGATGAAAATATACGATGAAGGCTGTTATTGTGAAATAAATATAATCTCTCATTTCGAAAAATCAAACTGAGATATTGTTTTTCATCTGAAACAAAATTTTGTATACGATACTTTTTTATGAATAAACAAGGAGTTCTGAATTGATGCCTTATATTTCTGGTCAGACGTTTCATTTGAATCTTATTTCAAGGAAGCTATTGACAATACTTAATTAATTTTGAATAGCTGTCGAATTCGAACTGTTGATATTTCGAAAAATAATTATGAAAGTCTAACGCGAGAAAATTGGTATTCTTTTTGTCGAATGAATGGATAAAATTTCGAAGAACCGGAATTTCACACGAACGTTTTTTTCTTTTCATTATTTTTTTCAATGTTCTTCATTTATTTTCTAACAACGCAACCTAAAAACGACAGCCGATCTTACACACACACACACACACACACACACATATATATATATATATATATATATATATATATATATATATATATATATATATATATATATATATATATATATATATACGAGTATATATGACTGAGATTGAATTATCACTTAAAGTTCTTAGTGAAACCTAATTAAATAGTGAATTAAATTAAAAACTCGGCCTAATATTCAACGATTAAATTCAACAATATCAAATAATCAGCATGTTTCCAGGGTGCAATAACGTTCAAAACTGCAGGAGTTTTCACTATTATATAATAAAAGATTTCTACATATTTCCGGACGTGGTTGGTTAGCACGAATAATTTCTGTACTGTATACAAGATATGTGAACGTGTACGATGTGATGTCGCCATTATCCTTAAAGGGATACATGTTAGAGAAATATCGAAATCGATGCCACACCTGATGGAAGTGCGAGACATATATGTTTCGTTCTGCAAAGGACTCGTCAGTCGCACCACGTCCATCGAAGTGAGGCAACGATTTCAACCCCCTAGCATCTTGTTGTGACTCCAAGTGGAAGATCATAGAGTAATGCATACTCCACAATTCCATCTATAGGTATCAGTACAAAACACCTCTCAGATAGAAGACACAGCAAGCATCGAAATTTCACATATCTTTTATACCTGTAAGTATCTACTAAATTGCAATGTCTATTTGACAAATATCATCATCCGATGTTTTCAAATGTCAATAGTTTGCGTTAGTAGTACGCTCGCGTTTATTCCCGTATTTCAGGGGCCTATTTGGCGATGTTTTCAAGGAATTGAAATTTTTTTGTGCGCAAGGCACTGAATGAAATATTTCAGAAAATGAACACTAGAACATTCATTTGAAAAATTCAAATTAATCGAGCGAATGTTATAGTAGAGCTAGATATGTGAACGTGTACGATGTTATGTTTCCATTATCCTTCAAGGGATAAATGTTAGAGAAATATTGAAATCGATGCCACACCTGATGGAAGTGCGAGACATATATGTTTCGTTCTGCAAGGAACTCGTCAGTCGCACCACGTCCATCAATATAACTCGTTATATATATATATATATATATATATATATATATATATATATATATATATATATATATATATATATATATATATATATATATATATATATATATATATATATATATATATATCGAGTTATATTGATGGACGTGGTGCGACTGACGAGTTCCTTGCAGAACGAAACATATATGTCTCGCACTTCCATCAGGTGTGTCATCGATTTCAATATTTCTCTAACATTTATCCCTTGAAGGATAAATGTTAGAGAAATAGAATCAGCAATTATTCTGTAAGCATCTGAGGAAGTCGTTTGTAACGACGAAACGCGTCATGCTATGTAGTCATAAAGTGTAAATCATAAGTTCAAGTGTTTGAATTTAAGTTATATTCAATTACAATGGATTTACATCAAGTAAACGCCGACACTATTAAATATATATATATATATATATATATATATATATATATATATATATATATATATATATATATATATATATATATATATATATATATATATATATATATATATATATATATATATATATATATATATATATATATATATATATATATATATATATATATATATATATATATATATATATATATATATATATATATATATATATATATATATATATATATATATATATATATATATATATATATATATATATATATATATATATATATATATATATATATATTTTTTTGAAAGTTTTTAGCATTAACAGGCTTTTTTAATATGAAAAAGTTTATTTCTGTTGACGTTTCGTTGTTATATTACAACTTTGTCAAAACTAATGAATGATTGAATTTATGAGTTACTATGGATATCAAATGTCAAACTTAATTTTTAGAAAAATCAAATCAGTTTTTTTGTATATTCACTTATTGATTTTCATTATCAGAGGAATATTTCTGGCTCAGCATTCGCTTCGGAAGTTTTAGTCTTCTTCACCATGAGGAAACCTCTGAAAAACTCATGGTAAGCCAGGTGATTCTTAATTGTGATTATATTTACATATATACAATTACATATTGTTTTTTATATACTTATCCAGATGTATGTGTATATTGTTCGTTTATGTGTGTGAAATTGAAGGTAGATCTGGAAAGAATGAGTTGTGAGATGTGATGTTTTGTGATTGTTGTGTGTTTATTTTGCGAGTGTTATTTGTGAGGTTTATTAAGTTGTTGTAGATAGAATTTAGATGTTTAATGTCCGTTCTTTCATTGACTGTGTTTTCCAAATTTTTACGAATGTGTAACATTTCTAAAATTTCTCTACATTTTTTGTCTCTTTCAGTTGCCAAAATTTTCGTATTTTTGTAATCAAAATCATGTTTTTCTGTTATTTTATGTTTATTCAAGGCTGTGATTTGAGTTTTCGCGTATTTATGTGCTTTGATTCTTTCTTCGAGATTTTGTGCTGTTTGACCGATATAGCTTTTATTGCAATTGTTACACGGAATATTATAAACTGTATGAGTTTTTCTCTGAATTACAGTTTTACTTTTTAATTTTGTATATATTTCTTTGATTTGATTTTTGGCAGTATGTGCTATTCTCAAATTATAAGGTTTTAATATTTTAGCAATATTTGTACTTAGTTTTGGAATATATGGTAAGGGAATGTAATTATTTTCGTTAGATTCATTTCTTTTTGAATTTAAAGTATTATATAATTTATGAATTCTGCTTTTCATGATTTTGTTTATTAAATTTGATGGGTAATTATTTTTCATGAGAAGAGTACGAACTTCTTCAAGTGTTTCATGTCGTAAACATGGTGATGTTAATTTTAGTGATCTATCTATAAAATTAATTATTATACCCTTTTTCTGGGAATAATGATGATTACTTATATAATTTATGGTTCGTTGCGAATTTATTTCTTTTCTGTACCATCTTGTAAAAATTTTGTTATCTTTTCTTATAATTGTTATATCAAGAAAATTTAATTTTTCATCTTTTTCTTCTTCAAGTGTGAATTGTAATTTATTATGAAAACTATTGAAACGTTCTAGTATATTATCAATTTGATCTTTATCTGCTATTATTAAACAATCATCAACATATCTTTTATATAATAAGATATTTTCTTCTAAATTTTTTATCATATCTTCTTCTAAAAATTCCATTACTAATTGTGCAATGACACTTGAAATTGGACTGCCCATTGCTACACCATCTAGTTGTTGATAAAATTCATTTTTATATTGAAAAAATTTGTTCCTAAAGTGAATTTTACTGCTTCAATGAATTCATTTTTTGGAATACAAGTGAAATTTTTAAAATATTCCATTTTAGATCTATTATGTTTGGAACGATTGCATTGGGTATATTAGTATAAAGTGAGATTACATCTAAAGAATATAATTTATGATTTTCATTAAGTTGTAAATTTTTTAGATTATCAACTAAATGATAAGAGTTCTTGACATAAAATTGATTTTGATTTATTACATTTTTTAAAATTGAAGAAAGAAATTTAGAAAGATTATATAGAGGAGATTGAATATATGAAACAATTGGTCTTAATGGAATATTATTTTTATGTATTTTAGGTAAACCATAAAATTTGGGTGGTAGACTATTATGTTGTAATAACTCTTTAGCTGTTTTTGGTGATATAAAATTATTTGTTTCCCATTTTTTTATTAGTTTGTTAGTTTCATTCTGTAAAGTTTTTGTTAGATCTCTCTTAATTTTTTTATATGTAATTGTATCACTAAGCATTTCGTTAATTTTTTGTTCATATTCAATAGTTTCTAGAATGACTGTTTTATTTCCTTTATCGGATTTTGTTATAGTTAATTGTGGATTAGATTTTATGAATGATTTTGTTTTATTTAAATTTTTCATAAGAAGTTTATTTTCAGCTGTATTTTTCATATTTTGAAAATTATTATGGTATGATTCAATTGTATTAGTTACTTTTAGTCGAATTGAGTTTTGATTTTCAGTGGGTAATTCGGAAATTCCTTTTTCTATTTTCGTAATGATATTGAAAATCGGAATTTGATCTACGTTATTTATTTGTACCGCGTGTTTTGGATCTAAATTGAGTATATTGTTGACATATTCTGGTATTTCTGTTTTTGTTGTATTTATAACATTTTCATAAGATGATGATGTTGGAAATTCTATATTTATTTGTTCAACGTAAAGTTTGTTGAATTTTCTTATTTTCTTGAATTTATTTTTTTCAATAAGAATATTAATTTTTCTAGTTTCATTTTGTTGAAAATTTTCGAATATATGAGTTGGAAGAGTATTTCTTAATGATTGTGTTAGATTTTGTATTATTTTTGTGAGTGTTTTTATTTCTTTTGTTGTATCTGTAATAATAAGGTTGATAGTTTTTTGTATATATTTTTTGTTGAGATTTTTGAATCTTCTGGATAAGTACTCACAATTTAAGTTGATATGGTTTCTGTTCAACTTGAGGAATGTGGGGCATATTTCATTATGTTTACATCTAAGTAGGAATATTCTTCTTGATTTTAGGTTTGTTAGTTTTTTATTCAAATTGGCGAGGCGTTTGAGTTGGATTTTGGCTTGATATCCATATTGTTCTCCTATATTCTTGAAAAAATTGAAATTTCCAGACATAATATTTGTGAGTTGTGAAAATTGCTTTATTTCAGCTAGCAATTTTATATTTCTTGAAATTGATTTATTGCCTGTTTGAGGTATTTATTTTGAAAGTTTTCAGCATTAACAGGCTTTTTTAATATGAAAAAGTTTATTTCTGTTGACGTTTCGTTGTTATATTACAACTTTGTCAAAACTAATGAATGATTGAATTTATGAGTTACTATGGATATCAAATGTCAAACTTAATTTTTAGAAAAATCAAATTAGTTTTTTTGTATATTCACTTATTGATTTTCATTATCAGAGGAATATTTCTTTAATATAATATAAATTATATTCTTTAGATGTAATCTCACTTTATACTAATATACCCAATGCAATCGTTCCAAACATAATAGATCTAAAATGGAATATTTTAAAAAATTTCACTTGTATTCCAAAAAATGAATTCATTGAAGCAGTAAAATTCACTTTAGGAACAAATTTTTTTCAATATAAAAATGAATTTTATCAACAACTAGATGGTGTAGCAATGGGCAGTCCAATTTCAAGTGTCATTGCACAATTAGTAATGGAATTTTTAGAAGAAGATATGATAAAAAATTTAGAAGAAAATATCTTATTATATAAAAGATATGTTGATGATTGTTTAATAATAGCAGATAAAGATCAAATTGATAATATACTAGAACGTTTCAATAGTTTTCATAATAAATTACAATTCACACTTGAAGAAGAAAAAGATGAAAAATTAAATTTTCTTGATATAACAATTATAAGAAAAGATAACAAAATTTTTACAAGATGGTACAGAAAAGAAATAAATTCGCAACGAACCATAAATTATATAAGTAATCATCATTATTCCCAGAAAAAGGGTATAATAATTAATTTTATAGATAGATCACTAAAATTAACATCACCATGTTTACGACATGAAACACTTGAAGAAGTTCGTACTCTTCTCATGAAAAATAATTACCCATCAAATTTAATAAACAAAATCATGAAAAGCAGAATTCATAAATTATATAATACTTTAAATTCAAAAAGAAATGAATCTAACGAAAATAATTACATTCCCTTACCATATATTCCAAAACTAAGTACAAATATTGCTAAAATATTAAAACCTTATAATTTGAGAATAGCACATACTGCCAAAAATCAAATCAAAGAAATATATACAAAATTAAAAAGTAAAACTGTAATTCAGAGAAAAACTCATACAGTTTATAATATTCCGTGTAACAATTGCAATAAAAGCTATATCGGTCAAACAGCACAAAATCTCGAAGAAAGAATCAAAGCACATAAATACGCGAAAACTCAAATCACAGCCTTGAATAAACATAAAATAACAGAAAAACATGATTTTGATTACAAAAATACGAAAATTTTGGCAACTGAAAGAGACAAAAAATGTAGAGAAATTTTAGAAATGTTACACATTCGTAAAAATTTGGAAAACACAGTCAATGAAAGAACGGACATTAAACATCTAAATTCTATCTACAACAACTTAATAAACCTCACAAATAACACTCGCAAAATAAACACACAACAATCACAAAACATCACATCTCACAACTCATTCTTTCCAGATCTACCTTCAATTTCACACACATAAACGAACAATATACACATACATCTGGATAAGTATATAAAAAACAATATGTAATTGTATATATGTAAATATAATCACAATTAAGAATCACCTGGCTTACCATGAGTTTTTCAGAGGTTTCCTCATGGTGAAGAAGACTAAAACTTCCGAAGCGAATGCTGAGCCAGAAATATTCCTCTGATAATGAAAATCAATAAGTGAATATACAAAAAAACTAATTTGATTTTTCTAAAAATTAAGTTTGACATTTGATATCCATAGTAACTCATAAATTCAATCATTCATTAGTTTTGACAAAGTTGTAATATAACAACGAAACGTCAACAGAAATAAACTTTTTCATATTAAAAAAGCCTGTTAATGCTAAAAACTTTCAAAATAAATACCTCAAACAGGCAATAAATCAATTTCAAGAAATATAAAATTGCTAGCTGAAATAAAGCAATTTTCACAACTCACAAATATTATGTCTGGAAATTTCAATTTTTTCAAGAATATAGGAGAACAATATGGATATCAAGCCAAAATCCAACTCAAACGCCTCGCCAATTTGAATAAAAAACTAACAAACCTAAAATCAAGAAGAATATTCCTACTTAGATGTAAATATAATGAAATATGCCCCACATTCCTCAAGTTGAACAGAAACCATATCAACTTAAATTGTGAGTACTTATCCAGAAGATTCAAAAATCTCAACAAAAAATACAAAAAACTATCAACCTTATTATTACAGATACAACAAAAGAAATAAAAACACTCACAAAAATAATACAAAATCTAACACAATCATTAAGAAATACTCTTCCAACTCATATATTCCAAAATTTTCAACAAAATGAAACTAGAAAAATTAATATTCTTATTGAAAAAAATAAATTCAAGAAAATAAGAAAATTCAACAAACTTTACGTTGAACAAATAAATATAGAATTTCCAACATCATCATCTTATGAAAATGTTATAAATACAACAAAAACAGAAATACCAGAATATGTCAACAATATACTCAATTTAGATCCAAAACACGCGGTACAAATAAATAACGTAGATCAAATTCCGATTTTCAATATCATTACGAAAATAGAAAAAGGAATTTCCGAATTACCCACTGAAAATCAAAACTCAATTCGACTAAAAGTAACTAATACAATTGAATCATACCATAATAATTTTCAAAATATGAAAAATACAGCTGAAAATAAACTTCTTATGAAAAATTTAAATAAAACAAAATCATTCATAAAATCTAATCCACAATTAACTATAACAAAATCCGATAAAGGAAATAAAACAGTCATTCTAGAAACTATTGAATATGAACAAAAAATTAACGAAATGCTTAGTGATACAATTACATATAAAAAAATTAAGAGAGATCTAACAAAAACTTTACAGAATGAAACTAACAAACTAATAAAAAAATGGGAAACAAATAATTTTATATCACCAAAAACAGCTAAAGAGTTATTACAACATAATAGTCTACCACCCAAATTTTATGGTTTACCTAAAATACATAAAAATAATATTCCATTAAGACCAATTGTTTCATATATTCAATCTCCTCTATATAATCTTTCTAAATTTCTTTCTTCAATTTTAAAAAATGTAATAAATCAAAATCAATTTTATGTCAAGAACTCTTATCATTTAGTTGATAATCTAAAAAATTTACAACTTAATGAAAATCATAAATTATATTCTTTAGATGTAATCTCACTTTATACTAATATACCCAATGCAATCGTTCCAAACATAATAGATCTAAAATGGAATATTTTAAAAATTTCACTTGTATTCCAAAAAATGAATTCATTGAAGCAGTAAAATTCACTTTAGGAACAAATTTTTTTCAATATAAAAATGAATTTTATCAACAACTAGATGGTGTAGCAATGGGCAGTCCAATTTCAAGTGTCATTGCACAATTAGTAATGGAATTTTTAGAAGAAGATATGATAAAAAATTTAGAAGAAAATATCTTATTATATAAAAGATATGTTGATGATTGTTTAATAATAGCAGATAAAGATCAAATTGATAATATACTAGAACGTTTCAATAGTTTTCATAATAAATTACAATTCACACTTGAAGAAGAAAAAGATGAAAAATTAAATTTTCTTGATATAACAATTATAAGAAAAGATAACAAAATTTTTACAAGATGGTACAGAAAAGAAATAAATTCGCAACGAACCATAAATTATATAAGTAATCATCATTATTCCCAGAAAAAGGGTATAATAATTAATTTTATAGATAGATCACTAAAATTAACATCACCATGTTTACGACATGAAACACTTGAAGAAGTTCGTACTCTTCTCATGAAAAATAATTACCCATCAAATTTAATAAACAAAATCATGAAAAGCAGAATTCATAAATTATATAATACTTTAAATTCAAAAAGAAATGAATCTAACGAAAATAATTACATTCCCTTACCATATATTCCAAAACTAAGTACAAATATTGCTAAAATATTAAAACCTTATAATTTGAGAATAGCACATACTGCCAAAAATCAAATCAAAGAAATATATACAAAATTAAAAAGTAAAACTGTAATTCAGAGAAAAACTCATACAGTTTATAATATTCCGTGTAACAATTGCAATAAAAGCTATATCGGTCAAACAGCACAAAATCTCGAAGAAAGAATCAAAGCACATAAATACGCGAAAACTCAAATCACAGCCTTGAATAAACATAAAATAACAGAAAAACATGATTTTGATTACAAAAATACGAAAATTTTGGCAACTGAAAGAGACAAAAAATGTAGAGAAATTTTAGAAATGTTACACATTCGTAAAAATTTGGAAAACACAGTCAATGAAAGAACGGACATTAAACATCTAAATTCTATCTACAACAACTTAATAAACCTCACAAATAACACTCGCAAAATAAACACACAACAATCACAAAACATCACATCTCACAACTCATTCTTTCCAGATCTACCTTCAATTTCACACACATAAACGAACAATATACACATACATCTGGATAAGTATATAAAAAACAATATGTAATTGTATATATGTAAATATAATCACAATTAAGAATCACCTGGCTTACCATGAGTTTTTCAGAGGTTTCCTCATGGTGAAGAAGACTAAAACTTCCGAAGCGAATCTGAGCCAGAAATATTCCTCTGATAATGAAAATCAATAAGTGAATATACAAAAAAACTAATTTGATTTTTCTAAAAATTAAGTTTGACATTTGATATCCATAGTAACTCATAAATTCAATCATTCATTAGTTTTGACAAAGTTGTAATATAACAACGAAACGTCAACAGAAATAAACTTTTTCATATTAAAAAAGCCTGTTAATGCTAAAAACTTTCAAAATAAATACCTCAAACAGGCAATAAATCAATTTCAAGATATATATATATATGTATATATATATATATATATATATATATATATATATATATATATATATATATATATATATATATATATATATATATATATATATATATATATATATATATATTATATATATACAACTTGAGAGAGCAAAATCAACGTGGATGAAGTATTTATCAAGGGCAGCAAACTGATTATATGGTGGAAGGCATGCACAGCGAAACATTTAGAGACAAATAAGGAAAACATGTCAAGCTTGAATGTAACTAAGAACACAAGAGTAAGTATATTATGGAAGAAGTAGTTCTTGATGAAGTGAGTATGATTTCTCAGACCAAGTAAGGCGCTGGAACCTTCATAACCAAGCATAAAACAAGAATATTGAAAAAACTGAAAATGACAGTAAAGAATATCATATATGTTTCTGAAATGAAATTGAATTTTGTCTCTCCGCCTCTCCTTAAATATGCTCTGAATTTTATGCATATTTTCTTCTTTCCTTTGATTTGTAATTCATAATATATTACGCTTTGAAAGGAATTTTTGAGAGAGATTTTAATAATAGTTGTTATGATTCCAAATTAATTCATAATTTATATAAAATACAGAATGTCCAAAATCATTTGACAAAAATGCACACTAATATCAGCAGCATTTGAAAATACATTCATGAATTTGAAGTCTCTCTGCAGGACTGCCGTCAAAAAATCTACGTAATAATCTTAACAAAAACATTTAAATAGAAAAACCGGAGTGATACAATACTGATGGTTATGAATGTGTAAACAATGAATGGAATTTGAATAGAAATGATTTTGTCTTCGCTGAAGGACTTGAATTTGGGTACAAACCAATATCTCTTGGTTTCGTTTACGTATTGGAAGTAAATATAGGACAGAAAACCCCAAACACTGAGATCACTGGAGTATAAAAATCACCGAGTTCCTGAGCCCAAACTTACACTGGCTCACTTCTAAATTGTATTCGAAGTGCCGAGAAGCCGCTTTGTCATGTCATGACTGGAAACAATAAATGTTCATTGCCAAGTATTTATATGTTTTCCTCTTGCATTGACTAAATGTGATCTCCATTCCACATTTGAAATTCCTTCTACTGTATTTTGCTATTTCAAACACTCAAGGTGGGACATTTAAGACCAAACTGCCTTTTAATATCGCTGAAGAATCCATCTTCAATATCAAGCATTCGATCGAATGGATGCTTGGTGCTCATCATTAGCTTCAGGTCGTTCGTATACAATGGATAATTGGCTTTTATAACTTCCGTGTTGTTATGTGTGATAGAAAATCAGTGATAGATCAATCTCCGCGATATCCTCTATCCTCATTGCCAAGAAGAGGGCTCAGAAAGTCTCCCAGAAATATTCCTTCCATTATCGGTATAATTTTTGTCGATATGTGACAGTTGACTCCATTCTGGTGTAGTGTGGTCTTTCATGTATACATAGCATACCCTAGGAAGCTAATTACAGAGGGAGCAATTTTGCAGATTTTCTTCACCTGAATCAACCAATTGTGAGGTACAGAATCAGATACTTTTTGGTAATCAATGTATGCCATTAACAGGTTCCTCTTCTTGATTTTTTATATGGATCTGTTGTAGATCCATTTCGACCTCTTTTAGCCACTCTGTTCCGCATTTACTATTCATAATTATATTGAGTAGTTTCTTCGGTATTTTGCACTGTTTGATTCTGTAGACATGTGCATAGAACTATGCTCGTCGTATTCTGATTTCTTCCGTTATTGTATTTGTCTCTTGATACAGTTCATTCTGAGGTATTTTCATCCAAATACCGTTTCTATTGATTCGCCCGTAAATATTTCTGAGAAATTTTCGTTCTTTTTTTTTATTTCTCTAATTCTTGAATGGTCGCCAATAACCATTGTTTCAGCTGCGTAAATTGCTTCTGGAAGAATCGTTGTATTATAATGCCTCAATTTGGCACCTCTCGAAAAGCACTTTTTGTTATAGTGAGCCCATGTTAGATTGAAGGCCCTTTGGAGCTAGGTAAATCTCTTCATTAGCGATTCGGTTTAAACCTGAGGACTGTATAACTTCTCCGAGGTATTTAAAATGGCCTACTTGCAGAATTTCACCATGTTTCGTCATAAGAGAAGCTTTATTTTTTTGTATTCTTTCCATGTAATTGGTTTTATCATTAAAAATTTGTAACACGGTTTTCTGCGCAATTTCATGTAGTTTTTCTACGGCGAGAATGGCTTCAGTTCTGTTTTCTGTGATGATAGCAATATCGTCTGCAAAGGCGAGATATTTGAGATTTATTTTATTTTCTTTTTGATACCCACATGTGTGCCCTTTACGTGAAGTTCCCATTCCCTAATGATCTTTTCGAAAACAATATTGAAAAGAATTGGCAAAAGTCCGTCCTCCTGCCGCACACCAGTTTTGATTTCACAGGGATCTGATATTTCCCCCATAAATTTTACCTTGGCAGTTGTACCTGTAAGTGTCTGTTCTACAATTTTTCGGGTCTTTCGATGGATTTCAAATTCCTTCATGATTTCAAAAAGGGTTTCGCGGTCTACCGAATCATATGTTTTCTTGAAGTCAATGCATGTGAGCACTGTACTCTACATTTCCTCATCTATATTATCGTCTTCAAAGTTCAGATCTGTTCAGCACATGATCGGCCTTTTCTGAATCCAGCTTGGTATTCCCCAATTAGTGGATCCGCTTGGTGTTCTACTCTGTTAAGGAGTGCTTTAGAAACCATTTTGTACGCAACCGGGGGTTAGGAAATTCCCCTGTAATTATTGATATCCATTTTGTCCTCCTTTTTGTGCAATGGATGTATCAACGCGCATTTCCAATCCTCTGGTATCTGAAACGGTAATTAGTAATTGAGTAACGGAACAGATTCCGTTCTCAAGATTTCTGATATCAAATGATGAAGTTTTTGCGTCATTGTATTATCGTTCAGTTTCCAGAGTTCCGCAATAATCTCATCTCCTCCTGCTGCTTTGTTGTTTTTGAGTTGCTTGATATTTGCCGTAATCTTTTTCATATCAGGGGCTTGCGAGTCTGTATGCGTAAACCCCGAAAAATCGAACTTGAGTTTTTCTTGGGGTGGATTGCAGTTGAGAAGGGTGCTGAAATATTCAGCTCACATTGTGCAGTTATTTTTTGTGTTAGTTTCCAACGTGCCATCGGATTCTCTGAAGTAAAGACTGGGCACTTGGTATCCTCGCAAGTTTTCTCTGAAAGTTTCGTAAAAATCTCTAGTATTATTATTGGTGAAATCCTTCTGTATTTCGTGACACCTGTTATCATCATATCTCCGTTTTTCTCTTCTAATTACTTTGGAGGCCTGTTTTTGAGTTATAAGGAAGTTCTCCCAATTTTCCTCATTTTTATGGACGTTAAATTTTTTCCATGCAGTTATTCTCTTGTCGACTTCTTGGTCGCAAATTACGTTTCACCAGCAATGTTTCCTGGTGCGAGGAGGTTTCCATAGTGTAATGGCTTTCTGAATATTCTTTGTAAGTATTTCCCAATTCGTCGATTTTTCCTGATTCATTTGTGCAATGATTCTTTCCTTATAAAGTTTCAGATATTCGGGAACCGACCTAACTTTTCTGGGTTTAAATTTTTCATTTTTATTGAGTTGAAATTTTATTTTTATTTGGAGGAGATAGTAATCCGAATCAAAGACACCTTTGCGAGTTCTGACATTCAAAACTTCCTCTACGTTGTTCTTGGAAATTACGACATGATCAATTGGATTTTCACCCTGCTTGAGACTTGGCGATCTTCAAGTAGTTAACTTCGAAGTTTCTACAGAACGCGATTAACCTTTCACCGTTCTTGTTGGTACGTTTGTGTTTGGTATGTGGACCTGTAGAATCTCTAGATTTCCTTTCCTTACCTAGCTGTGCGTTAAAATCTCCTAGCAAGATTTTCACGTGGTGTTTTGTTATTTTATTGGTTGTTTCTTTCAATGTTTCCCAAAAATCTTGTACGCTTTCCGAAACGGTTTTGTTGTGGTGATTAATGGAAGCGTGCACGTTGATTAGAGTGTAACTTTTTTTAGCTGATTTAATAAAAAGCAACGAGACTCTCTCGTTGGGCCATGTGAAATTAATAACCGAGTCTAGTATGGAATTATGTATTGCGAATCCGGTACCTAAAAGCAGTAATCTGCCCTTTACTTTCACGGCAGTTTTCCCCTTGTAGATTCTGAAACTGTCGGTTCGAAATGATTCTCGTCCATGAATCGTGTTTCTTGGAGAGCGGTGATTTCCAGATTGAACTTTCTCATGGTGTTGGTGATCTGCTTCAGTTAAACTGTTTTAGCGAGTGTATTAACGTTAATTGTACCGATGTTATATTTTTGTTTGATTATGAGATTATGGAAGGTTTTCGAGAACTCAGATTCTTCTCCGCATGTTATTCTTTGATTTTCTTTTCCATCATGAGTTCAAGCTGAACAGAGCTTTGTGGTGTTCTCAGTTGAGACCACAGAGTGTACGACTCGATTTTTGAGTTCGAAAAAATTGAAATACAGCCGCCTCAAATAGGGAAAAAGACGCCGACCATTGGCCGTCAGATACTGAACAGACGCCAATGGATTTGTTCAGTTAGTTTATGGTCCGCCCTGTGTATCAGTGTCTCCTATATCTAGGAGACTTTTCCCTATTCGCCACCCTGGGAGGCGCCCGATGAGGGTATTAACAACCCCACACGAGGTAAATCCATTATAATTGAACATAAACTCAAATTCTAACACTTGAGCTTATGATTAACACTTACTGCCTACGGGTTTCTTCCTTACAAACGACTTCAGAATTATTCTGTTAGCATCTGAAGAAGTCGTTTGTAACGACGAAACGCGTCATGTTATGCAGTCAATAAAGTGTGAATGTTAAGTTGAAGTGTTTGAATTTAAGTTTATATCCAATTTCAAAATTGACTGTGTGACTATCAGAATATCTCTTAAAAAAAAGTCTGCTTTCATAACAATCAGTTTGATCCAGTATTTTGACATTCGGTAAAATCAAAACTACGACCCCTTTTCTGGTGATGATCAACCAATGTGCAGGTTTTTTGTCCTAGTCCGCAATACTTTTGCTTGACATCGTATGTTTGACCTACGTAGCAGCTGTCATATGCTTGACACTACAATTTTTAAACTACATTGGTGTTTAAACAGACACGAACAGGAACGATCAACTTGATAAAGAAATTTCATCTCTTTATCGTATTTGTATTTGACGATTTTCATTTCGAGAAAACTTCGGAACATAGAAATGAAAATTTTGAAAGGCTGGCCTGAGTTAATTTCGTAATTTTTCACTCGGAACATCAGTTCTCTGATGTACAGGAACATTTGACAGTCGTCATGTTTCCACTAGGTACATGAATGGCATTCTTTCGAATAGCACACATGTGTATTATACGATATGTTGATGAAGAACATCATCGTTTCCACCATCAAGGTAAAGTTCAAGTAATATTTAGTCCACTTCGATGAAGAAGCGACATTTTATCGTGAAATTTTTCTCAGTAATTGTTTAGTCCGATGTTTAATGAAAACTCAATAACACTATCAGAATGAAATGAAACTAAGCATCATGTGCTTTTTAACATATTTTGTCAGATATTGTTCGAACAACATTGTGGTTTCTCAGGTGTAAGCACTATGATAATATATGATTATCATATTTTAGGTTAGGAAGCCACTAATTTCGTGAAACGATATTGTTGGTTCTTAGAAAATAGATTGACTTTTTGGACCAGCAAGAAAGGAATATTCGTGACTACTTCCACAGGAAGTCTGTTGACTCACATCTGCACAGAGTGATCTGACAAATTGATAACTCCACGACTCTGAAATAGAGTGAAGGCTAGGTTGCAAGTTATTTGAAAAAAAAACCGCTGCATGGGACGCATATCAATAAAACTACGACTAAAAATGTCGACAAGGAAGCGTCAAACTACTGATTCGGGATAGGCAGAAAGTTTCCCGAAAATGAAGGCACACTCTCAGATATTAAAGACCAGGTTATTTCAACCCTCAATCACCTGAAACGCATCGTTATAGACGCAAAAGTGAGGGACGGCAGGTGCCGATTTAGATGTCAAACTTCAGAGACAATCCAACATATAACAGGAGGATGGAGAAATATGACACAGGGATACAAGGAGAAATATAACACCGTATGTGTCAAAAAATTATGTATCAAGAACTGGCATTAAAATCACATCTTCTACAGAAGGAAAAGTTGCCTAACTGAAAATACATTCCGGAAACAATTTTGGAGAATCGTCAGTTGAGACTACACTGGGACCGCACTAGCTTGACTGATCAAGCAGTTCCCCACGATAGGCCCGACCTCGTAACGGTAGACAAAAAACGCGAAAAACTACATTTATCGAGGTGGCAATTCTAAATGCGAACAACCTAATTGAGAAGAATGCCGAAAAAATCTCAAAATGTCGAGAACTTGAAACTCTCGACATTTTCTCGACATCTCGAAAAACTCTGCTGAAAAATATCAGAGAAGTAGGACTCGGCGAACATGTCGTATGAGGCATCAAGGCCGTCACGAAGTTTTAAGGACAACTGAAAATAACGCCATGCAGATCGCTGCCGATAAGATCGCCGCCATGTGGAGCACCGCCACGGGCCTGATAACTTTGAAAGTGCCTTCCTCACAGACCTCAATCCTTCTGATGTGTATCATGTGTATGTGTGGGGATAAGAGGAAGGTCTCCTCTGAAGGAGTGTGAAAGTTGTGAGGCTTGAAAACGGGAATAAAGATAATCTTTTTTTCAAACAAATATTTCAATTTTATATTTGTCTTAATTTACATGTTATATTTATCTTTCAGACTAAGAAAGATTATCGCAGGATTCAATCTTAGTGGAAACGCATTATATATTTTCATAACTTGATTAAACGAATCATTTCGATATAAGTTTGTGTTGGGGTTTATTCAGATGAAAATTCCCTCTGGAACGAAAGTATTATAATCATGAATATCACCAAGTAGTCTACATCCGTCAGATGTGTTGGTAGTAAGTGATGTAACATTTTATATAAGAAAGTAATTGTGTGAAAATTATGCTGAGTTTCATTTCATTCCAATGGTGTTATTGAATTTTCATTAGATATCGGACCAAACAATTACTGAGAAAAATTTCACGATAAAATGTCGCTTCATTTCTATGTTCAGAAATTTTCCTCGAATAAAAATCTTTTTCATCAAGTTGATCGTCCCTGTTCGTGTCTGTTTAAAGACCAATGTGCTCGTAGTTTACAAAATAGTAATGTCAAGCATGGGGCAGCTGCTACGTAGGTCAAACTATGCAATGGGTCAATCACAGTGAGTCCGCACAAAAGTAATTGCGGACTAGGACAAAAAACATGCGCATTGGTTGTTGAAACCGTGTTGAAAAGTCGGAATAATGTTTCGAGACTCGGTAAAGTCTCTAAGACGATCGTTTAATATTTTCTCAAATATCTTTCCCATTACATTAAGCAAGGATATAGGCCTGTAGTTATCTGGTGAGGTAGAATCTTTATTTGGTTTCGGGATCATTATCGTCGTAGCTTCTTTCCATAAAGAAGGAAAGTAACACAACTCTAAACAGCGATTATAGATAGATTTAATAAATTCAATGGCGTTTGGCGGTAGGTGACGGAATACGGAACGAGAGAGGCCATCTTTGTCTGGTGCCGTATTCTTACCGCATTTGATAACTTCGGAAACCAATTCAGTATTAACAGGGGTGTTGAAAATATTATTGCCATTCAATTCAGTCACAACCGCTATATTTTTGAGAATATCTAGGTGCCGTTTTAGGGTATTGAACAGCTGCACGTTAAATCTAGGATTTTGGGGGATTTGAAAGATATTTTGGAGATGCTGTTTAAAAATATCAGCTTTCTCCTGTGGGTCAGATGTGATGTGACCGTCAGGGGACTTTAAATGTGTGATTCTCCTAGATCTCGAACAAGTGAGCATGCGGAACTTACGCCAATACTCTTTACCATTCCGGAAGTCTAGCGTAGACGTTATGTCTGACCACTTTTCTTCTTTGAAACGGTTAATTTCTCGGCGTATTGTAGCAGATAGTCGGTTGTATTCAGTTTTCAAGGCATCATTCCTCGTACACAAATACGTACGATAGAGACGCCTTTTCGACTTAATAAGACTGACGATGAATGGCGGTAACGAAGGACGATTAATATCTACCGTTTTTTCAGGAACACAGGCATTATAAGCTTCCGAAATGAAAGTAGAAAAGTCATTAAGAGAATGATTTATTTGAAATTGATTATCTAGAGGTTGTAGCGGTGGAAGATTATTTGCCACATTATTCTGGAACTCTTCCCAGTTGGCGTTTTTGTGGTCCTTGACAGTAATGATTGTAGTGGCCGGAGGCGGTGGTTGGGCAATATTTGAATGAATAAGTAAAGGAAGGTGGTCAGAAGTAATTGTTTGACCGATAAAACAGGGCTCTTCGAAATAATTGATTAGATCTGGGGTAGTGATGATATGGTCTGTGATAGACATACCATTGTGATTGAAAAAGGTGGGGTCGATATTAAAACAACGCCATAAGTTGTGTTGTATGAGACATTCAGAGAGTATTCGACCGTTTCTGTTTGTTACAATGTCTCCGAATTGAATATGTCGGGCGTTAAAATCGCCTAACAGAATAGAGTTTGAAATTGTGGCTACATATTCGAAAAAATTGGCTCGAAGTAAGTTGCCAGGAGGATTATAAAGACTGAAGATGGCTACTGTTAAATTATTAATTTGTACTTTCGCGGCTGCACATTCGAGAGCTGTGAATTGAATAGGGAGTTTGAATTCTGTCGAATATAAAGTGTTATGAATTAATAGTGCAGTGCCACGAGTAGTGCTGAGAGTGCTATTCCTTTGAAATGTTTTGTAGTTAGAAATTTTTAGGTCAAATTTCAACTTGGTTTCAGTAATTGAAAGGATAGAAATGTTAGAACTTTGTAGGAGTGCTTTCAACAGATGACGCTTGCGGCGAAAACCGCAAGCGTTGACAGTACCTAACGTGAAATTTAAATTCATAGACTACTTATTTTATACAGGGTTGAACTGTGATGATCGTTCTCCCCCGAAATAATTAATAGGGGCCATTGCAATTGAAATTCTACCGCCAGTGTAGTTAATGACGGTATTTCTGTTCAGGAAGTCGGCTGAGGCCCTCTCGATGACTTTGGCGATGAGTAATCGCTTGTCGGGAAAAACATTCGATAAAGTTTGGGTGATAAACTTTATCATGGAATCTACGCGGGAGAAATGCTCGTAATAGTTGTCGTCAATGGGTTCGATTTCATTGAGGACTTTGATTGGGGCTGTATTTTCGGGGGTTTTGGGGGTTCTAACCGTTTAGGGCATTTCATATTCCACGCTGGATGTTTTCCCTTACAATTAGGGCATGTGGGATTTTTGAAATTGGGGCAGATGATGTTTTTGTGGGAGTTACCGCAAGTTGCACAAGTAGGCTTGTCTGTGCATTCAGTGCGGTGGTGTCCCGATTTAGTGCAGGTAGTGCAGTATTTCTGGACTGGCTGAGGGACTTTGGAAGGCTCTACTGTATGGATCCGTCCGTAAATTCGGACGCCTTTAAGCAGTAGATGATCTATAGACGTTTTTGAGTGTGTAATCACTCGAATGAGAGAGGTTGGTTTCCCTGTGGCTCTAGAAATTATTCGCCAACATTTATGGAAATTGATGCCCTGTTTCCGTAGGATGAGCTCGATTTCTTCGAGAGAATATTTCTGGTCAACATATTTAGCAACGCAGTCAATCAATCAATCGATCAATAATACGTTTATTTTCAAATATTGTTTTGGGATACATTATTTTGTAAATATATATCAAAAGGGCGGGGGGCTATAAGGTTTTTCAACCTTCTTCAACCCGTATGAATTTAAATTCCTATTGTCTTTGCAAAAGATCTAGAGCAAATTTTTATTATTATATATTTACTTCAGGGATTTAAACGGCTGTGGCCGTCTTTTATTGATTTTTGCTAATTACGTGCCATTTGGTCAAATGTCCGATTTTCAATTCATCTGACATTTGATGGTGAAGGAAACCACAGAAAACATTACCCACGTAATGTACATAAATTTCTTATAATTATCTCATTGTGTACATTTGATGATTCAAGCAATTAATTAAATAAAAAGATACATTAATTAATAGAATTTGATGATTCAATCGATTAATTGAATAAAATTAAATAAAAGATACAATTATTGATAGGATTTTCATTATAAGTCTTTCGATATGAATTTTGAAATGTTTCTTGTTTTTGCGCACTTCACTCGCGCACTATTGGCCTTTCGCGCACTACGATATTCGCGAACTTACGCGTTTTTTCTATTTACTTTTAACGGCTGACGGAACATTGTTTTGAACTAATCTACGCGTTTTACCGCAGTACTAGTGGGATGTCCTCTAGGTGGTCGAGGACTTCTTCGGAAGGATCTTATAAAGAGCGGAGTATTCTAGCTGGCGGGAAAGGAACTTTGTTTTTTGGTTTTCTGCAGAGTTGACGTCCCCTTTGAACTCCAGGTGTCAACAGAGTGTTCCGGGCGTCCTGGTTGGGTCCTTGTAATGTACGTGTGGCGTAACGTGCTTGGAGTTTTTTCATGGATTGAAATATCGTGTTAATCTTCGCGGTTTCATGCACAAGAATCGAAGGATAGAATTTGTAGAGTCTGAATATACTACGAATGATTGCTCTTTCGCAGGCTTCCATTCTCCTCACTAGGCGTTTCGGAAGTGTCGTATATAGCAAACATCGATAAGAGGCAATTGGCCTTATGTATGATTTGTATGTGTGAAGTAGAGTTTGAGGATTACATCCTCGAATTCTACCTTTAAGAGCGTAAAGTAAGTTTGCTCTGTTACGAATCTTCCTGAACACCTTTTCTATATCCGATTCCCATGAATAATATTTCGAAAAAGTGATACCCAAGTAAACGATTTCATCCTGAAGTTGTAGTTTTTCGCCCCACAACGTCAGTTGAACGTCCGTTTTTTTAAATTTTGGAGATTTCTGCTGCACACTGCTGTCGTTCGGCCTGTAGTCCAAAGGGCTGTGTCGTCTGCAAAAAGAGAAATATGTGTATTTATATTGACTGGAATTGGAATATCATGAGTATATATTATATAGAGGAGTGGTGATAGGATTGATCCTTGAGGAATGCCAGCTAGGGGAGAAAAGGACTCAGAGTAACTATCGCTTATTTTAACTCTGGTGGTGCGTTCTGTGAGAAATTAATTAATTAATTCAACGAAGTTAAAAGGTAAGCGTATATTCAGAAGTTTCTGAACGAGTCCAGCGTGCCAGACTTGATCAAAAGCCTTATGAATATCAAGAAATATCGCGAGAACGCATTCACCTGAGTTCATAGCTACAGTTAATTCTGAGTGTAATTGAAGAAGAGGATCATGCGTGGAGTGGAAAGCTCTAAAACCGTGTTGAAAGCGAGGTAAAATATCATTTGACTCAACGAAGTCCCTAAGCCGCCCCTGCAATATTTTCTCAAAAACTTTACCGATAACATTCAGTAAAGAAATTGGTCTATAATTATTAGGGTTGGTAGGGTCCCCGTTGGGTTTTGGTATAAGTATAGTGGTGGCTTCTTTCCACACATCCGGAAAATAGCACAATTCTAGACAACGATTGAAGATGTTACTCAGGAATTCAAAACATTCCTGAGGAAGTTGTCTTAGTACCACGCGAGATAGTCCGTCGCGGCCCGGTGCCGTGTTTTTCCCCGAGTGTAAGGCTTCCGCAACCATTTCCGCGTCGATTCTAGTATCGAAGGTGTTGTCTCCGTTCAGTTCGATTCCGTTATTAAGGCCTCTGAAAATTGCGATGTTTCTTTCCGTGATCGCGAAATGGTTCGCGTCGAATCGCGGATTTCGCGGTGTTATAAAAATATTTGATAGGTGTTGTTTGAAAATGTTCGCAATTTCCTGTGGCTCCGATATGATATTATCGTTTTCCGGTGACTTTAAATGAATGACTTTTTTCTTTCTATTTCCCGAAAGTATTTGAAATTGGCGCCAATACTCTTTACCGTTTCTGAAGTCGAGTTTCGATGTAATGTCTGCCCACTTTTCTTCTTTGAAACGATTAATTTCACGGCGTATGAGCGCGGATAAACGATTATATTCGGTTTTAATTGCGGCGTCTCTATTTCTAAGAAATAAGCGATAGAGACGTCTCTTGCTCTTTATTAAATTTACTATGAACGGAGGCAACGGTGTTTGATTCAAATTGATTGTTCTATCCGGGGTGCATGCGTTATATGTTTCCGATACGGAAGTTGAGAATTGTTCGATAATTTGATCAATTTCATGTGTGTTACGAAAAGTCTGAGGAGGTGAGAACGTTTGAAGTATCATTGCACGGAATTGTTCCCAATCAGTGTTTTTAGACTCTTTTAAAGTAATAATAGTAGGAGGTAATTTTGGCGGTTGTGCAATGTTAGAATGAACCAGTAAGGGAAGGTGGTCGGAAGTAATAGTTTGACCTATGAAACAAGGTTCTTCGAAATATTGGATGAGGTCAGGCGTTATAATAATATGATCAATAATGGACATACCAGTATGACTGAAAAAGGTGGATTTGTATTAGGGCATAGCCATAGATTATTTTCTATGAGACACTCTGAAAGAATTTGTCCATTTCTGTTCGTTGAATTGTCGCCGAATTGAATATTTCTAGCGTTAAAATCGCCAAGAAGTATTGTATGTGGATTAAGTGAAACGAATTCAAATAAATTATCTGGAAAAGTTTCACCTGGAGGATGATACAAACTGATAATTGTAACTATAATATTATTTATTGTAACTTTCGACGCTACACACTCTAGATTTGAAAATTGATCTGGAAGTTTGAACTGTATTGAATGTAGTGAATCATGTATCAATAGCGCAGCACCTCGAATAGTTCCTAACGTACTATTGCGTTGATATAAATTATAATTGGACATTTTGAGATCGAATTTCAACTTAGTTTCCGTTACTGAAAAGATAGATATATTGTGCTCTGTTAGAAGAGCTTTGCGGCGAAGTCCGCAAGCGTTGATCGTACTCACCGTAAAGCTCATCGCGTTCCGTATGCCGTTGACTACCGTATACGCGGTTAGTAAAGTCCCTCGATCGGCTCGAGGGAAATTGAAATGCTGCCGCCACAGTAGTTAACTACTGTTGTGCGGTTTAAGAAAGCGCGAGAAGATTGCGCGACCGTTTTCGCGATTAATTCGCGTTTTTCCGGAAAGACGTTTGATAGGGTTTGAATAATAAACCTTATCATAGCGTTGACTCTAGCAAAATTTTCTGCTATTCCGTCGTCCTCCTCGAGTGTCTCGTTGAGAACTTTGACAGGAGCGGCCTGTTGTGGCTCCGCCGGGGGAACTCTACGTTTGGGGCATTTGAGGTCCCAGGCAGGATGATCGCCTTTGCAATTGGGACAGGTAGGGTTCTTTAATTTGGGGCAGACAGTGTTTTTGTGCGAATTACCACAGGAAGCACAAGTAGGTTTGCCCCTACATTCGGTTCTGTCATGTCCGGATTTCGAACATGTAGAACAATATTTTTGAATCGGCGTCGGAACTTTAGATGGTTCCACTTCATGTCTGCGTCCGTATAAACAGACGCCCTTCAGAAGTAGAGCATCAATAGACGTTTTAGAGTGAGTTATCACTCTAATTAGAGTTGTAGGGCGGCTGGTTGCCATAGAGCTTATTCTCCAGCATTTGAAGAACTCAATGTTCTGCTGGTTAAGGCATTCAGCGATTTCGTCGATTGTGTAATCGACAGGGACAGATTTTATTACGCAAGAATAATTTATTTTTCTCGGTTGTTCCGCAGAATTTCTTCTCGCGGCACCGTTCAGCGGACTAAAGGAGATAGTTGGATTGCCGACCAAATCCTAAAGAGTTTTCTGGAAATTGGTTGGGGCTGGAGTGCTGCACTCAATTAGTGCAGTCTTGTTGAAGTTGACCTTGACGTTAGTGAGGTCAAGGCACGTAGTTTTGAGAATTTTATAGAATTCCCGTTGATTTTTGATTTCGTTCGGGATGTTTCGTACAACATAACGAAATACTGAAGGTTTTTGAATAGTCAGGTTGTCTGACGATGTTGATTGGGACGAGCCAATCGAAGAGATTGATGAGTTTAGCTGCGAACTCGCGGGAGTACTTGTCGAGGGCGTGGGTTCAGCGACGTGAACCGTTGGCTTTTGATTAAGCGTAGAAGATTTCGTTGACGGCGAATTAGTGCCGGATGATTTCGGTGAAGCCGATTTCTGTTTTTTGCTTCGGGTGAGAGATCCCGAAGCAAGTGGTTCGCTCATCGGAGTCGATGAACGCGGACTAGTTGGAGCCACAACCGCGGCGCTCGCGGTCTTCGTAGCGGGTGGCTTTTTACGGCCACCCCCTTTGGCGCTATTACGCATAAGAAAAAGACGTCAGATGTTCGCGAATATATAAGTACAATAATATATAAATTACTATAAATAAGTAAAGGTTATACGATATATAGTATGTAAAAGGTAGCTATATATGAGTTACCTTTTTACCACTATAAAAAATTAAACTATAGTCAATTATGCTGAAAATAATAAATGAAATGCAGATAATTTGAGATTATGTAAGAAATGTCGAGAAAAGTTGACAACACAGTAAACGACTCACCGGAGGGGCGTGGCCTCTGCTCGGGTTCTCGCTTATTGGCTGCTTTCCAGTCGAAGAAACTTTGAAGAAGCTACAGGACTTGAGAAAGTCCTGTAGCCATTCATTCGAAATCTAGCATCTCTAGTGTAAAGACGTGTAGGTAGAAGCTCCCAGCCGACGAAGTGTGCCTGCAAGTTACAAAAGGTAGAGGAAATAGTCCCTGGTTATACTATTTCCTATCCGCCGGACTTTCTCAAGTCCTGTAGCTGCTTCAAAGCTTCTTCGACTGGAAACCAGCCAATAAGCGAGAACCCGAGCAGAGGCCACGCCCCTCCGGTGAGTCGTTTACTGTGTTGTCAACTTTTCTCGACATTTCTTACATAATCTCAAATTATTTGCATTTCCTTTATTATTTTCTGCATAATTGACTATAGTTTAGTTTTATAGTTGTAAAAAGGTAACTCATATATAGCTACCTTTTACATACTATAGATGATTCAATCTTCACTTATTTATATTAATTTTTATATTATTGTACGCGAATATATCGCGTGCATCTGACGTTTCTTTCTAATGCCTAATAGCGCCAAAGGGGGTGGCCGTAAAAAGCCACCCGCTACATTAAAGCCTGAGTCTCCGCCGCCGAGACGCTCCTCTACGCCTAAGAGCAATTCGTCTGCTTCGGGATTAACTACCCGAAGCAAAACTACTAAAAAATCAACCGGCATTGCCCTCCAGAAAAGTTCTTCAACTTCAAATATCCAAAACTCACCTACCTCCATCATCACTGTGCACGAGGGAATGCCGGGCACCAGTAAAGCCACTTCGGCTACAGCTTTCTTCGCAAATAGATCGCCTTTAAACGTTTCTCTGTCATCTATAAATTCTGATGCATCATCTCTATCGAAAGGCGATCAGACGGTCAAAAGGCCGACCATATTTCGCTATGTTATTCGTAACATACCTAGCGAAATCAAATCTCAACGGGAATTCTACAGAATTCTGAAGACCACGAATCTAGACTTGATTAACCTGAAGGTTAATTTCAATCAAACGGCACTCGTAGAGTGCAAAACTCCTGCTGCAATTACGTTCCAGAGAACGTTACAAACTCTAGTCGGTCATCCGACAATAACTTTCAGCCCCCTTAACGGGCCCGCCAGGAGAAGTTCCACGGAACAGCCTCGAAAGGTCAATTATTCTTGTGTCATCAAATCTGTCCCCGTCGATTACACAATCGACGAAATTTCAGAGAGCCTTAACCAGCAGAACATCGAGTTCTTCAAATGCTGGAGAATCACTTCTATGGCCACAAGCCGTCCGACCACTCTCATTAGAGTAATTACAAATTCAAAAGCATCGATCGACTCCCTACTTCTGAAGGGCGTTCGTTTTTACGGACGAAAACATGAGGTAGAGCCTTCAAGAGTCCCAAGGCCCATCCAGAAATACTGTACGACATGCTCCAAATCCGGGCATGATCGAACTGAATGTAGAGAGAAACCAATATGCGCCACTTGCGGTAATTCGCATAAAAATTCTGTCTGCCCCAATATCCAAAACCCCAAATGTCCCAATTGTAAAGGCAATCATCCTGCCTGGGACCTAAAATGCCCCCAGCGTCGTGCGCCCCCAGTGAAAGTTCTCAACGAGACTAGCAGTACCGACGAACAGAACGTTGAGAACTTCGCAAGAGTAAACGCCATGATAAGGTTCATCATTCAAACCTTATCAAACGTCTTCCCCGAAAAACGGGAACTAATTGCAAAAACAGTCGCGGTTTCATCTCGTGCCTTTCTTAACCGCACAACGGTAGTTAACTACTGTGGCGATAGTATTTCGATCTCCCTCGAGCCAATCGAGGTACTTTACTAACCGCGTATTCGGTAGTCAACGGAACACGGAACTCAATGAACTTAACGTTGGGAACTATCAACGCTTGCGGCCTTCGTCGCAAACGGCATCTTTTGAGAGCACTTTTAATAGAGCACAATATTTCCATTCTTTCAATAACGGAAACAAAGTTGAAGCACGATCTTAAATTCGCGAATTATAATACATATCAGCGCAATAGTACGCTAGGTACTATTCGGGGTGCAGCGCTATTAGTACATGATTCATTACATTCAACACAGTTCAAACTTCCTGATCAATTCTCAAATTTAGAGTGTGTAGCTTCGAAAGTAACAATAAATAATATTCTAGTAACAATTATTAGTTTGTACCACCCTCCAGGTGAAACTTTTCCAGATGAATTATTTGAATTTGTCTCACTTAACCCTCACACAATACTTCTAGGCGATTTTAACGCTAGAAATACTCAACTTGGCGACAATTCTACAAACAGAAATGGACAAATTCTTTCAGAATGTCTCATAGAGAATAATCTATGGCGATGCCAAAATACTAATCCTACTTTCTTCAGTCATACTGGCATGTCCATTGTTGATCACATGATCATAACGCCTGACCTTATTCAATATTTCGAAGAACCATGTTTTATAGGTCAAACTATAACTTCTGACCACCTTCCTTTACTGGTTCATTTTAACATTGCACAACCGCCGAAACTTCCTCCTTCTAACATTACCATCAAAGACTTTAAAAACACTGATTGGGAACAATTCCGTGCAATGATACTTCAAACGTTCTCACCTCCTCAGATCTTTCGTAACACACATGAAATTGATCAAATTATCGAACATTTCTCAACTTCCGTATCGGAAACTTATAACGCTTGCACTCCGGATAGGACAATAAATTTAAATCGAACACCGTTGCCTCCGTTCATAGTAAATTTAATCAAAAGTAAAAGGCGTCTCTACCGCTCATTTCTTAGAAATAGAGACGCCGCTATTAAAACGGAATACAACCGATTATCCGCGATCATACGCCGTGAAATTAACCGTTTTAAGGAAGAAAAGTGGTCAGACGTAACGTCAAAACTTGACTTCAGAAACGGTAAAGAGTATTGGCGCCAATTCCATATACTTACAGGAAACAGAAAAACGAAAATCATTCATTTAAAATCACCGGATAACGACAATATCATTTCGCAGCCACTGGAAATTGCGAACATTTTCAGAAACCATCTTTCGAATATTTTTGTAACACCGCGGAATCCGCTATTCGACGCGAATCATTTCGCGATTATAGAACGAAACATCGCAAATTTCAGAGGCATAAACAATATAATCGAACTGAACGGAGACAACATTTTCAATACTAGAATCAACGAGGAAATGGTAGCGGAAGCCGTACACTCGGGAAGAAACACGGCACCGGGCCGCGACGGACTATCTCGCGCGGTGCTTCGACAACTTCCTCAGGAATGTTTTGAATTCCTGAGTAACATCTTCAATCGTTGTCTAGAATTGTGCTATTTCCCGAATGTTTGGAAAGAAGCTAACACGATACTCATTCCGAAACCCAACGGGGACCCTACCAACCCTGATAATTATAGACCAATTTCTTTACTGAATGTAGTTGGTAAAGTTTTTGAGAAAATATTACAGGGTAGGCTTAGGGACTTCGTTGAGTCGAACAATATTTTACCGCGATTTCAACACGGTTTCAGATCCTACCATTCCACACACGATCCTCTCATTAAATTACACTCAGATTTAACTACAGCTATTAATTCAGGAAAATGCGTTCTCGCGACTTTTCTTGATATTCATAAGGCTTTCGATCAAGTCTGGCACGCTGGACTTGTTCAGAAACTTCTGAATATACGTTTACCCTATTATTTTGTCAAATTAATAAATTCATTTTTAACGGAACGCACCATCAGAGTCAAAATAAGCGGTAGTTACTCTGAGCCCTTTTCCCCCCTAGCTGGCATCCCTCAAGGTTCAATCCTATCACCACTCCTTTATATTATATATACATATGATATTCCAAATCCTGTCAATTTAAATACACATATTTCCCTTTTTGCAGATGACACGGCCCTATGGACTACAGGCAGAACGACAGCAGTATGCAGCAGAGAACTGCAAAGGCAACTGGATGCGTTCAGTACGTGGGCCCGAAAATGGAGAATTTCACCGAACCCAAGTAAAACGCAATCGATCCTTTTTCACAATTATAAACAGAGTAAATCTCCAAAATTTAAAAAAACGGAAGTTCAACTGACGTTGTGGGGCGAAAACCTACAACTTCAGGATGAAATTGTTTACTTGGGTATCACTTTTTTAAAATATCATTCATGGGAATCGGATATAGAAAAGGTGTTCAGGAAGATTCGTAATAGAGCAAACTTACTTTACGCTCTGAAAGGTAGAATTAGAGGATGTAATCCTCAAACTCTACTTCATACTTATAAAACTTTCATAAGGCCAATTGCCTCCTATCGATGTTTGCTATATGCGACACTTCCGAAACGCCTTGTGAGGAGAATGGAAAGCTGCGAAAGAGCAATCATTCGTAGTATATTCAGACTCCACAAATTCTATCCTTCGATTCTTGTGCATGAAACCGCGAATATTGCAACGATTTTCAAATTCATGGAAAAACTCCAATTTCGCTACGCCACACGTACGCTACAAGGACCCAACCAGGACGCCCGGAACACTCTGTTGACACCTGGAGTCCAATGGGGACGTCAACTCTGCAAAAAACCTAAAAAGAAAGCACCCTTCCCGCCACCTAAAATACTCCGCTCGTTAGAAGATCCCTCCGAAGAAGTCCTCGACTATCTAGAGGACATCCCATTAGTACTGCGGTAAAACGCGTAGTTTAGTTCAAAACAATGTTCCGTCAGCCGTTGAAAGTGAATAGAAAAATCGCGTAAGTTCGCGAATATCGTAGTGCGCGAAAGGCCAACAGTGCGCGAGTGAAGTGCGCCAAAGCGCGAATCTTTTCAATACTTATCCAAAGACTAATAATGAAAATTCTAATAATAAATGTATCTTTTTATTTAATTAATTGATTGAATCATCAAATGTACACAATGAAATAATTATAAGAATTTATGTACATTACGTGGGTAAAGTTTTCTGTGGTTTCCTTTACCATCAAATGTCAGATGAATTGAAAATCGGACATTTGACCAAATGGCACGTAATTAATAGAAATCAACAAAAGACGGCCACAGCCGTTTGAACCCCCTGAAGTAAATATATAATAATAAATTTGATCCTGATCTTTTGTAAAGACAATAGGAATTTAAATTCATTCGGGTTGAAGAGAGTTGCAAAACTCTATAGCCTCCCGCCCTTTTGATATATATTTACAAAAAAACAATGTATCCCCAAAACCAAAAAGATTAATAAACGTTTTATTGATTGATTGATTGATTGAGAAAGTCCGGCGGATAGGAAATAGTATAACCAGGGACTATTTCCTCTAAATGGCTGGGAGCTTCTACCTAAACACGTCTTTACACTAGAGATGATAGTTCTCGAATGTAGCAACGCAGGAATATGACTTTGACTTTGACATAATCTTTATTTGAGTACCAATATTAAATATCACCTCGTAGTCTCTATGAAGTTAAAAATTACATTTTATAGTGTGACATTGAAGGTGTCCTAAGTCATGTTCAGACTTTACAGTCAAGGCTTAAGATATAATATATGAATTGAATAATTCGTCTTCTTGTGGATTCAGTCCTGGTCTTCGCGGAGAACCAATTTGGGCCTCTTGTGTTTCCAGTTTGCGTCTTCTTCATAGTCCGCTAGATTTGCTACCAGGGGGTTCGGGTTCGTTGGAAGGGCTGCGAACATTTTCGCTGCAGTCGCTCTGATGATCTCAAGTACACTCGGCATTCCGAGGTCTCTGTGAATCTGGGATGTTCTCACGTACCATGGGGCATCGATGGCCATCCGTAGAGATTTGTTCTGCACAACTTGCAGCTTGTTGATGTGAGTTTTTGCTGCATAGCCCCAGACTGGTGAGGCGTAGGACATCGTTGGTAGGATGATTGAATTGTAGATGCGGATCTTCGTAGCAGCACTGAGTTTGCTTCTCCTGTTGATGAGGGGATAGAGCTGACTTTGTACTGCTTTGGCTCTGGCTGTGCAGTAGTCTATGTGGAATTTCCATGTGAGCCTTCGGTCGATGATTACTCCCAGGTATTTCGCCTTGTCTGTCCAGGGGATTGGTGTACCGTTGAGGTGAATTCCTTCATCTGGCCGGTGTCTTCGTTTGCTCAGAAAAAGCGCCTGGCTCTTCTCGGAGTTTACAGAAATGCACCAAGTTGTGAACCACTCTTGCAAGTTGTCTACTGCCTGCTGCAATCTCTGCGTCGCTATGTGAGGAGACCATGATCTAGTGAAGATGGCGGTGTCGTCAGCGTAGAGGGCGAGGTTGGTATCCTATGACTTCGGCACATCTCTCGTGAAGAGGTTGTAGAGCACCGGTGAAAGCACCGATCCTTGGGGCAGTCCTGCTTCCATGATACGATCCGTGGAGTGCGAGATGCCTACACGGACTCTGAAGTGTCTCTGTTGTTGGTACAATGCAATGAGTTGAACCATGGCCTTTGGGATTCCTGCTTCAAATAATTTGAATAGTAGTCCCTCATGCCACACTCTGCCGAACGCTTTGGAGACGTCAAACAGGGCGACTCCAGTTGACATGTTCAGGTTGAAGCCTTCGCTGACATATTCCACGAGGCGTAGAACTTGGTGTATGGATGATGTTTGTGCTTGGAAGCCGAACTACTCGTCGGGGATAAGGTGGCTTTCTCTAACGTGCTCCTTGAGCCTTGTCAGGATGATGCCTTCTGCAATCTTGGACAGACTAGGAAGGAGACTGATTGGTCGATAATGCTGTGGAAATGCAGCAGCCTCTCCAGGTTTCTGAAAAACAATTACGTCTGCGCTTTTCCAGTGACTTGGAAAGTAGCGCAGACGTAACATCGCATTAATTATGGAAGTAAGTTGCCCTATGGCTCTCACCGGTAATTGTTTGAGCGCCTTGTTCGAGATACCATCTCGTCCTGGTGCTTTCCTAGTCTTGCTTTTCTTGATGCGGTACTGTACTTCGGCTGATGTAGTCGGTCGGATGCTGCGGTCGACTTCGTGTTGTAGTCTCCTAGTTACCTCGTTTTCTACCGATTATATATGGTCTAGATCTGCGTCTTCATAATTTGTTCGGAATTGAGACTCCAGGTAATCTGCAAAAGCCTCAGCCTTCTCTGCTTCTGTGTAAACAAGTCCCCTTTCTCCGTGGATCGGTGGCATCGGTATGTACTTGTTGCGAAGAATTTTAGTCATCCTCCATACGGAATGAGTTTCTTCTTCTAATAAGTCCAATTTGGTGTTCCATTGGGCGTTTCGGTGGTCTATCAGGGCCTGTTTCGATTCGGCAGTCAGGCGTCGGTATTCTTGTAGGTGTTCTGGGTCCCAGGTTCTCTAGTATCGTCTCCTTGCTCTGTTGCGGTTTCTAATCATCTCGCGGACGTCTTCTGGCGGGTTGTTGCTGCGCAGTGCTGTGCGGTGTTCGCGGCTGCAAGCCTCAATTGACCTGATGATTGCTTCCTCGAATGCTTCGACTGCAAGCTCAAGTTGATCCTGAGTCTGCAGTGGCTGGACCGGAGGGAGTGTTTCATTCAGGTGGTCCTTAAATGCTGCCCAGCATGTTGTCTTCGTCTGTGTTTCAAATTCTTCATCGGGATCTGTACCTAGGGAAAGTAAAACGGGATTATGGTCAGATGACAGATCACTTACCGCAGTTATTCTGAAGGGAAGCGTGACTTCCTTCAGAATAGCTATGTCCAGCACATCTCCTACTCCTTGGTGACTATAGTGAGTTGGCTCCGGTGGTCCTGCAACAACCATGTCTCTGTCATCGGCAAACGTTCGGAGAATATTCCCGGATGGGTAAGCCCTCCTGCTCTGCCATGACTGGTGTTTGGCGTTGAGGTCACCTGCTGCAATAGTTGGTATATTGGCGTTGAGGATTGTATCCAGGTCGGGCTCCAAGAGTCGTCGATTTGGGGGGTTGTACACCGATACGAGCCTAAGGGTTCCTATCGATGCGGTGTTGATCTCTACGGTCGTCGCCTCCATATTTTCCAGGTCGCCTGTTTGGGCAGCGTGGTGATCAAGGTGCGATTTAACGTAGATGGCAGTGCCGCCTCCTCGTCGGTCTTGTCTGTCGTTCCTGTATGACACGAAATTTCTAATCTTTTCAGTGTCCGCGGCCCTGAGGTGGGTCTCGTTCACTAAAATGACGTCAATTTCGTTCCTCGCAGCGAATTCTTGCAGTTCTAGCCTTTTCTCATGGAGTCCAATGGCGTTCCAGACAGGAATATGAGACAGTTGATTTATTATTATCGGTAGCCGCGCTTCTGTGGGCGTGGCGATTTAGGGGGGGGGGCGAAGGAAATAGTTAGGGTGCCTACAAGATTCTGGAGTGTCGTTTGAAAGTTTGGAGGGGCAGCAGTCTTGCACTCCACAAGCGCTGTTTTGTTGAAGTTAACTTTGAGGTTAACTATTGGGAGATTGGATGTGCAGAGAATTTTGAAAAATTCTCGCTGTGACTTGATGTTATCAGGAATGTTCCTGATAACATAACGAAATATTTGGTGGATAGGATTGACTGTGCAATTGTTCAATAGAGTGGAACTCGCATTGGAGCACAAGCAGGATCGAATAGATGATGCGGCCAGAGATGGTGTCGGTGACGACGGTGCCGAGGGTCTAGCGACTTCCAGCGAGAGTAATGAGGGGACATGTTGACTATTGGAAGCGGCCTTTGAAGTTCGACTCCTTGTAGAGGCACCGGAGACGGTGCTATTAGGTGTAGAGGCTCGGCGGACGGGAGCCTCAGTTGAGACCGAAAGTGACTTCGGCGATGCAGTCGCGGGGGGCGTGGCTTTAATAATTTTTAGGATTTTGGCGGTTTTAGAAGTAGCGGGTGGCTTTTTACGTCCACCCGGCTTCGGGCTACTAGGCATTACGTTAGATGTCGCGTTCAATATATAATACTATAAACAATCTCACAATAATGCTGAAAAGAAAACGATACGTTAGTATCTCACCAGGAGTGGGTGTGGCCTACAGCCCTGTTCACTTCTCGGGTCACTGGCACTGGCACTTTGGAAGAGATTTACAACTATTGTATCCCTAACTTATTGTATCTAGCAACCTGCAGGACTTGAAAAAGTCCTATGGATAGAAAATGGCTTGTGAACAGAGACTATTTCCTATTTTCCTTGCAGTTGCTCAACGACGAAAAACTTCCAGAAACTTTTCGTAGATATTTCGTCTCTTCAGATATGGTGCTTTATACTTTTTGATATCAATATTTTCTAGTAACATCCTCTATACCCAGGTAGCAGACTGACGGTAATATGACGTCATATATTGGTTTCAACATGTCGGAAAAGACGTCGACATATACGTGTCAATGACCATGCTCTGACGTCAAAATGTTACAGCCTCAAGACGTTATTTTGAGCTGTTCAAAAAACGTCATTGAACTACGATGAGAACACATCACTAATTAGCAAAAATAGACCTCATAAAGACTTTCTTCAGAGTCTATATTGTAGGGGTTCCATAATTTGAATAAAATGATCTCCATCATTAAACATTGTTTAAAAAAATTATATTTTGAAGATTAGTTTCAACCAACTTGCTTAATTCTCTTGACCAGACATTCAACTAGACTCAACTAGACATTCTCTTGATTAATTTCAATTTTTCAAATGAATGTTCTAGTTTTCATTTTCTTAAAGTTTTCATTCAGTGCCATAACCACAAAAAATTTCATTTCCTTAAAAATATCGCCGAATAGGCTCCTGAAATACGGGAATGAACGAGAGCGTACTACTAACGCAACCAACTGACATTTAAAAACATCGTTCGATGATATTTGTCAAATAGACATTGCAATTTAGTAGATAACTACGGGTATAGAAGATATGTGAAATTTCAATGCTTGGTGTGTCTGTAATCTGAGAGAGGTGTTTTCTACTGATTTCTATAGATGGAATTGTAGAGTATTCATTACTCTACGATCTTCCGCTTGAAGTCACAAGAAGACGCTTGGAGGTTGAAATCGTTGCCTCACTTCGATGGACGTGGTGCGACTGACGAGTTTCTTGCAGAACGAAACATATATGTCTCGCACTTCCATCAGATGCGGCATCGATTTCAATATTTCTCTAACATTTATCCCTTGAAGGATAATGGAGACATCACATCGTACACGTTCACATATCTAGCTCTACTATAACATTCTCTTGATTAATTTCAATTTTTCAAATGAATGTTCTAGTGTTCATTTTCTTGAATATTTCATTCAGTACTATAAGCACAAAAAAATTTCATTTCCTTATATATATATATATATATATATATATATATAATTTCTGATATATATAGTATATGAAGAAATATTTAAATTTGGAATCGAAATTACACCACAAAAGTTTTCAACCTCGACTGGGATACGAACCCAGGTCTCTCAGGTTTACGCCCTGTTGCTCTACCAACTAAGCTACCGAAGTCTACTACTTCGCGATGCAATTCCGACTATATCTTATTACTCTTTTTTTCGCAAGCCAGTCATCGACGCACGGGTTGTCGTCTTCAAACTGCACGAACGTCAGTAAAACCTTCTCATCCTCCCAGATGTATTATTGAATTTTTTCGTTAATGAACATGAGATTAAATTGAAGTAAATATTATTCGAAATATTATCCAAATTTAAATATTTCTTCATATACAATATGTCCGTAGGTGCATTGTTAGCGCGAATAACATTCACTTCAATATATATATATATATATATATATATATATATATATATATATATATATATATATATATATATATATATATATATAAATATATCAGAAATTCACTAGAAGAAAAAAAATTCTGTAGTTCTCGAGCTATATTAGTGCACTTGTAGATAATACTACTCATAGATATTCGCTATCAAATTACTTCATAACTTTCATTCGATAATTTTTTAATATTTACTCTAAAGAATGTTATAGCAGAGGTAGCTGTGTGAAACATGAAGAATGTGATGTCTATATTGTTCTTCTACGGATCAATGCTAGATAATATTGGATTCTCCATTATCCTTCTAGGAAATAATGTTAAAGAAACTTGAAATCGATGCCTACATTTATTGAAAGCGCTGTACGAGACAGTCACTGTAGACTGTCACGCCACGTTCAACGATCGAAAGGCAAAGATTTTAATCCTGACATACCCTCTCATCAATTGTAAGACAGAAATATAGAGTAAGCAGTATACATATATAATGCATAGGTTAACGTACATCTAAAATCTTAGAATCAATGAAAAGCACATGAATACATCTACATTCAGAGCCATTTATAATGGTTTGACCGAAGTGCATTTTTCCATTTTCTGCAATAACAATTGTCTGTATATTGTTTCGAAGCATTGTTGAAATCCGTAAACTTTTTTTCTTCCTCTATTGCCTCCTTTCAGTTAATTAACACACGTTGAACTATAATCTCACATAAATTGTGGGTTCTAAAACCAGCCTGAAATTCGATAAGCAAATTGTTGGCTTCGATCTAATTTACAACTTCTTCATTAACACACAATTCTAGTACTTTTTCTCAAGGTGGAAACAAATTCATTAACCTGAACTACCCACATTTTATAGTTTCTATCTTTTTCTCCATTGAAATCATGTTTTGATTTTTGGTGTAAATGGAAATTTAATTGTTTCAATGCTTAAGTTAATAAAGTCAACAATCTTATCACCTACAGCTTCAAATGCTGCTTTGAGGATTCCAACGGTAATACCATCTGTACAACTGTCCTTATTCTTGATGTTATTCACGATTTTTTTCATTTGGGACATTTTTAATACGCGAAATGTTTCCATTCGACAATACGCATTCAAATGTTGAATAATTTCATAAACGTAATGTTTCGAACGAAATTGTTATTTATATCCCTAACACTGTTCAGAAAAATTCAAGTCATTGATTTCATTGAAGTACTCATTGAAGTACTCACTGATTTCATTGCCCGTTTTTTTTTTACTTCAGTGGACCTACAGTTTAACGCCGGTTCCGAACGGCCATTGGGCTTGTAATCGATGTACATTACCCAGCATATTCCATTATTTAAACTACTTAAATCATAAACAAACACTATTTCTTGTTAAATGATATTTCTTCAATTGCTGTGCAGATGTTAATCAGTGCACATCATATAAATCCAGTTTATAATTCGGAATAATAATAATAGGTAAAAATTTCGTGTAAAAATTCATACAGTGCTACGGATTCCGAGATCTTTTTCTCTGACAAAATGTCTGATCTGGCAAAAAATCTTCCACGATAAACTCGGAAAAATCGTCTGACGAAGACTCGCTATTTAAGAAACCTAGAAATAGAAAACGGAAAAAGAAAAAATTTTAAAAAATCTGCAAGAAAAAAGTGAATGATAACACAACTCCCGAAGAAGAAATTAGCCAGTCACACCTGGGTCCACGAAAAAAGGAGAGAACAACGTAGTTGCGAAGGGGTCGGAGACGGGCACGGGTAGTGGTACACATAAAGGTCCTCATACACGAAACGATGAACCTGTGGATTTATCGCAAAGTAAAACAAACAAATCTACAAAAATGAGTTATTCAAATAAAAACATTCATTCTATCAAACGAACATTCATTCTATCTCACAGTAGACGTAAATAAAATAAGAGACAAGATAAAAATGGATGATGAATGGAACAAAAAATGTCCCAAATCAATAGACGTAGATATAAAAACAAAAATTGGATATTTAATTAAACTCAATGAGCAAAAAGCAGAATAAATCCAGGTATTGAAGAAAATGAAGGTAATTATAAGTTTCAAAGAAACTAAGTATTACCCTGAAGGAAGAGAAAGTATAAACCAAAACAAACATTTTCTGTGGTCATAGCGGGCCTAGAGAAAATGATAAACGATCAAGAAATGAGTGAACACCTCAATGACATGAATTTGAAACATCGATATTGCAAGACAATAATCTCTAGAACATATAAGACTCCTACTATGTACATAAGAATAATATCCAATGAGGCTCCAACTTCTGAAAAACTTCTAAACACTGGTCTGTTTTACAAAAACTGACACTATCTCGTATATACAAGTCATCCTCCGGAACCTACACCTATTCCATATATCAAATGTCACCAATAGGGTATTTGACTTTTTCCACAAAAATATCTCAAATTATTCGTTATAGACGATGCATATTTCCCATTTGTTTGATTCTCTTCAAATTTTTCTAATTTTTATTAAAATGACAGAGAAAGTTTGAATGAATAAGAAACCCGCCAAAACATTGCTATACAGGTTACTTAATGTGGTGATGTCACGATGCAATGAACACAGTAACCGTCACATTGTAATACGACTGTAGACTATTAAATTTAGTGATTGTTGACGATTTCATAACTTTACTGCGATAAAATGTCTTATAAATGGTACGAAATGTCAAAATGTAGTAACACATCAATTAAAACCCCGGAGAAAATGCTTGTGAACCTTCTGACAAACACTAAATTCGGAAAAAGTGGTTAAAACGCGAAAGTATAGCTGTGAACTCTCACGCTTTCATGTGTGAAGATCATTTTAACGTAAGTGAATAATTTCTACCCTATATTTCATACATAAATTACGAGTTGATTTTATTACATATTCGTTATAGTCTTCTCTATTTTACATTTATTTTCAACTAAAGCTTGTAAGTATTGAATGGTCATTTATCAAGTAACCTAAAATGTTTGTGATATTAAGTAAAATTTTTTAGGCATATTCTGAAACATTCATTCATTTAGAGTATAATTCATAATATCTAGAGTAATACTTACTGTGCTGTTTTACATTCTTCAATTCTGAAGCGTAAAAATCAGGATTGTTTTTAAAAAATTGTCCAATCATAAAAGCGTCTATTCTTGGGAGATTTCTGCTATCAGCTTCAATAAAATTGCTCTCCATCGAATCTTATATAATATTTATTTATAATTATTCAAAATAATTCATCTGTTTCGTCTCTAACAAATAAAATAGCAAATAAAACCAGGAAATAAACACTCAAACACACACGTACAAAGACATCAGAGAAACGAACGTGCGCCTTTGTTGGCTGTCGGCTTTGTTTCCTGCACGGTGACGTCATTCGCGATTTACCCAATCCAGTACGTTTTCAATCACGTGATCAAATATGAAATTTTAATTATTTTACTACTGATTTCTTTCAAAAATAATATATATTTCAGAATGATGTAATGGCTATATTGGTTTAAAATAATATTTACTATCAACCTAACAACATTTTGATCTATATTTGTATTGCAGTCAAATACCCTATTGGACCATATAATTGAAAAATGCAACCAACAAATTGAATGAACCAAGTGTCAAGGAACACACACAATAACACAATGTGAAACAAATCTTCAACCGAAATGTGCTGCATGTGGACCTGTGGATCATTTCGCGTGGTCGCAGAAGTGGGCAAAACACCTATACACCAATAGAGGGCACCCTGAATGCGACTATCAGGCCTCTCGACAAGAAAACAAGAGAAACAGAAGAATTACACACGAATCAAAGCAGAATACATGCGCTGCTTTCCATACACGTTGTAATATAGATACACCAGCTGTTTTTTCGGGAAACAGAGTAAAGATCCTGATTTGATGTGGTAGACCCAAATGGAGCATCACCCACGGAACCTATAGACAACAATACATATTATCAAATTCAATTCGAAAATTGAAATACTTCTACAACAATATCAATAGTTGTATGCCCAAGAAACACCTCATAAACAATTTCATAGAAAACAACGTGATTCATAGTGCAATGTTCGTAGAAGCAAAAATTAAAAAAAACACAACATTACATACAGAGATTGGGAAATAATACACCACATAGGTAAAATGAAATATGCAAAAGAGGGTAGCGTAGTACAATGTCACCCCAGCTTGAAAATGGGTAAAAACAACGCTCCTTCACTGAATAATTGTCTAAACGAAGCACTGCATTTCACAATTCCCTCTCAAAATGAAAAACTACATGGGTATATTTCTAATTATGTACACTCACACTCAAAAACTGAAGAGACAATTTTTACCAAGGCGGCACTTATAAATACCCTTTAATTGTAAAAGACTTCATCCCAAATATGGTCAAGAAGAAACAGATTAATCATTTTCTTCAATGGGATCTTCAAAAGATTCCTAACACCACCAACATTCTTGATGAGCAACAATGCCCACATCTAACCAGATTCATGAATTCTCGCACTATTCAGTTTTACGAAAGATTTGTGAAATTGAAGTCAATTTCCAACCAACAATAAACCTATAATATTCTTGAAAAAGGCCTAGAGCCGAAACATATGTCGAATAAATAATTACTCCATCAAGTTTACACTGTGCTCATTCCCAAGAAACCTTCATATATATATATATATATATATATATATATATATATATATATATATATATATATATATATATATATATATATATATATATGTGTGTGTAGTGAATACTGAGACTCTTATTCGAAATATTTCAAATAAAACTCTCAGCGAGCTGTCTACACAAATATTGTCAACGATTACGAACTTATCACTTTCGAGAGTTAATACTAAGTACGCTTCGAAGAAATCATCGATGTTGTTGAATGTTTATAGGAAACAATTGTATCATCATCATTATGAATCATCAGTGCGTAGTATGAATCATCAATCGATAATAGTAGATTTTCAAACCGCCTACAGGTCCTATCGCCGAATGAGGGGAAAACAACACATTGTGAAAATTCACGTGAGCTCCTTCTAACGAAGAAAAAACGTATAAAGTCTCCCGAGCGTTATAGATTCCTAATCATGACAACATTAGTGCGAGTAGGTACGTAAGGCTTTGTGGACAATTCAGTCGAACACCACAGAAATATTTCTGCAATGTGTAAGAAGGGCCATATGCCTAATCGCTACTAATCACGTCCCGGCGGGAAAAAGGATAGCTAGTTATTATTATTATTATGATTATTAATTTATTTCATAATTATTTTGATAATTATATGACACGTCAATAAATTTCTGTGAATCTATACAAATAAAAGAACATTTTATAACCTATTAGTATCACATTGAACTATGAACACAGTAAAACATGAAATTAAAATCATAATATTCACATAACATGCACAAAACAATATATAATATAGAGGTCAGACTAGACTAGAAAGCATCATTGCTCAATTCCATAAACTCCTGTAAAGAGTACAGAGGATGATTCAATAGAGCAGATTTCAAACGTTTCGAGAATATTTTGTCCAGCAGTTCCTTGATTCGTGAAGGTAACCTATTATGAAATTTAATACAATAATAATAAACTTTGAGTTCTTTGAGCCTATGATATTCGGTGAGATAATCGTCTTTGCAAGAGTGTTATACGTGTGCATATTAGCATTTGTTAGAGAAGCTTTTTATTAGCATGTAAGTGCTTCAGACATGATAATATAAAGACGGACAACAGGGGGAGGTCTTTGAAGATTTTTCTGCAGCTATTTAGATTCACCCCATATCGCTCTAATGGCTTCTTTTCATTTCAGCAGAATACCGTGGATCGCCGGACTATATCCCCTAATTATGATATTGTATGTCGGGATAGAGTGAAAATTTTAAAAATACGCCAATTTAGCGATGCTCTCATTCATGACGGTCCTCATTCTGCGGATTGTGTAAATGGTACTGGAAGGCTTTTTGATTATTCCAGAAATATGGACTGACCTGGTAAGTGAACTCGAACTAATCGATGCAGTTTTTCTCTCCGATGAACTGAATGAAAATTTATTTGTTTCATTGATATTTAATTTTAATCCGTTGGCTTTGAACTACGCTTCCGCTTCGGAAGTATGAAAATAATTACCTCTTTCAAAAGAGAAGTTGACATTCCAGATATGTCACTAGCCTTTTTATTTTTGAATCCCCTCACAACATCTGTTATTTCGTGGGACGTTGTTGGTCGCAAAAACATAGACTCATAGTGAGCAACAACCTTATTTTCAAAAATTGCCATAGCATCCTCCACGGATGGATTGACCTCGTTAATAATATTCAATCCAACATTAAAAAAATAGAAGTTAATTTCATTAGCTTCTAGCTGACTGTTGATCTTGTCGAGATGTTCTTCCCTACTCCCTATTAATCACTTTCCAAATAGCTTCCACCTTATTCGGTGCATTATTTATATATTTAGTATTTGAGATTTTCATATTTTTATGAAACTATTTCTTAAACGCGATTTCAAAGAGTGTATCAAATTTTTTGATTCATTTGATTTTTTCACTTTATGAATGATTTGAGCAGCATCGATGAGATTTTTGAGAAATTTAGTCTCTTCAGATATTATTTCTACATTTATACGATGTTCAGTCCTTATTTCAGGAAAACGTGCTCTAAAATATTTCTCAAACTTATTATGAAAATTTTCATAACTTCTATCTGGTCTGTTGGTTAACACTGTAGACTAATCTGCTGCGTTCAATCTTTCCTTGAAGACATTTCTATTTGCCTCATTCAAAGCATATTGTACTAGATAGCTTTCTTTATTTTCTACAGGTGAATCGATAGGGAGAATAAGTTTCTGTGTCAGATGATCCGAAAAGCCAGGATCGAATGTTGTTGAGTGGTAAGTAGTTCGGGAGATGTTAGAAAAAACATAATCTATGCATGTGAAAGTAGTATCTCTATTCCTACTTGCTTCATCAAACATCAGGAATAGTCCATATGATTCGAAAGTTTCAATCAATCAATATTGAAGTCGCCTACCACAAAAATGGACACATAAAATCTTATTAATATTTCTTAGATCACATTTGATAATTTACTCAAAAAAACATATAAATCTCCTGAAGGGAATCTATAAATCACCATTTTCAAGGCATTTAATTTCGGCACTTCGATAGCAGCCATTTTAAATTGTTTTTCGACTGACCTATTGTTAATATTTTCAGCTATTTTCAACTTTATACCGTTTCTCACCACCAAAGCTGCACCTCCGTAACAACCATCAACCCTAGAAAAGGTTCCATCAACCTTATAATCTCCAAAATTCATGAGCCTAGGAGAATTATCAGATGTCCAGTTCTCCGTAATATAAGCAATGTCAACTTTATGTTCATTTATAAGACCTCTAAATATGTCAATTGTATTTCTTATAGACCGAATATTGCAATTTATTATAACCAAATTAGTTTGTAAATTTTCCATCTCTTGATTTGAACAATGCCGTCTCAATTGTTTGGGACTTTTTTTTGGTCCAAGAAAAAACCGAAAACGTCTGATGGTGACATTATTTGGCCAGTTTTCGCTTTTGTAAAGTTCCTCTGCTAAATCAAGATCTGCTCCAATCTGAAAGAGCAAGTCTTCGCATTTTCTTCAACTGGTAGGGCTTCAACCACTAATTTTTTCCAGGGAATTTTTGTGTCAGGTGATTCATGACAGCTTCTTCAGATGCTTTCAGAGCAGCAAAAGAGATGTCGCACTATGTTTTTTGCCCACTCCAAACACATAGTAGGACTTTCCGCATTTGATTTTGCTGAACCAAAACCAGAAACCGTTTCCTCTTTTTTTCAGTATCTTGATCCGATGCATAGTTTGTTAAAACACTGTCACTTTGTCTGCTATTTCTTGCGTTTTGTTGAAATTCCAACTTTGACTTGATAGCACTTGAAGATTGTTTTGAAATATTGTCAGCAACGGCAAAGTCGCAATTTCTTTCATTTGTTTATCTTTTTTTATGTTTACATTAACCTAACTTTCATGTTTATATTTTTCATCTCGATGATGGTTTTTTGGTAATCTATAATAGTTTGCAAATTACTCACTATTTCAGTTGCAGATTCCAACCTTATTTCAGCTATCTTTACTTCAGTATCAAGTCCAACAATACGAAGCTGTACTTTTAGGTTAGGTGAAGAGTTTTCGGATAAAGCATCGTGAAACTCACAACCATTCAAAGAATTTATATGGTTTCGAACATTTTCGCTCAATGAAACATTTTCAGGTACACGTTTGAAATAAATCATTTCTATTAACTTGTTTTGTTGATTTTGTTCAACTCTGTTTGAAACACCTCTAACAATACCATGTTGCCGGGTCAATCTCCAGTTTCAAGATTTCCGCATCATTCATACTCCAGTAAATACTGAGACCCTCAATCGAAATATCGAAATATTTCAAACAAAACTCTCAGGGAGCTGTCTACACGAATGTTGTCAACGAGAACGAACCTATCACTCTCGAGAGAGAATATTAAGTGCGCTTCGAACTCTTTCCCTCATACGGATTTAGGACCTGAGGCAGTTTAGACAGTCATCGATTCATGATTGATTGATTAAATATGGACTAATGATTCATAATAATGATGAAACGATTGTATCCTTTTATCATTCAACAAGTTCGATGATTTTTTCGAAGAGATAGGTTAGTTCTCATTGACAACATTTGTGTAAACACTTCCCTGAGAGTTTTATTCGAAATATTTCGATATTTCGAATAAGGGCCACAGTATTCACTTGTATGAATGATTATTGAATCTTGAAACTATATATATATATATATATATATATATATATATATATATATATATATATATATATATATATATATATATATATATATATATATATATCTGTGAGTGAAAGTGCTTCCGTAAAAACTTTACATATCAAAATAGATTAAAAGCCTCTTGAGTTTATAATGCTTAGGTTTATGTCGGAGATAAGAGAGTGCACCATGATAGTAATCGTCCAAAATATTGATCGCAGCAATACTTTCATTGTCACGATATCCTCACTGACAATAAAAAGAGTACTGTTTATTTGTCTACTTTGCTTCAGTTTATATCTCCCCGATTTTTTTTCCTCACTCTTTCTCCTTGAAATTAATTCAAGTTGATTAATGATTGACCGATTTCTTATCATTGTGTTGAAATCTTCTGAAGTATCAAAAGGATTTGTTCATTTTTTGTCATTAGATCTTAGGTGAGTTTTCTGTTGAGTATGTGTTTTTTTCGATATTAAGCTTTATTACCATTCATAATTGAATATTTGCAAGTACTCACTTCTAGCGGAATGTGCTATATAAATGACCAATAAATATTTTAATTTCATGGCGTCAAACATTTTCCTCATCTTTATAAACTATCGAATCATTTTTTATTATGGCATTGATAACTCGGTTCTCCGTTGACAGCTCTGTAATCGGATAGTTGAAAACGAACGATATTTCTAATGGACTCAGTCGTCTCTCATTAAACGTTGATTATATCAGACGGAAATAATTTTACAGTATATCATTTCAAATTTCAGTTTTCTTCTCACATCATCGAACTGTGCCGGCAATTTACAACTTCTAAGTGCCTTCTTACATGATGATACTAGATCCAGTGATTGAAGTGGTTAAACTTCGCCCAGAAGGTAGGTTAGATACAACAACATTTAGACGTATCATTACAATTTTCTTTATTTCATCCACTGTCAAATGATGAATCACATTCGGCTCGACGGAGATTAAATTTCAAATACTTATTCATTGTTCCATTCTCGAGATGCTAATAATAAATGTACGAGATAACGAAGTTGAAATTCAAACTTAGATATATTTTATTGAATATTATAAGTTATTGAGTTATTATTCAATTGAAGTGAATTTCAAGTCATTCAATGCTACTATTGAATACTTCAATAGTAATATTCAACTAGTTTATATTCAGTCAATTTACTAGTTTTTTCGTTCCAATTTTTTGTTTTCACCATCTTTGCACATTATCCATTCGATATTATTCAATTAAATAATTGCTGAAACTCATTAACATACACGAATGTCAATTTCTCTTCCAGGTTTCGAACACAGATATCCCTAATGAGGGATGACAAGTATAAATTATATATATATATATATATATATATATATATATATATATATATATATATATATATATATATATATATATATATATATATATATATATATATATATATATATATATATATATATATATATATATATATATATATATATATATATATATATATATATATATATATATATATATATATATGATCAGTCGATAAAGACATGTAAAAATTTCAATGTCAGATGTATTCATGTACTTTCTATTGGTTACTAAGATTTGAGATATATTGTAATCTATGCATTATCCAGGCTTACGAATCAAAAATATATTTCTGTCTTATGATCCATAAATGGTATTTGAGAATGGAGAATGTTACTGGGTATGCAAAATTGATTGTCACAGTAAAGCTTATACGAATGTAAATGCACTATTTTTTGATTCATGCCAAAATATCAATTAGTTTAGATTTCGTAGACATTAAAAAATCCCGTTAATTTACAATCACCTCGCGTTGGCACAGTGTGTGTGTGACATCACAGGTCATACACGAACGAATAACAGCCTCCAAAATGCACGAAGCAGCTCAGTGTGAAACAAAAGATGGGTCTCTGGTAGAAGAAGTATTTGGTGCGGTAACCTTTGAAGAAACTGCTGCTATTGAAAGCATTAGAAAAATATGTTGTTGATGAAGTATAACGAGTCAAAAATCTGAAGACGACGGGCTCTGGACTTTTCTTGAGCAATAAGTGGCCTATACTTGGAGCCTCGCCTGATGGGATTATTGATACTATTTTGTAGAAATAAAATGCCCGTACCAGTGAAACACATTAAGTCAGTACTATAATGAGGGAAAATTCGGTAAGAAATATTATGCACAGATTCAAACGCAAATGCACATGACAGGAAAAAGTAAGGGATTATTTTGTATTGCACATGTGGAGTTTGAAACCTCGAAAAATTTAGACGTACACTAAGTGCTTTATGATGAAGACTATTGTGAATCTTGTTGAAAAATGTGTTACTTTTTGGGAGAATAATATTTACAAAAAAATTATAAAATAACTAGGTTTACTTTCAATTCTACAAATTTTTGTTTCATTATTTGTTAATTTCTCATTTGTAGTGGGATTTGAAGAGGTTTATAAAAAGAAAACTACTTACCTACTGAAACGTTGTTCGTTCATTTTGTAGGTAGCAAAGAAACAAGCTTAGGAGATAATGTAAAATGAAAACAGTTGTATTTTGCATAAAACTATAAGTCTAATTTAATCTAAATCAAAAAACTTGCTTTGTATATTTACTTTTCCACATGCAGAAATTACAACCGAATCAAGTAGATCAATTTGCTTTAAATCTACACAAGCGTGTGGTAAAATGAATCCAAAACCTCTCAGTCTTCAGATAGCTCTTTCTACATGAATTCTTAACGCCGCAATCTTTTTTGCGCCTAGTACTTCCTTCTTGGTTGGCTCAACATGAGCGCTCACGCTCGTCGTTTATTGTTTCGCACCAGTGATGCGACCACTTGGACGATTGAAGTTTTATCGTTTGTTTGTGCTATGTAAATGAGCCATCATTTCTTGGTATCGGCTCGTGATTCCATATTTGAACAAACCAAATACAAACTAGATATAAGAGATACTAACTCACTGCAGACTATAAAAATCCAATAACAAACTAAAATACAAATAACATGATAGATTTTCAATGTACTTACGTCAAAATGATCTTCACAACAATATACTTTGCTTTCATCTCCAAATGGAACCAACCTCTTCATAGCTTTCAGCCATTTCTTACGTATTTTAATATCCATTGGAACCTAAAAAAAAAACTTTTCCAGTACTTTGGTGGTAGTAATTTTACATTTTGGCATAACTCATGATTTTCTGGTATTTGAATTCGATATTTCGAATAGTATTTGAGTTATTTCGTAGTGAACCATACTGAAGCGCGTAACGTACAGCATGAGTGTATGACCTGTGACGTCACCGCATAGCGCCGGCAGCCGTCACTCGCGCCCTTTAAAATTCAATATCTGAGGAACTGAATGACATATCGAAATAATTTTTACACACACTCTTTTTATTTCATATGGACTATAGGAAACGTAAAAAATTGAAATTAGTGAACATTTTTCATTGAAGTCGATGCCTTTCGTTTATTGGACGTGCGTAGAAAAGTAATTGTATACTTTTGTATACTATTTATATATATATATATATATATATATATATATATATATATATATATATATATATATATATATATATATATATATATATATATATATATATATATATGCATATATGCATATAACAAATCAAAGGACTTGAAATTCCACGTATTACAGGCCTTAGTGGGGTATATATCATTTAATACTGCTAATGATATCAGGTATAGGAACTTCTTCGATCCCATCTAACTGAATTGAAAAGTTTGGGCCTAAGCTTAAAAGCTGAAGCCTTAAGCTTCAGTAGCGTAGTCAGGAATATTGATATATGTTAAATTTTCCACCAAGGTTCCAGTTTTTTCCGTGTGCTTATATTGGGAGTTATTTATCAGTTTTTTTATTTTGTTTTTTTGCCTTCGTTTCACATTAGCAAAAAAGATTTCATAGTTTCTTGTCTTTTCATGAAAAGTGTTACAAGGGTTTTAGGCAAAAAAGTTTCAAGTTTTGCGGCTTTTAAAATTTTAATTCTCAACAACCCATATCACAGAAAAAAACCGTTGATATAGGACTCGCAGATCGTGCAATGAAATTATCTGACCCCGAATATAGAAAACTAGAAATCTATAAAGCAAAACTGGCTTTACAAGAAAACAACTACATACCAAACAGTATGCCATAAAGGAAACAATTTGGGAAAAAAACTATTCAGCCAACTAAAGGAGAAAACACCTAAAGATAAGAGAAGCCACGTAATCTACGAAATACCTTGCTCTAATTGCGATAAAGTGTACATAAGTCAAACCAGCCAATATCTGAAATCTCGACTTAACAGTCACAAATATGACAAGAAAAATAAAACAGCATTAACAAAACACGTAAACAAGACTCAACACCAATTTGATTATGATAAGACAAGAAAACTTGGGAATGAATGTAATACCAAAAAGCGTGAAATTTTGGAAATGATCGATATCCAAAAGAGAGCTGAAAATGCTGTTAACGCGAGAGCAGATACGGACCTGATGAGAAAATTCTACGCCAACATTTTACCATGACAGATAAAATATCTCCACGTTACTTGAGTTCGCCAACTACACACGGACACTTCGATGCAGTTTGACAAAAAATAAATAATCTGTTGAAAATCGTTTATTGATAGTATTTTCAATTCACCGTACCTACCTGACGATTCAGTTTGATTTAGAACGTTCATTTTGTGACTGTGATATTCATTATCGTATTGTTTGTAATTTTAAGAGAATTTAACACTATGTTGTGCAGAGAAGAGGTAAATTTGATGTTATTGTCAATCTACATACTGTATTTACATGTTTAATTTTAATTTAAGGTGTAATAAGGAAAAACAATTTTCTGAAGAAGACAATATTGGTTTGTCGAAACGTTAAAAACTATATGTAAATAAAATATAGAGTTACCAACAGTTCCTTATAGACTTAATAACCCAAGAACTCCATTCAATAAAATATATATGTGAATATAAGTCTAAGAAATAAAGGAAGAAATCATAAATTGAATATATATACATATATATATATATATATATATATATATATATATATATATATATATATATATATATATATATATATGAACTATATATATATATATATAGTTCAAGATTGACGGATCATTCATACTAGTAATTACTGAGAATCTTAATCGAAATATTTCAAATAAAACTGGTATTATTATTATTCCAAATTCTAGTATAGGACCTATGGGCGTTTTGATCAAATCATCGATTCTTTATTTGTAAATTAAACATTCATAATAATGATGAAACAATTTTATTCTATTATCATTCAACAAGATCGATGAACAAAATGATGTTAAATTTTTTCCAAATTACGTTTCGGTTATTATTTTCACCTTCATCAAATTGCTACATTAATACGAAGAATTTAATAAGAAATAATTGATAGGAAACGTAATTGGAAAAAATTTAACATCATTTTGTTTTAATTGAACAAAAAACTCAAGAATTGAATTTTTACAATTTAAATAAAACGGTTGAAGAATCAGATAGATATTCAAATGTATATATATATATATATATATATATATATATATATATATATATATATATATATATATATATATATATATATATATATATATATATATATATATATATATATATATATGATATATGACAACGAAAATGGTTTATGTGGTTTGAGTTTACGAAAGAACTGGTCGAAGGATAACGTTATGGCAATATCAGACGGTTTCAGGAATTCTACCAGTGAAGAATGTTGTAATTTGACAGTTGACGGAATCACGGTTCGAAAACGTAAAGCCAAAAACCTAGTTTCGATTGTTTTATCGCAAAGGCTGTCAACCTTCAGAATATTGAAAGAAAAAATCATTTAAGGAAGGCGTTATACCAAGTAAGAATGGAATTATTGAGATACTACATGACAAGAAGCCAACATCAAAAAAAAATAATTTTTTCGTAAAGGAAGAGTTTTGAAATCACGCTTGAACTCAAATCTCAAGTCTTAGTGCTCAGTCACAATAAATTCGGCGCCACAGAGCTTAGACGAAGTTATTCTTTGAAATTGATGATTGGTAGGGCCGATACTTAAAATTATCGCATAATTTTAATACAAATACGCATGACGACAATTCGAAGTACTACTTCATTAATCCAGCATCTATTAATGAAGTAATACTCCGAAACGTCGTCATGCGTATTCGTATTGAAATTATTGAATTTAATAATTAAAATTTATTGAACCCTGCGAAGATATTAGTATACATTACAAAATGCACTGTTCAATCAAAACCTGTGCATTCAATATTATTACAGTCAACATATTTGCCAGTTATTCAATATTATGCACCATTTTTGCCGAAAAAAATATTAAAATCATATTGAAAAGATAAAAATCGTTAGGAATTCGAATGGTTTCATGCTTCATTCACGTTCTTTTCAAGATGTAATGAAACTAATCAGAAATTATAAAAAACTCAAGGTCATTATATTTTATTTCATTAAACTGTTTTATTGCCTATATTTGATTGATGGAAAATATTGTCCACCGAACTATTTTTTATAATCGCAGACTCAATGAAATCTCCGAAAATATGCTTGATTTTTTAATTGCTCATGTTTTCTTTCAAATGAAATTAATCGCACATCGGTGATTTGAAAGTTCATATTCCATGAAGTAACTGTTAGTTTTATACCATTTCGGTTACAACTTACAATGAGAAAACTATCCCTTCTCAAATGCTAAATGTTTATATCAACTGCTTTCAATGGATAGATGTAAATTTCAGAAGAGATAATTTTCTCTCTACAAAATAGATATCGGGGTTGATGACCGAATTTGAGTAGCAACGCCTACATAATTTCCGGATAAATAACAATATAACAGAAAATATTATGAAAGAAGAAAACATTCAATATCCATCAGTCAAGAGTGCTCTTCTTCATACCAAGTTGCAAAACGATTTTATTTTTTTCTGACAAGTATCGTTTTCCAGAATCTCAGACAGTAAGTAAATATATTTCAGTTAATTGTGAACTTGAATTGTGAATTGAAACCATCTACAAATATCTAATATTGAATAATATGTGACTAATGAGAGAACTATACCTACTTCTGATAATTCGGCTTTCCCGACTAAATTAATTTTATTTTTGATCGCATAATTTATTATCAAGTTTCTTGTAATGTTTACAAGATACAATGAAGATATAAGAGAATATATAAGATTCATATAAAAATTTAAGTTAACTTGCATCCTATCGTAACAAAAATTTCAAGGAGATTGATAATATATATATATATATATATATATATATATATATATATATATATATATATATATATATATATATATATATATATATATATATATATATATATATATATATATATATATATATATATATATATATATATATATATATATATATATATATATATATATATATATATATATATATATATATATATATATATATATATATATATATATATATATATATATATATATATATATATATATATTATATATATATATATATATATATATATATATATATATATATATATATATATATATATATATATATATATATATATATATATATATATATATATTTTACTTATATTTTATAAGTATATAATATATGAATATTTTACAACTTTGACAACTCCCAAACAAAAAGTTTGGCAAAGTTTCTGACAAATTGTCAAATATTTTTGACAAGTTTCTGAAAAATTTCAGACAAAACAAAAGTTTCGACAACTTTGTTAAAACTTATATAGAAAAATATTATTATGAGTTATCGGCAAATTAGGAGGCCCGCTATGAATGAATTGTAACCAATTTCTAAACCTGGTCTCTATTTTGATTATGGTTATAATCTTCCTCAGCACTCTATAAAATAACAGGTGTTATTTTATATTTTTTATATAAATATCATGAGAAAAAGTTCTTCACAAAATGTGTATTAAAACATACGAAAGATATTATTGCGGAAATATTATACCTGATGATTCAATATTAGCTCATACTGCGCAAAATTAAATCGAAAAAATATATACCAAGTTGAAAAGTGAAACAACTCAGAAAAATATTCATGCTATTTATAATATACCTACCCTGCAATATATTACTGCAAGTAATTGCTGTATAGGTCAAATATCGCAAAATCTTGAATAAAGAATTGAAGCACATAAAAATGAAAAAACTCAAATAGCCTTTTATAAACATAAAATAACTGAAAAACACAATTTTGATTACAACACAAAGATTTCAGAAACTGAGAAAGACAAAAAATGTAAATGAGAGGTAATAATAAAAACTTGTCTAAAAATCACTGACTGAACAACTCTTTATTCGACTAGTTTCGCCTTTTACAGCATTATCAAGTATGTTTCTTGACAATTGTTGCATTTAACGCTTCCGAATAAAAAGATAAGCAAACAAGTTAATTCTTCTGAATTTTTGTAAGAAGAGTAAGCAATGTGTTAACTCAAAACGTACGAAGACTGTTTAAATGAATATTAATTCTCAAGCACAATCCGAACTAAACAAAAGCTCAGTCGTGTCTCACAGATGATTGCGAATTTGGTAGTACCAGTCCGGAGCTCGATTGACCATTGAAGAATTCGAACAGAGTGCAAAGCAAGGGTAGCGCCGACGACTCCACTTTGGGAAAACAAATCACAGTAAGTTGCAAGTGTTAATCATATTCCTGTTTTTTCCACGGTGTCAGTCTAAAAAACTAGACTCCCTATAATTAACCATTATAGTAGGTAATTAAATATTAAGCGAAGATTGGAAATATTCATTTTTCAATAAAATTAATCAAGAAGAATATTTATGATAGATTCGCTCATAGACTCAATTGAAAATCTGAACTTGAGAATCACAGTCGGAAAAAACAATTGGGATGAATTTTTATATATTATTATTATTATTTCGATTGTTCCCCATGAGGAGAGCGACTGAACTTGAATTCGCAATCATTAGGAATTTTGCTTCATCTTTTTTGCCTCCCAAAAACGCTTCATCCTCCCTGAATGCTCTTTCTTCCGTTCATCTGTCCACTTTACTCCAGGTTGACGATTTACTTTTTGCTCAAACTTTATATGTGCGATTTTATAGCGACATTCAGTGCGATCTTCGAAATTTTTTATATTGACCTGTTGTAGATCCGCTTGGACCTCTTTTAGCCACTCTGTTCCGCATTTACTATTTGCGGAACAGAGCGAACTTTGCTCGTCGTTTTCTGATTTCTTCCGTTATCGTATTGGTCTTTTGATACAGTTCATTTTGAGGTGTTTTCATCCAAATACCGTTTCTATTGATTGGCCCGTAAATCTTTCTGAATTTATATATATATATATATATATATATATATATATATATATATATATATATATATATATATATATATATTTCGAAAAAAATAGCACCATATCTCTTGAAATAAATAAAATTTTCAATTCTGTAGAATTCTTATTCCAACGAAATCATAGATGGCGTGCGGAATCGCGAGTAAAGGTAGTGCACAAAATGGAAATGAATCGAGTATCCTTGACTCTCACACGCCACTCACCTTTATTGAAATACTGGCTGCATATTTTCCTGATTAAAGGCAAATATGATGTCACTTAATTCGGATGTATCCAAATTTCCAAGAGCAGTACACATGTTGATGTAATACGTAATCATTATAAAATATGTACTAGGGTTTATACAAAAACCGACATTTTGGAAAACCGGATCTGGAACATAATTTTTTTCACAAAACCTTTTTTAACCGGCTTCCAATTTTTATAAGAGAAATGTTTGATCGAATATTCTGTAATTCGAGCAAAAAGTTTCAAGCGAAAATTTAAAGTGATTAAAAGCAGTTTTTGACTAAAATTATTTGCTGTTCGATTTTATTGATAGTGAAATTTTTCTGTGCAATTCAGTAGATCGAAGAAATAATAGTTGAAGAGGATTAATTAACGTTAAAACCCAAAATTCGTTGTTTATGCATAATTTTCACATATAAGGATGTAAATATTTTTATAACAGGGAACAAGTTATTCAGCAAAGTGATTGAATAAATGAAAACAATATATTTTTATATTTTCATAATATAATATTTTTTTTTAAAAACAATGTTATTAGATACAGATGGATACTTATCAAAAACAATTAGAAAATATATAGCTGATAACATGAAAAAGTTGAAGTAACAGCAGAACTTTTCATGGAATTAATATATATATACCTATATATATATATATATATATATATATATATATATATATATATATATATATATATATATATATATATATATATATATATATATATATATACATATATACATATATCAAAACGAGATTAAGTATTTTTGAATAAATATTAATTTTAACAATTTGCCTCCAATTCACAATAGAAATATTCAGAAATGAAACAAATGCGCAACATGAAGTGGTTACTTTTGTGCCCGACTGTTTCGATGTTGGAGAAAATTCTTCTGCTGTTTTTCTGTATATCGCTAAAGCATCAGATGCAGTAACTAGTATTTGAAGATTTTAAATCATATCTACTGAATAGATATCAGAAAGTTGAAGCTAATTCTATTTTTAGTAACAACAAAATTATAGAATGTAGTATTCCTCAGGGTACCGTATTGGGTCCAATTCTATTCTGGATATATAGTTTCTTCCGCTGATAGTACAATATTAAAGTGTTAAACATCGAACTGGAAAGAAACGTTTGTGAAAGCCAAGAGCACATGGATAAATGTCAAAGCTTGGATAGATTGATTCATCGGCACTCGACGCTGAAAAGCCAAAACTTATATGTTTTTTATTTCAACAAATTAGAAAGAAAAGCCCGATAAAAATTAACTTGAGATCTATTCCGCAAATTGCACCCCTATCAATGGTTATAAGTGGTCCGGCAGTAAAAGATCAGTAACTCATAAATTTTATGAGTTACGAAATATTTTGAGAGCTCAGAAATATATTCTGCAAGTAATATTCTTCAAGCATAAATTGTTTTCCTCGTACCTTTGAGATGAACTATCTGGTATATTTGCTCTTATACAATTGTAATTTGAAAGCATATTGCGATTTTCAGTCATTGAATGAATTTTTCAACAAAAATATTGATAAATTGGTACAAGGGCTAAGCGAGATATGAATGTGCAACACAAAGAAGTGTAATTAATTTCGATCCGAAAATTTTTTAATTAAAAGAATCAAAACTCACAATTCACTGCATTATCAACCAAAAAACAGAAAATATCATTATATTCGGAAAAATGAGTGGATAACCAACAATATCAAGGTTATAGAACGAAACATTGTATTCAATCAAATCAATCATAGATTGAGTGAATGAGATTATTATTATTTTTATTAGTTATAGATTAAGTACATATAGATTAAGTGCCAGCCGTCCAATGCATGCCAATTGTAGATGAATGAAATGTATAAATGAATAAATGAAGGAAAATATATATATATATATATATATATATATATATATATATATATATATATATATATATTATATATATATATTTTTTGAAAGTTTTTAGCAATAACATGCTTTTTTAATATGAAAAAGTTTATTTTTGTTGACGTTTCGTTGTTATATTACAACTTTGTCAAAACCAATGAATAATTTATTATTATAATAAAGAATTATTCATTAGTTTTGACAAAGTTGTAATAAAACAACGAAACGTCAACAAAAATAAACTTTTTCATATCAAAAAAAGCCTGTTATTATTATTATAATAAAGAATTATTCATTAGTTTTGACAAAGTTGTAATAAAACAACGAAACGTCAACAAAAATAAACTTTTTCATATCAAAAAAAGCCTGTTATTGCTACAAAATTTCAAAATAAAATATCTTAAACAGGCAATAAATCAATTTCAAGATATATATATATATATATATATATATATATATATATATATATATATATATATATATATATATATATATATATATATATATATATATATGTATATATATATATATATATATATATATATATATATATATATATATATATATGTATATATATATATATATATATATATTTACAACTGATATATATATATATATATATATATATATATATATTACAACAACTGACCTTATTCTAGATTTAAAATAAAACATTCACTGGTATTAGGTCATTTATTGAAAATATATTACAACTTTGTAAGTTGTGTTTGATAGATGTATGTATGTATTTGAAAATGGCTTGATAGCCGAAACGCGTAATATAAAATTCGTATTTTCAATAAATGACCTAATACCAGTGAATGTTTTATTTTAATATATATATATATATATATATATATATATATATATATATATATATATATATATATATATATATTCAGTGTTTAATTGGGATTGCAGTCTAGGACAGGAAAATCAGTTACCTCTTTAGTATTTTCCAAGCTTTCGAAAATGTTTATTTTCTTCTTCAGGGCTAAAATAGTACAAAAATTAACAGTTTATATAGCAAGGCACTATAAAAAGTTTTTTCTTACAATCACTGTGAAGTTAGTCCGAAAATACATTATTTTTTGAATTTTGAAAATAACTACAAGTGTTCCCAAATGCATTGGGTTGGAATGTTACTGCATTCTACGTGCTGGATAGTTGAAGGAAGCCACGACAATGACCGTATTTCTCAATTTGGCTTTTCAAGTGGAGTGTTCCCAGATGTTTTTAAGGGCGTTTCTTAAAATGCATAACGTTGGCCGAAGTTTTATGACTAACGAAAAGAGAATGAATTTGTTTTTTTATGTATTCAGAATGGATTTTTCGGTGAATAGGATATCCGAATATGAGCCATTAATCAGAAGAACCTATGAGATTTATATATATATTACTTAAATTATCTGTATCAGATTTTTTGTTAATACAATTTCCTGTCTTTTTAATATGAACCATTTCTAGGAAAAGGCGTTTGTTGTGATTGTTTGCGTGATCTAAAATTTTTGTGGCATTGTAATTCATATTATGACCAGTGGCTTGCACGTGTTGGGTTAATGCAGAGGAATTCGTCTTGTTGGTATTTCGGCAATCACTTTTATGAGAAATGATCCTCGAATGAAGATTTTGGGATGTTTGACCTATATATACAGAATCGCAATTTTGACAAGGAATTTTGTAGACGACATTTGATTTGAATTTCAATTCTATGGGATGTTTTGTGCGAGTGAATAATGACTGTATCGTTAATGTGTTTTTTGGGGCTATTTTTATTTTATTATGGAATAATTTGATCAGTTTTGGCGTTAGATTGTGTATATGCGGTAGAACACCGAATGGTAGATTCTCTGGGCTGTTGTTGCTGATAATTTCCTGGTTTGTTTCAATTATATTGCTACAAGCTCTCAATACAGTTGTGGTCCAGATTGCGTGCCGGTCGGTCACAGGTGCCTTATATCTTTAATTTGTATCGAAATTTATAGATTTTATATTCTGTGTTTCACATTGCTTTCGGTGAATTACAATATAAAATATGAATACTCCAGGAATTGATCCGGATCCTGTTCCCCCGGACAAGGGAGGCAATATCTTAGCTACTCAAGTCATAACAAATGCATTTAAAATGATTCTAGAAGAAGAAATTTCTGATTCGTTCATGGACAATACTTCACAAGATTTGAATTCGGTGAGTCCGTTCCATATTAATTCGGCGAATTCAACTGTAAACATTTCCTCATTAAGAAAAGATGAAAATCGTGCTACTGGCGTCAATACAACAACCGAGCCATCTGTTATTGTCACAAAAAAAAATGATAATAAATATGATTTATCGGACACAGGTCCATATATTATTTACGTCGAGAGTATCGATAAGAACATAGGTAATTTGCATGCAATGTCTATTGGCAAGATTATATATAGAAACGACGTATCTGTTTCCAGTAATATTATTTCCATAGAAAAAAACGGCAGAAATAGAATAAAAGATTTCATTTAGAACGTTTCTCAGTGCAAATAAATTTCTTTCTTTGCAATTTCTTTCCGATAATAAACTTGAAGCATATATCCCACAATTCTTGATTCGGAGACAGGGTGTTATCAAATCTGTCGATCTGGATATTTCAGAGGTTGAACTGAAATCTTGCATCGATCCTCTTTTGGGCGAAACATTCAAAATTCTGGAAGTTAAAAGATTGAATAGAAAAATTATCAACCAAGATGGTTCGACAAGTTTTACTCCTACAACAAGCGTCTTAATAACATTCAAAGGGCAGAAATTACCAGATAGAGTTGTTATTTTCAATGTAGTTCGCGAAGTCTTTCCTTATGTACAACGAATAGTTCAATGTAGAAAATGCTTACGTTTCGGTCACACCGATAAATTATGTCGAAGCGAAAAAAGATGTCCCAAATGTGGGGAAACCCACCCCTTAGAAAATTGTGAAAAGGAAACGCCTGTTTGTGTCAACTGCAAAGGTGCGCATGTGTCCGATGATTCTAAAAACTGCCCGGTATTTGGTATACAAAAAAAAATCAAAGAAAAAATGGCTGTGGATAATATCTCATATAAGGACGCAGCTAAAATTATTGACGGTAGTTTTTCTACAGTGCTTTCTACACCTTTCAATTCGAAAATAAATAATATATCGAATCGGGAAAATTCGACGAAATTTCCTCCGTTGAAATCTAATAAGCGAAAATTCACTTCAAGTCAATCTAGTATCTTATTTAAACGAAAACATGAAGATATAATAAGACCTGAACCCTCGGTTCTAGGCAATGGGGTATGTTTTAATGAAAACCACGGAGAACAATCTTCGTACGGCAATTCTCAGGTAAATTTATCAGAGGAGACTTCATTAATAGATATTATATATAGGGTGATTATTTCAATCCTCAAAGATGTCAGTGGTTCAATTGGTAATGTGGATAAGGTATCTAATAAAGTATTTATCGAACAAAAATTAAAAGAAATTCTTAATGGAAAATAAAACAAAATTTCTACAATGGAATGCAAGATCTATTTCATCAAATAAAGGTTGCTTTGAGCGTTATATCTATGAAAACGATATTGATGTTTGTCTTATCAGTGAAACCTGGCTGAAAGCATCAAACAGGTTTAATATTTCAGGTTACAATATTCTACGCTCAGATAGGATAGATGAAGGAGGTGGGGTTGCAATAATCTTGAAAAAATCAATAGTTTACCACGAAATTGTTTTTCCCCAAATTCGTCATATAGAAGGAATTGCCGCTCAGCTCTCATTATTCAATGAAACTAAATTGTCAATATATTGCCTATACAATCCTCCACATTCCAGGTTAGAGGAAGATGAATGGAACGATTTCTTCGATTCCATTTTAGGTGCATCGCCAGTAATTGTTGCAGGAGACTTCAATCTCCATAGCGCAGCCTGGGGATCATCTTATCACAGTCATTACGGAGAATGCCTGGCTTCTTCTATAGTACTGAAGGATATGTTTATCCTAAATAACGGTTCAGCTACCAGACTTCAATATAGGAATCAGAACATATCAGCTGTAGATCTCACCATAGCCTCAAGATCACTAACTCCATCAATTAACTGGTACATCGAGGAGGATACTCTAGGTTCTGACCACTTTGCCATAAGATTTGATCTATTTTTGTCCGTTAAAAAAGCCGAGAAATTTCGTTCGAGGCTGTTCAACACGAAAAGAGCCAATTGGAATAAGTTCCAGGACGTTATGCAAGAAAGAACATCTGTATCACTACTTGAGAACTCGGTTAATTATGAAACTTTCATAAATAACCTGAAAGCTGCGTGCGAATCAAGCATACCACTTTACAAACCATTTTCAAATAATACTTTCAATAAAACTTGGTGGAACCAAGCTTGTTCAGATGCAATAAAAAATAAGAAGTTAGCTTATTCCAAATACCTGCAAAATTCTACTCTAGAAAATTTCATATCTTTCAAAAGACTTGAGGCTATTGCTAAGCGAGTTATTAAAAACAGCAAACGCGAAAGTTGGAAATCTTTTTGCTCTTCTTTGGGTAAAAATTCTCCTTTAAATATGGTTTGGAAAAATATAAGAAAAATTCAGGGATCTGCTTCTTTTTGTTATTCCATAAAAAATGGCTCATGGGTACAGGAATTTTTCTCCAAAATTGCTCCACCAGGAGTTCATGAAGCAGAAATGGAATTAGCACAGCGGGTAGAAAACGATCACATGTGTAGACCTTTTGATATAACAGAACTTAATCGAGCTCTCAAATCCAACAGTAATACAGCACCAGGCAAGGACGACGTTCAGTATATTATGCTCTACAATATACCAACAAATGCAAAAACAATGCTGCTCAAAATATTCAATGATATATGGGATAGTGGAAGCTATCCAGATGATTGGAAAAACTACATTATAATCCCTATCCTCAAGCCAAATAAAAACCCTAATATTGCTGAGTCGTATAGGCCGATTTCTTTAAGTTCGTGTGTTTTAAAAACCTTCGAGCGAATGCTCAAATTCAGATTGGAGTGGTGGATGGAATTCCATAGTAAATTTCCTAGTACTCAGTTTGGCTTTCGCAAGGGTCTCTGTACGATGGATAGTATAGGTCATTTGGTGACAGACATATATAAAGCTTTCACAAACGGAAAGGTACTGCTTGCTCTTTTTGCCGACATCGTAGGAGCATACGACAATACATCGCTTAGGGTGTTGAAGGAAGAAATATTAGAGATAGGTCTGAGTCAAAGGTTTGCAAATCTAATTTTCAATCTTTACATTAACAGAAAGATATATCTAAAAATGGATCAATCTTTCGACAGTCCAAGAATCTCCAGCTTAGGACTACCCCAGGGTAGTATTTTGTCTCCTATTCTATATATAATATACTATCATCGACTCGAAAAATACTTGATTAACCAAAGGGTGAAAATACTACAATACGCAGATGATATTGTTTTCTATTCGGTTAACTCTAACACCATAAACAGTAAACAAGATCTCGAGGAGGCCATGCCAACTATAAACGCCTTCCTATCAGCACATGGTCACTCTCTGTCTACCTCTAAATCAGTCACCTGTTATTTCACTACCAAATTAGTCGTCTTTCCAAATCATGTAAAATTAGGTGATATATATTTTCAACATGTTAAAGCTGTTAAATTTCTAGGGGTTATCTTAGATACAAAGTTGCTTTGGAAAGAACATATTTCGTACACTAAAATTAATGCAGAGAAAAGATTTCATATTTTGAGATATGTGTGCCACCATAGCTGGGGGGCAGATCAGTGTATTTCGTTGCTCTTCTATCGTAGCTTCATAAGGTCAGTCTTAGATTACGGCTGTTTATTTTACGGGAGTGCTTCAAAAAGCAACTTATCCTGTCTGGAGATTTTACACAGGAAATGCTTGAAGCTCTGTGTTGGTTTATTACGTGGCACTAATAATGATGTGGTTTTGTCAGAATCGGCAGAAACTTCGCTTCAGTATAGACGGGAACTGATAGGTGGAAAGTTCCTTTTAAAGAGGAAATCAACTTCTAATCCCATTATGGATTCTATTCATGATTTATTTTTGCTCACTCTAACTCATAAATTCTGGATAGTGAGAAAGGATCCACTTTTTATATCCTGCTATAATTCGTCAATCAAATTATTTGATGAACTGCTCATAGAAACGAATCATCCGGTTTTCACATTGGACTATGGACTTTTTAAAACTTCCCTCGATGTGATCATACCTTCATACCAATCTGCTTTCGAAAGGGAGCAATTCTTCGATATCGTCAACAATCAATTTGCGGGATACCATAAGTTATATACTGATGCTTCAAAATCATCTTCATCTGCTACTGGAGTCGCAGTTTTTGATCCCTGCCTAAAAATTTCGGAACTCTCCACACTAAATAAAAATTGCTCAATCTTTCACGGCGAATTATACGCCATCAAATTGTCTCTTCAGTTTATATTAAAGCACAGGTTGAAATTCCATTCTGATAGAATTCTCATTATATCTGACAGTCAGAGCGCTCTGATATCTCTCAGAAACTTGAAATTCGATACTTCTTTGACGCAGGTACACAAGGATGTGCTTTTATTGTTACTGGAGGTGGAACAAAATAATCATATCAAATTGTTGTGGATTAAATCTCATATCGGTGTATTTCCAAACGATAAAGTTGACGAGTTTGCGAAATTAGCAGCTAAAAATCCTGTGGTTCACTCGAAGTGCTTCTCATCCGAAGTTTATGGAATGTACAAAAAAAATGTTTTAAAAAATTGGAAAACCGAATATCAGCTGAATCAAGGAGGAAGATTTTATAAAAGCATTCAACCTGTTCCACTGACCAAAGAGTGGTATAATAATGTTGGTAATAGAAGAGACTTTGTTCGAATAATTTCTCGACTTAAAACTGGTCATAACATTTGCCCAGAATATCTCCACAGAATTGGTCTCAGGGATCACCCTTTGTGTGACTGCGGTGATTATGGTACAGCTGATCACCTCATCATGGCTTGCAGCAATTTCCGTCATAAAATTACAGATTTTTTGAACAAATTGAACTCCCATACTAAATTTCATCAACCTTTTAATCTAAATTTCATTCTTAGTTTGAACAACATGAAAATACAGGAAATAATTTATGATCATGTCAAATCAATTGGCTTGAAATTATGATAGTACCATTAGTTCTTCTTATAAAAACTTTTCAACATTGCTTATCCTTTTGTCTTATCCCTGTGTTTTTGATCCTACCTTTCCGTGGCTTTTGTCTTGTATTGTGTATGAAGAATTAAATCGCCTTGAAGAGTCCCTAGGCGTAATGTGTCCCAGTCAATATCCTAGAGTTTATTCAGTGAAGTTTGTATAGGTTAGTTCAAACAATTTTTTGCTGGCTAATGACGTCAGTCAAGGCCATTTTGAGTGATCCGTATAGGATTACTTACCCCTTCGAATGAAAAAAAAAAAAAAAAAAAGCTGAATTTTGAAATATTTTTCTGATACAATTCTGGATGACAAATATTTTTTATACGTCTTTTGAACTCTAGTATGAAATTCTTTTTCGTTTTAAATGGATGGTAGGAAAGGTAATTTATGTAACGTCCGGAATGAGTGTTCTTTTGGTACCAGTCTAGCATTATGCATTTATTTTTTCTCATCACCAGAGTATCAAGGAAAGGAATGCTATTGTTATTCTCTGTTTCGACGGTGAATTTTATCGAGGGGTGATAGGAATTGAATGTTTCAACTATTTCATTGATTTTATTTGCGGGTACAGCGCAAATTATATCGTCGACGAACTTTTTCAGGAAGGGTATTTCAAAGGATAGATTAGGTATACATGAATTCAAAAGATCGTCCATTACATATTGTGCAATAATTGGAGAAAGACAGCTTCCCATGGGTGTTCCAAACACTTGTTGATAGTAAACGCCTTCAATCGCAAAATTACTGTTGAAAATGAATGTTAATAATTCTTAAGTTGTTTCGAGGGATATGCTCGTGAAATTCTTGATTTTTTGCCAGTGCTTTTTTATTGATTTTATACTAAGTTCCAGGGGTATGTTCGAAAATAAAGAAACAACATCTAAACTAATTATTACGTAGTTATGTGGAATGGATTTGTTATTTATGAATTTGGAAAAATCGAAACTATCTTTAATATAATATTCATTTTCTTTGTCATATCACAATTATAAATTACAATAACAAACAATTACAACAAACGCCTTTTCCTAGAAATGGTTCATATTAAAAAGACAGGAAATTGTATTAACAAAAAATCTGATACAGATAATTTAAGCAATATATATATATATATAAATCTCATTGGTTCTTCCGATTAATGGCTCATATTCGGATATCCTATTCACCGAAAAATCCATTCTGAATACATAAAAAAACAAATTCATTCTCTTTTCGTTAGTCATAAAACTTCGGCCAACGTTATGCATTTTAAGAAACGCCCTTAAAAACATCTGGGAACACTCCACTTGAAAAGCCAAATTGAGAAATACGGTCATTGTCGTGGCTTCCTTCAACTATTCAGCACGTAGAATGCAGTAACATTCCAACCCAATGCATTTGGGAACACTTGTAGTTATTTTCAAAATTCAAAAAACTAATGTACTTTCGGACTAACTTCAGAGTAATTGTAAGAAAAAACTTTTTATAGTGCCTTGCTATATAAACTGTTAATTTTTGTACTATTTTAGCCCTGAAGAAGAAAATAAACATTTTCGAAAGCTTGGAAAATACTAAAGAGGTAACTGATTTTTCTGTCCTAGACTGCAATCCCAATTAAACACTGAAAATACATATCTACAGTCGTTAAACATTCAACTACAAACAAAATGGGTTTCTATCAACTAACAACATCTTTATATGGTACAAATACAACCAGTTTATTGAAACAATGGGCATCCTGTCACATCAAATTGGCTTCATTGAAAAATAGAAGAATTTTCCTACTAGAATGCAGAAGAAATCAAGTGTTCCCACCACATATCACCAATGGCAGCAAAAATCTTATTCAACTTATCACAGTAGAGGAAGGACGCTACGACCAGCAAGTATTTAATTTCATTCAAACAGTAAAAAGAATACTTTTGAATTTAGAAATCAGAATCACACTTGAGAATTTGGCTAAAACTGAAAGATTAAAGAATTATTTCGATATATCTCTCTCAAACATTTTACCCGAACATATTCATTCAGAATTCAAATACAGACAATTCGTCACTTACAAAAATAAATTTAACATAATTAAAAAGAAGAACATGAACAAATTACAGAATTTAGTTGATTCGCAAACTATTAACATACGTAGCTCAAATAAATGGTTCAAGAATATTAGCTCAATAAATATTCCTACAGAAATCAAAGATTTTTTGGCACTTGGACCAAAATTTTCAATTCAGCCAAATACTCAAGATATCAAAATTCCGCAATTGTTGGCCGACGTTGAGTCACTAGTACGTACTACACATTCTGAAGAACGAGACTTATATAGAACAAGAGCCACAAATATAATAACAAACTTTTATGCAAAATCAGGAAACATTTCGCCAATAATACATAAGAAATATTTAAAAACGAAACTTTTTCTTAATGAACATCCAGATTTATATATACTAAAATCAGACAAAGGAGGTGTCACAGTTGCTTTAGACAAAATTAATTATTTAGAAATGACAAAACAAATTATTTCAGACACAAACCAGTATAAGAAAATAAAGAATGATCCTACTTCCACCTTACAACAAAAAGCCAATAAGCTTGTAGCTAATTTGAAAAAGAAAAACGAAATTTCTGTTGAAATCGCAAAAACTTTGACAATTTACAATTCCGTAGCTCCTAGATTTTACGGCCTACCAAAAATACATAAACCTGAACTTTCCCTACGTCCAATAATTTGCTCAGTTAACGCTCCTAATAGCAAATTATCGAAATTTCTAGCAGATATTTTCACAGCCGCATATGACAGAGAAAATGAATATTATATTAAAGATAGTTTCGATTTTTCCAAATTCATAAATAACAAATCCATTCCACATAACTACGTAATAATTAGTTTAGATGTTGTTTCTTTATTTTCGAACATACCCCTGGAACTTAGTATAAAATCAATAAAAAAGCACTGGCAAAAAATCAAGAATTTCACGAGCATATCCCTCGAAACAACTTTAGAATTATTAACATTCATTTTCAACAAAAATTATTTTGCGATTGAAGGCGTTTACTATCAACAAGTGTTTGGAACACCCATGGGAAGCTGTCTTTCTCCAATTATTGCACAATATGTAATGGACGATCTTTTGAATTCATGTATACCTAATCTATCTTTTGAAATACCCTTCCTGAAAAAGTTCGTCGACGATATAATTTGCGCTGTACCCGCAAATAAAATCAATGAAATAGTTGAAACATTCAATTCCTATCACCCCTCGATAAAATTCACCGTCGAAACAGAGAATAACAATAGCATTCCTTTCCTTGATACTCTGGTGATGAGAAAAAATAACTGCATAATGCTAGACTGGTACCAAAAGAACACTCATTCCGGACGTTACATAAATTACCTTTCCTACCATCCATTTAAAACGAAAAAGAATTTCATACTAGAGTTCAAAAGACGTATAAAAAATATTTGTCATCCAGAATTGTATCAGAAAAATATTTCAAAATTCAGGGGAATTCTGCTTGATAATAGTTATCCTCCTAAACTGATTGATAAATTATTGAGAGCTTGTAGCAATATAATTGAAACAAACCAGGAAATTATCAGCAACAACAGCCGAGAGAATCTACCATTCGGTGTTCTACCGCATATACACAATCTAACGCCAAAACTGATCAAATTATTCCATAATAAAATAAAAATAGCCCAAAAAAAACACATTAACGATACAGTCATTATTCACTCACACAAAACATCCCATAGAATTGAAATTCAAATCAAATGTCGTCTACAAAATTCCTTGTCAAAATTGCGATTCTGTATATATAGGTCAAACATCCCAAAATCTTCATTCGAGGATCATTTCTCATAAAAGTGATTGCCGAAATACCAACAAGACGAATTCCTCTGCATTAACCCAACACGTGCAAGCCACTGGTCATAATATGAATTACAAGGCCACAAAAATTTTAGATCACGCAAACAATTACAACAAACGCCCTTCCTAGAAATGGTTCATATTAAAAAGACAGGAAATTGTATTAACAAAAAATCTGATACAGATAATTTAATCAATATATAAATAAATCTCATAGGTTCTTCTGATTAATGGCTCATATTCGGATATCCTATTCACCGAAAAATCCATTCTGAATACATACAAAAACAAATTCATTCTCTTTTCGTTAGTCATAAAACTTCGGCCAACGTTATGCATTTTAAGAAACGCCCTTAAAAACATCTGGGAACACTCCACTTGAAAAGCCAAATTGAGAAATACGGTCATTGTCGTGGCTTCCTTCAACTATCCAGCACGTAGAATGCAGTAACATTCCAACCCAATGCATTTGGGAACACTTGTAGTTATTTTCAAAATTCAAAAAACTAATGTACTTTCGGACTAACTTCACAGTAATTGTAAGAAAAAACTTTTTATAGTGCCTTGCTATATAAACTGTTAATTTTTGTACTATTTTAGCCCTGAAGAAGAAAATAAACATTTTCGAAAGCTTGGAAAATAATAAAGAGGTAACTGATTTTCCTGTCCTAGACTGCAATCCCAATTAAACACTGAAAATACATATCTACAGTCGTTAAACATTCAACTATATATATATATATATATATATATATATATATATATATATATATATATATATATATATATATATATATATATATATATATATATATATATATATATATATATATATATATATATATATATATATATATATATATATATATATATATATATATATATATATATATATATATATATATATATATATATATATATATATATATATATATATATATATATATATATATATATATATATATATATATATATATATATATATATATATATATATATATATATATATATATATATATATATATATATATATATATATATATATATATATATATATATATATATATATATATATATATATATATATATATATATATATGTATATAATGAGATTTTCAATCGAAATATCGAAAAAGCTTTAGCGTTTCGAAGCACTTCGAACTTTTGACAATACTATACAGAGTTGTCCTATCCTAATCCTAATCCTAATACGGGAATCATAAGTGGCATGTTTCCATCAGTGGTTTGTATCAAGTTTCGATATTTTCCGAGCGCACCAAGGCTATATCTCCACAAAATGAGGCAAACAGTAGCTACTCACATGAGCCCAATCTGCCGAAAAAACAAGATACACTCTCTTAAGCGCTTACATGACAGAATGAAATCGTACTTCCATGCAAAGATGGCAGGCTTAGTAGACGTTTCAGCAAAACACCTCAGTGATTTCTCTGTGAGACCTTATTCAAACAATTCCCAGACTTGATAATAGCAAACTACCTCGTGTTTACGATTTCTCAATTGTTCTCCAAACTGAGGGATACAATTCCAACCATGCAAAGAATTAATATCGCATATGAAGTATACTGCTCACAATGCAACGATACTTATGTTAGACAAACTAATCCATGGCTGAAACATCGCATTACACAACATAAGAGCGATTGCCGTTTAGGTAAAAATGCGTGTGCAGTGGTGCAACACCATTGTAATACAGGACTTTATTCGACTTCAACAACGTGGAAATTCTTAACTAGCATAAAAATTATAAAACAAGACTTTTTCTGTAAATGTGTCATATAATAAAAAACAAAAATTGTGTTAACATGCCGAATCATAAAAAGTATGTAAAATGAACACATGCTATCATCACTTAGTTGTGCGGTAACCACAGTTTATCTTTGTTGGTCTTTCAACGTCCTGAGACTCTACATCTGTAAGTTCTATGATGTGTTCCTCTCATCATTATAATTAAATAATGGAACATTCAGTCGAAAAATTCAAATTAACCAAGAGAAAGTTAAAGTAGAGCTAGATATGTGATCGTGTACGATGTGATGTCTCCATCATCCTTCAAGGGAATTCATTCATTTGAATTTTCCAAATGAATGTTCTAGTGTTCATTTTCTTAAATATTTCATTCAGTGCCATAAGCACAACATAATTTCATTTTCTTATATATATATATATATATATATATATATATATATATATATATATATATATATATATATATATATATATATATATATATGATTTAGGAAGTTTTCCTTGATTTCTTTGACATGTATATATATTTCTCTCTTGACGGATTTACTTGGCTTATTAAGTCTGTAGACAATTGGTGGTTTACTTATAATTTCACTTATGTACAGATTTCTTCACGTTTCTTCAATCCATGTTGCCTTCTTGAGAAAGATGTTTATCTTCAGCTAAAATTTTAATTGTAATACATTTTAAAACGGTATAGCAAATTCGAGAAACTAAAATAAACTTCCTTTTCTTGGACCAAGAGCGTCAAATTTTTCTGAAATTATATTCATATACGAAAATACGATGTCAAGAAAGACAGAGTCATCCACGTTAAAAACTAAAGTGAATTCCAAATTAGATATACTAGATGTATTTATCATTTTCAACACATGATTTATTTTTGTAAACAACATCGAGCTGTCGGTATGTAGCAGGTGAAAATGTTTATGTGGAAACATTTATTTTACTATGGCAAAATATTTGCGTAGAATTTCCTCATTAAATTTGTATCTGCCCTTGATAACCGTATTTTCACTCTTCTTCTGAATCTTGACCATCTCTAAAATTTCACGTTTTCTGTTATTACGTTCGTTCTTGAGAATCTTTGTCTCATCGAAATCAAACTGATGTTGAGACTCGATTTTATGGTTGGTTAATGCTGTTTTATTTTTTCTATCGTATTTATAGCTGTTTAGTCCGGACTTTAGATTTTGGCTGGTTTGCCCTATGTTCACTTTATCGCAGGGTATTTCGTAGATAATGTGGCTTTTCTTTTCATTAGGTATTTTTACCGTCACTTGGCTGAAAAGTTGTTCACCTAGATTGTTACCCATACCCATTGTGACATACTATCAAATCTTATTTTTTTAGGGTATCGTCTATATTATATATCGGGATATATGTCCCCCTTTCATATATGCCGGGAGAGTCCCGGTATATATGGAAGGGGGACAAAATTTCCAATTGTTTTCTTTTCATGATAACAGAAGTTCTTGTTGTGTAATCCATGTATACTTTTTTTTAAATTACTATCTATTCAAATGTAGAGGATACTTGTTTTTCTGTAATGCCTCCTCCACTTTATTAATTGCATGTTCTCTGTATTCGGGTTCAGATAATTTAATTGCACGATCCGCGAGTCCTTTAATAACGGTTTTTTTGTGACATAGTATGTTAGGAATTGACATTTCTCAATTAAAATTTACTATACCATTTTGCGATGTATTTCAATTGAAATTTCAGCTGAAGATTAACATCTTTGTGAAAATGACCACATTGATTGCCGAAACGTAAAGAAATCTGTATAATAGTGAAAATATAAGTATACCACCAATTGTCTACAGACTTAATGACCCAAGAAAATCAGTCAAATCAGTCAATATATATATATATATATATATATATATATATATATATATATATATATATATATATATATATATATATATATATATATATTCAGGAGTTTTATAATAATTGTTCTCGATGCAAAGTGTTTTAGATTATTTATCAAAACATGAATTCATTTCGAGAAACTAACCAAATCAATCCGAAAATATCATTTTGTTCAGAAGCTCAGAATGAAAGAACCGTTTGTTCGATTCCACTATTGAAGTGTGATCATTCATATATTCTTCGTGTTCAGTTTCATTACTTGAAAGAAGTTTATTCAAAAATTGATAGCCCATTATTTCAACAAATATTCATGATGTCTAATTTCTTCTCTGGTCAAAATATACTCACAATTTCACTGTCTTCAGAGTTCCCGTGCAAAATCAATATTGTTATAACAGAAATATGTTCCAATAAACTATACTGTTATATACCACTTTTAGTAAATTTTAAACAACAAACTTTCGAGCTAGAAGTTTCTCATTACATTTTTATACTGCTTTGTTTATTATTCGAAGAGATATTTCTATTTCAAAGTGTACAAAAACTTTCACTTTCTTGTAGTCACTATTTCAATAAAATATAATATCCATTTAACATACGGATAATAAAAGAATAGATAAATTAATTCGAATATACCAACAATAATATCACAATATCCTAATATCGTAATTTGATTTGAAGTTGCCTTGAAATTCAGTTTACAAATATTTTGCAACTTTACGATTATACATTCAAATAAGATGTGAAACCACATTAAAAAATCGAGTGGAATCTACTTTACATACAATGAATAGTCGTCATATTATTCGTAGTGTTGTGTTCAGTCTAATGAGACCATGACACGGATTGGTTACAATTTCTAGTGAAGTTTTGTGCGAAATTACGTGGAAAATGTGGGGAAAAAAGAAAAAAGAAAAAAAACCCGAAGAGCCGAAAGCGGAAGAAGCTGATTGGGAAGTATTTTACAAACCACTTGATCCCAGATGTGAGTATTTCATTTTCTCAAATCTGTTTTCATTTGAAATATATTCTCCGTTGTTGAATAAAATAATCATAAGTATGGTTAGATATATTTCGATCCGAAATTATTCACCCCAGTCATGCATGACAAAATGATGATACGTCTATGTAATTTTGTTGAGATATATCGCGGGTTACTGTTGAATAAAGTATCGTTTATATGTTGTTCTTTACCTTAACAATATTTCTTTTTAATGTTTAATTGTTTTCCGCCTATATTGGCGGGAAACAGTTGAATCAGGACTGTTTAATTGGCCAAGAAACATATTCTGAACATTTCTTGAAATGTATATAAACCCATCTTCCAAACTCATAAAGATATACGAAAATATATATACGTATAGTCTGGTATTCGATCACAAAACATAATTTCTTCGTCACTTGAGTTGGCAGACCGTCCATTCCTCGAATGTTTTGAATAACTGGCAATTTTTTTTCAAATTCAAATTATTCTTTATTTCAATTCTGAATATTTGCAATACGAGATATAAATCTGCTTTAAGGGAATGTACAATGTATTGTTATCAGTAGAATGACAGAATTCCATTTTTTATGAATTTCAATACAAATTTCTGAAATGAAATGAAATAGTGTTCCAAAAACGAAATAACCTCAAATTAACTGAAATCGTTACTAAGAAAATTTTTAATTTTCAATAACATATATTGTGCGTATCACAGTCAAGACAGTATACTTCACAATAATTAATTATACATTAATATAGAGTACATAATATTATTCGAAGTTTTGAAGTGTCTTACTAGCAATTTATTGATTTTAATCTCGAGCGATTTCATAATTGGAACCATTATATAATTTTCGTGTTTCGTTTCTGAAAAATTTGTATCCAAATAAATAAATGATGGAAGTTTGACACACTTCCGGGGATATGCACCTATCGAACTTTTTGCATGATTTTTGCTCTTGATAAAAGTTTATAGAGAACCATTTCAGCTAGTATTATAATTCATATTATGTCTTTAAAATTGTCGTAAGAGAGTAACTATTCCAGTTGACTCCGAAGAGTGGGCAGGTTGAGACTTCGGAGTTAACTATTAGAAACGATTTGACTCGTGGAGTAGGCAGATTGAGGCCACGCAACCGAATTATTTCTTATCGTTCCTAGTTTCCCTCATTTGGTTCGTGGAGTAGGCAGATTGAGGCCACGTAACCAGGTAACCTTTCCTCATTTTCCTTCATTCAGTTCGTGGAGAAGGCAGATTGAGGCCACGTAACCGAGTAACCCTTACCTTTACTAATTTATTCCAACTCCTGAAGATGGCTTCACAACGGAAGCCGAAACGTCGAGATTATATAAATCTAGAACACGGCTCATTCCGAGAACCAAGTTTTAAATATATATATATATATATATATATATATATATATATATATATATATATATATATATATATATATATATATATATATATATATATATATATATATATATATATATATATATATATATATATATATATATATATATATATATATATATATATATATATATATATATATATATATATATATATATATATATATATATATATATATATATATATATATTGTTATGGTAAAATTTCATGCAATCTTTATAATGATATAGAAATAAACAAAGTTCAATTTGTTGTCAAGGTGGTGCTTCTGAATTGATTGTTTCGACAAAGTCGTATTTCATGCATTTAAGTTTATTATGTGAGATTTTAAACAAACATACAGTTTTGTAGCTATAATTAATTACATTTAATAATATGCTAGAATAGTTAAAATTCTTTCCAATGTCTGTAATCTAAATTTTTGTTATTCACTGTTCAACACTATCACCATTCAATAACATCACTTGTATGTAAATGAGAGGTAATAACAAAAACATGTCTAAAAATCACTAACTGAACAATTCTTTATTCGACTAGTTTCGCCTTTTACGGCATTATCAAGAATGGTAAAAGGCGAAACTAGTCGAACAAAGAATCACTTGTATGTAATTAAATATTTAATGTTCATTCATTTCAATTCTTTATAATTATGTATTTCTGGTATAACACATTTTTTGTCACATGATAGTATTTGTAAAACATATGGTGTGTTTGTAAAACCTACTTTCAAAATTTGATCATGGAATCGATAATCTCAAATCAATAGTAAACTAGTAGGTAACTTTTAATAGTAACCTGGAAACTCAAATATATAGAATAGACATTATTAAAATTAATTCCTAAATTATGAAGTTCGGAGACAGAAGCACACCATAGACAATATAAACTGAATTGAATGAAGTTTATGCACGGAATTCAAAAATATGACATCAGAGATTGCTGTGAAATATATCAGACGAAAATCAGACAAGTTAGAAAAAAGTTCGAGTGGAAATAAAATTTTGGAAGACAACAAATTGAAAAAGGTAAAGTAATTTGAAAAATTGCAGTAGTACTTTATAGAAAATTGGAATGAAGAAGTCTGGAATGTTGGAGTAAAAAGAAATCAAAAAAGCTCGAAGAAAGAGGTACCTCGAGTAAATTTTTAATTATCAGTTTCATTCAAAGGCCATCTCAAATTTTATAGTAAGATTATTTTAGTTGTAAGAAGTTAGGAGTTTGTTCAATAATTCTTTTTCAAATTCCTGTTGTTATTACAGTTTGTATGTTCAAAATTATCAGAGCAATATTATTTCAAAAAATTCAAGATTTCAAAAAGATTCCACCCTGAGAAAGAGTCAACTAAATAAAATTTAAAAATTCAAAATTCATTACAAACTAAATAAATTTTTGATTGGTAGCAGCCGCTGACACGTGTTTCGAGCTTATTGGCTCTCCTCAGAAATATATATATATATATATATATATATATATATATATATATATATATATATATATATATATATATATATATATATATATATATATATATATATATATATATATATATATATATATATATATTTATATATATTTAATATACATATTGCATTAGTGAATAGAAGCATACCTACCGTCAACGAAGTGCTCAGTGAAAATGACGACAATCGAAAACAATTTGGTAAATATTTCAGAAAAAAGGTTAATATGGTGAACATTACAGAAGGTATATAGCACATTGTATATAGTTGTATATATAGCTGTATATAGCACATTGTACGAATATTACTATTGTGTTAAAGATGGTACTGAATAATTTAATGTTACCATATAGGCATTGCGACTGAAATCTCACTGCGTTTGTCGATCAGATAGTTAAAGAACAATTTATCTATCTGTGTAGAAAATATAGCTAGTTCGATTCCTGCGTAAGTATGGGGGATAGTGGATATACATGATTATATATATTTCATTTAATATAGAATGCACATTTACTGACAGAGCAATGACAGTTTGGGGCTGATCATAAACAGCATCGTCTAGCAGGATGTTTGCTAAATGAAAAATAAATACATTCGCCATAATTTTTCCGTTAGTTATCAGTGTTTTCATGGAAGGAAATATGGAACAATTACTGAAATTTCTATTTTTGATAAAGTACAAGGTGTTCTGTTCATTTGATTTTGAAGTATCAGACTGATGAAAAGATAGTGGAAACTCCCACTCATTCAATTATGTGTACGAGTAGCTAATATGTATTTATCCGAATAAGAATATTCATCAATTATTTCATCCTTGTTTTGTAGTAATTTCACGTGACACCAACTCATTTTTCTCATTTTAATTGCTCGGCATTACTGTAATTATCAGTAATAATTTTTAGTACGTAATGAATACTTATAGAAAAATTGCAGGTTTCAATTTATGGCAAAGATATATTTTCATGAAGGAATGTAATAACGATATTTAATATGAAAGTTGAAATAATCACACTGCATTATTTTAATTTTCTACTCAACATAAATGCGACAAAAATCTACTTGTATGAAGCAAGCGATGAATCTCCATCTCATTGTTGAAAGAATCTCGAGAAATTGTGCTACCAATTGATTTCCACTTCACGCTACTTCAAACCTTCGACTTTGACCTGTGTCCTTGCCCATCTAAGTGATCTAAAACGACTAGCTTAGCTGGTCTGTTCAAGCCAGATAAACCAAGGTTAATTAGAAATTTTGGACCAGTTCATCACATTTGATAGTTGTGTGTGATTCAGGCGAAAAAATATATTCTCCAGAATTTTCAAGTCTATCTCTATTCAAACTAAAAACTGCATAATGAAATAACATGCAAAACACATTCGTATTAGGGAAAATCGTCTTGAACTCCATTTTCTAAATAATTATGACTTTTAGGTGGTCGTTTCCGTGAGAATAAGATTATATACTCTGGAATTGCATATTGAAGCTGTACACGCCAAACGAAAAATAGATAGCTCAATTCAAATGATGAATTTGTTGAAGTTCATTGAATGTTTGTTGGTTTCTTGGTGAACTTTTACTTTTGAAATTAGTGTTAAAACTCATATATACGCAAATATAGGTGTAAATACATATATATATATATATATATATATATATATATATATATATATATATATATATATATATATATATATATATATATATATATATATATATATATATATATATATATATATATATATATATATATATATATATATATATATATATATATATATATATATATATATATATATATATATATATATATATATATATATATATATATATACTAGCTGACCTGGCGAACTTTGTACGCCCATTTAATTCTTTCTGAATATTTTTCAAAAATCCGGAAAGGCATGTTCTACTATTTGTGTATCACTATCTTGTTTTTAATGATTATCCCGTAAGGAGGCAGGGACTTACTCGCTAACTAAGGGACTGCAACAGATCCTGTCAATTTAAATCAGTCGATTTATCAAAAAAATCCTATATTAACACGATGGTTTGAAAGTTATCAACCTGTCCGTTCTATAGTTGAACGGCATACTTAATTTCGTATCAAGTACTTGTCCCATATATCACATCATTAAATATATGTGATATTTGCTGGATATAAGTTAAAAAATGCCCATTTCCGGAAACCAATAAATATAGTGGCTCTGGTAGCTGTACCAATAAACGCTATTGGTACAACCAGCATAATTGACTCTTCGATCAAAATTTTGTCGCATCATTGGTAGTATTTTCTTATCAATAGCAATTAAACTTTGCTTTGCAATATTGACACACAACGTTCATTGGTCCAATAGCAACGACTTTCTGTGAACTGTAAGCTACGAGTATTTCAACGTAATATTGAATGCAGATGGATAGGAGTTAAACGCAAGTTTCTCATATTGTTAATTTCGATTCGATCGATTCCGTTCAACTTCATTCCGAGCTTCGCGTTGCTCGTCAGCTTGACTCGTTTTTTTATATCTTTAACTTGCTTTCATTGTGAGTTTGTACATCTAACTATTATTTTTGAAAACGAAATTCAAATTGTAAATTGAAGAAAACTATGTATTTTTATTAATTTTCAAATATACCACGTGTTATGTTAGTAATGTCTATTTCAGTGTATTCAAACTTACCAAAATTTTATATTGAATTGAAGTTTTAATATTAGTCGTGTTAGCTCTGAACTAACCGTGATGTGTGATAAGCTATTCAGTTTTTTTACATCCTCTTTTTGGGAATTAATAATTATTTCTTTCTTATATTATCAATTAAATATTCTTAAATTTTTTAATTTCACACGCAATTTTCTGAATTTTTTCCCTGACAATAACAAACACAAAAAAAAATTTTGAAATCGGTCCAGCCGTTAACCGCACATTGTAGTCAGAAAAATTTTGTATGGAAAAAAGAAATGGACTGTTTGTAAGGTTTTCCCGGCGATTATTCAAATTTTTCCGTAAAAACTATCCTTGGAATTCAACGAACATTTTGAAAAAAGAATTGGTGAAATTGGTCCAGGCGTTGTTGAGTTATACACTTACCAACACATTTTGCGATTCATTTTCATATTATAGATATATACGATTGTACACTTGATATAACGATTGATTCATTCTGAAAGAAATATAACTTTCATTTACAATATTCATTAACATTATCAAGTTCAACATACCTAAAAGAAAAATCAATTTGAATTCCCTATATCCTATACAATCTTAAGACTATCTATTTCTATCATTTTACAAATACGTCTGATCTATATCTCTCTCAGTTTAAAAAGGAATCGCTTCAATTCTGTCTCTCGAAAGATACCCATTCACGGATATAATTCTCATTCTTCTTAACAGTAATTATATTCAACTATAATACGAAGAATCTCTTATCAATTTACATATATATATATATATATATATATATATATATATATATATATATATATATATATATATATATATATATATTTTGAAAGTTTTTAGCATTAACAGGCTTTTTTAATATGAAAAAGTTTATTTCTGTTGACTTCTTTCTTTTTTTAATTTTTCATATTAAAAAAGCCTGTTAATGCTAAAAACTTTCAAAATAAATACCTCAAACAGGCAATAAATCAATTTCAAGATATATATATATATATATATATATATATATATATATATATATATATATATATATATATATATATATATATATATATATATATATATATATATATATATATATATATATATATATAGATATATTAAATATAAATAAAATGATAAAATCAGTTTAACAATTGTTTCTTTATGTTTATCGATTTGCATCAAGTATCGGCCTCATCAATTATTAATTTGAACAGAATATTTTCACGAAATTCACAAAAACGAGATCAGAAGGAAACGGTATTCCGAAATACGTCCATATTCACTGGAGGCCGGTGTTTCGAGTGTTCATTTGATGTTTTGTCTTCGTTTTTTCGAACAAATGATTTCCAGCAAGCTAGTAACGGTCTTTACGTCATTCCGTTTTATTGTGTTCCCTTGCTTTTCTTGTGATATGTTTGTGACATTGATCAATAGTGTTCTCGTTTCACTCATATTTTCAACTGGTTATTTTCCTAGGTTGTTTATTTTATTTTATTCTTTTATTTTCATTTTCACATAAAATGGCTCACTCAACAGACAGTTTTAAACTGTTCTATAATAGAGGAGCAAACGTTACAAATGTTGATTACCTTATTAACCAACTTGTATCTACTATCTTATAGAATTTTTTTTATATATCTCATCGAAATGAAGTTTTCGATGCATTGACTTAAATCTTTCCATCTACAAACAAAATACCTAATTCTACTCAAAAAGATTAGATAAATACATCATGAAAGGATAACTCCATAAAGACTGATAAATATTTTGTTATCGACCTTTGAATAATCTCTTTTCCAAATGTCTCTTGAAAGTTATGAAACACTGAGAGAAAATATCTAAGTTGGTCTCAATACTTATCAAGTTTAGCCTATTGAAAGATCTATGGATGGGTGAACTCAACATGTAATTTGTTTTTCTCTTCCCAACAAACGATTTATCATTACATTTGGAGAACAATTAAAGTGTACGGCTCGTACATGCAGCAGAATCTATTAAGCCTTTGAGTAATCTGTAGGAGAAACATATATCAAAGTACTCACGTCTCAAACTCAAACATTCCAACCTTTACAATTTCACATTTCTCTCATATGAGAATCCATGACGGTATCTGTTAAAACGGAAGTTAAGAGCATTAATGAACTTCCGTTGAACATTTTCTAATCTATTCGTGTATTTGTTATAATTTGGATTCCATACGACCGACGCGTACAATAACTTGGATCTCACAATAGAATTATAAAAAGTAATAATAAACTCAAGTCGACCGATTGGCCTAGTCATTCGTAATATGAAACCCAGATTTCTGCAAGGCATTTGGACGATTCCTTCAATATGCAATTCAAAGGTTAGTTTCTTATCAAGCTTAGCACCCAAATCATTCGCTGAATTGTTTGACTTCAGTCAAACATTGACTTGACAATGTCAAATTGGAAGACAGGAATTTTACTTCTGGGAAAAAAAATTTGATGGCATTTGTTCAATTTTAGATCCAACTTATTGAGTCTGCAGTAGTCGGAAAAAAATATATATGATCTACAAGGAATTCTTTCTAAATATATATATATATATATATATATATATATATATATATATATATATATATATATATATATATATATATATATATATATATAATATATATTCTTTCATATATATATATATGTCATATATATATATATAACAGTATAGGGTTCATATATATATATATATATATATATATATATATATATATATATATATATATATATATATATATATATATATATATATATATATATATATATATATATATATACAGAAGAAGAATCATCGGGATATCCCTCAATTTGATGCAGCTGTTGACACATGTTTCGAGCTTGTTGGCTTTCTTCAGAACGGCGTAGCCAAGTTCAAAGTGTACAAACATGGAGATAGATACTTCACATTAACAAATTCTAGGAGAAATCTCATAATATAGAAAGAAAAACATAAACGGATCAGAAATCTAAATCAAAGGTTTGTTTGAAGAAATTGAAGGAACGATGTATCGAATTCAATACTGTATAACTCAGTCTGATTTTAATTTGTTTTTGGAGGACAAGTCTTCAGAAGAAAAAAATCAATAATTGGGATAAAGATTAAAGTTGATATCTTTTTTCAAGCGTAGGTATAAAAAATTCCAAGTGGTTTACCTCTGCCAGGTAAACAAGAGTCAAATTGACTTGAATTATTGATTTCGAGGTCCGGAATATTAAGTATATATTGGAAGTCTACTTATATATCATTTCACTATAAGCGTTCACTAATATATTAGAAGAACGTAGTCAGAAAAAATTTTTTGACAAAATTATGGAATGTTTTTTCAATACGTGAAACTTGTGTAAATGAAATGAACTATTGATGCCACTTTAGTCAAGAAACTTTTTGTGAGATTAAACAATGTTAAATGTTTGAAAACAATATTTACGTTATGCAAATATTATTTCACGACGATAACCTCCGTTGTGATGGTATCCATTTTCCATAATTGCGTGTAATCATCATAAAGGAAACATTTCAAATAATTTATACTAATATCAGATGTACTTAACATTTCAATCTTACTCACTTAACGTGGTTCCATTGAAATCGTTAAATTGTAATATACATGTTCACTCGAATATTAATATATACTCGATAATCTTGAATCGAATATGGAAACTTTCTCGTATATTTCAATTTAACTCGTTGTCCTTTTCATCTCGGACTTAGAGGTAACGACAATAATTAAAAGTCACTTATTTTGTTGAATATATTCAAGGTCTTGTATCGTTCAGAATTCTTACTCATCATTGTCAATATATTGTTTTAATAACCACTAATAGGTTTATATATATATATATATATATATATATATATATATATATATATATATATATATATATATATATATATATATATATATATTATTATTATTATTATTATTATTTTTTCCATGAGGAGAGCAATTGAACTTGAATTCGAAATCATTAGGAATTTTGCTTCATCATTCTTGCCTACCAAAAACGCTTCATCCTCTCTGAATGCTCTTTCTTCCGTTCATCTGCCCACTTTACTCGATGCGATTTTATAGCGACATTTGGTGAGATCTTCGGGATTTTTTATAATGATCTGTTGTAGATTCTTTTGGTCCTCTTTCAGCCATTCTGTTCCACATTTATTATTCATGATTATATCGAGTAGTTTCTTCGGTATTCTGGACTGTTTCATTTTGTAAACCTGTGGATAGAACTTTGCTCATCGTTTTCTGATTTCTTCCGTTATCGTATTTGTCTTTTGATACAGTTCATTCTGAGGTCTTTTCATCCAAATGTCGTTTCTATTGATTGGCCCGTAAATCTTTCTGAGAATTTTTCGTTCTTGTTTTTCTATTTCTCTAATTCTTGAATGGCTGCCAATAACCATTGTTTCAGCTGTGTAGATTGCTTCTGGAAGAATCGTTGTGATATAATGCCTCAATTTGGTGCCTCTAGAAATGCACTTTTTGTTATAGTGAGCCCATGTCAGTTTGTAGGCCCTTTGGAGCTTGATAATTCTCTGTTCATTAGCGATTCGGTTTAAACCTGAGGACTGTATAACTTCCCCGAGGTATTCAAAATGGCCTACTTGCACAATTTCAGCATGTCTTGTCATAAGAGAAGATTTATTTTTTGGTTTTCTTTCCATTTATTTGGTTTCATCATAAGTAATTTGTAACCCGGTTTTCTGCGCAATTTCATGTAGTTTTTCTACGGCGCTAATGGCTTCAGTTCTGTTGTCTGTGATGATAGCAATATCGTCAGCAAAGGCGAGACATTTGACATTTATTCTATTTTCTTTTTTGATAACCACCTGAATAGAAATATCGAGAATTGTTAATGAATAAATGAGTTCTCAAACACTTCACAAGACCGATTATTCCCGTTATATAAATTCTACACACACACACATATATATATATATATATATATATATATATATATATATATATATATATATATATATATATATATATATATATATATATATATATATATATATATATATATATAAATTGATTTTTATTGCCACAAATAATAATTATAATAATAATATAATAATAATAATTATTATAATAATTATAATAATAAATAATATATATATATATATATATATATATATATATATATATATATATATATATATATATATATATATATATATATTTCGAATGTTTCTAGCAATAACAGGCTTCTTTTGGTATGAAAAACTTTATTTTTGTTAACGTTTCGTTGTATATGACAACTTTGTCAAAACTGATGAATAACTGAATTTATCAGTTACTTTTATTATTTTAATTTATTTGAGTAACTCATAAATTCAATTATTCATTAGTTTTGACAAAGTTTGTGATATACAACGAAACGTTACCAAAAATAAAGTTTTCCATATCAAAAAGAAGCCTGTTATTGCTAAAAACATTATAATAATATATATATATATATATATATATATATATATATATATATATATATATATATATATATATATATATATATATATATATATATATATATATATATATATATATATATATATATATATATATATATATATATATGTAGAATTTTTGTAACGGGAACAATCGGTCTTGTGAAGTGTTTGAGAACTCATTTATTCATTAACAATTCTCGATATTTCGAAACTTTTTTGTGTCTTCTTCAGGAGAAACAACAAGCTGCAAAGTGCGAAGTAATGAATAGAATAACAAATGTCAATATGTAAAAAATGAAATTACTTACAATTAGAGTTTATGCAATGAAGATAACGTAACTAACATTTTTTTATAACAAACGTCCTTCATTTTGTTGCCACTTAATCCATGCATGTTGCTAAACTGAATGGTCTAAAATGTTGTATATATATATATATATATATATATATATATATATATATATATATATATATATATATATAGAAAATGTTGCCGTATTATTTGAGAATTAATAATTATTTGTTGGGTACTAGGCAAAAGTTTTGGGCAATAAATCACAAACTATCATCTCATCTTTATTTCGATTAAAATGCGAATCTTCATCAGGATGCTGGAAAATTGAAATCAATTACATGAAAATTCATTTTTTATCTAAGATTGTACATACCTATGACGTCAAGCGAGAAATAAATTATAAATTAGTGCAATAACCACCATCAAGATGAAAAATACATATAAATTATCGAAAGTGCAAAATCCTGAAGAGTTAACTATATAAGTCTCAAATAGAAATTCACAAATTGCGTTTGTAGGTTTGAGACCAGACGGAACATAAATATATGGGAAGCACAGTACAAGATCTTCACGGTACAAGAATCTTCAGCCTTTGTCCATAGACAGCAAATAGGTGAAAATCTTACCAAGACCACTAATATCTGCCCTCCTGATAACACGAGAAGGCACATCTCCCCGGATGCAGTTTGATGTCACTCATATGTATAGCTGGACGTCTCTGTGATTGCGAAGTTCGTCCCACATATACAGCATGACAATCACAACAACGAACACAATATACACAGTCCGATTTGCATTCATTTGGAATGGAATCCTTAATAACCCTGAAACAATTTTTATTGGTGACAGGATAATAGTAAGCAAACTTAATGATCGGAGTGCAGAATAAAAATTGTGATTTATTTCCCAAATTTTTGCCTAGTACCCAAATGATATTTATTAAGTCTTCAATAAAACGGCAACATTTCCTATATCTTTTGTTATATAAAAATGATATATATATATATATATATATATATATATATATATATATATATATATATATATATATATATATATATATATATATATATATATATATATATATATATATATATATATATATATATATATATATTTATGATAATATTTATCAATTTTGAATTTTCAAAGATCTCAATTTTTTTTTCAAATAATATTTCTGATAATTTTAATCATGCATTCTTTAATTACATAAACGCATTGAAAAGTGAACAATACTAACAAAAAACCCTTAAATCTAAAATTATGTTAATAATAAATTTGAAATGGCCTTTCGAATGATATTAATAATTGAAAATTTATATGGGGTACTTCTTTCTTCGAGATCTCTCGGTTTTCTCTACGCCAGCACTCCAAACTTATCCTATTCAAGTTATTATAAATTTTCTATACTGATATTCTGCAAATAAAATTTTTTTTCAGTTTATTCTTACAAAATTTTATTTGCACCCAAACTCTTCACTCTAATTGAATATAAACTTAAATTCACTTGAAATTATGATTTACACTTTATTGACTACACAGCATGACGTATTTCGTTGTTACAAACGACTTCTTCAGATGCTTACGAAATAATTATTATGAGGAGAAAAAATAGAGGAAAGAAAAAGAAGTCTCCGATAAATCTGTGAAAAATCTTTGTTGAATATAAACTAAAGTTCAAACACTTGAACTTTCGATTTACACTTCATGGACAACATAGCATGACGCGTTTTCAGATGCTAATGGAATACTCTGTTAGCATTCTGTTAGCACCTGAAGAAGTCGTTAGTAACGACGAAACGCGTCATGCCATGTAGTCAATAAAGTGTAAATCATAAGTTCAAGTGTTTGAATTCAAGTTTATATTCAATTATAATGGATTTACATCAAGTAATCGCCAACACTATTGAATCTTCTCTCTAAGCTTGGCGTCCCACCATCGATTGTTTGTAATTCTTCTCGTTCGATTAACTACATTTTATTATTGATTAAGTTTTGATTTATCGCCCAAAATTTTATTTGATATTTTAGACTACAATAGGAATAACTCTCAAGAACTATGGAAAAATTTGAAGCAATTATCAGCAAGTGAAACAAACAATATATTCAAGGTAGTACTCAGTTGATAATACAATAATCCAGGATGATTACCATATTGCTCGCTGTTTCAATTTATACTTTGTTGATATTATGAAACGAAAAATTGATATTAGTTCGTACATAACCATGACCATGCGATAATGTTTATAGCAAAATCATTGAAATTGGATACTTGCAAAAAAATAGATATTTTTTTTGAAAACATAGGTAGTGATGAAGATGATATAACGGAACAGTTATCAAAAGATGCTTTTGACATTTCTGGAAATAGAAAATTAGATTCGATTAACACATCAAGGACTTATGGATTCTTTCTAAATGAAAGGAAATGTTCATTGATAAACATATGTGCTTAAAATTTCTAACATCGTCAAATTGGAGAAATTTCGACCTATAAATCCCATATACTTCCACCATATAAAAAGTTCATAGAACTAGAGGCTAAAAATCAGGTTCTGGAATTTTGAGAAAAATATTCAGTTATTTTTGACTTACCTACAATCAGGTTTCAAGAAAAATTCCTTCTGTGAGACAGCACTGCTTAGCATATGTAAAAAATAGAATAGAGCTATGGTAAAAAGAGAGGTAGTGATCGTAGTATTGTTGACTGTGTTGGCATTGATGTTCAAAAAACGGAATGAAATTGGTTGTGAAGGTTTAGTGAACAAATGGTTTAGTTCTTATTTACACTCACTATCTCGAAAAGATAAGTTCAATCGGGCAGCATTAGAGTTGGTTCTTGGCGTACCTCAGGGTACGGCATTGTGTCCAGTGCTATTCTCCTTATACATCAATGATGTTGTTGACTTGGCAGCAATCGCTTAGCCATGAAACGAATTGCAAAGCGATAACAATTAATTGTTTAATGTAAAAAAGTGGAAATTTCTAGTTTGGGTACGAGTAATATTCTGAGTGACGAACATATAACTATTGAAATTGAAAGCAGAACATTGGAAAAGCAAAAGTTGTCAATTATTTAGGCATTATCTTAGATGCGAAATTGAGAAAAGAGCTGCAAAAATTGCAGAAACAAGCTACGCGAAAAATTTTGAAACATAAAAAGTACTATAATAACTAGTAATAAAAAATGTCAGTTAAACCGAGAATACTTTATGCTAAATATATATTTTCATTAAGAATTGAAAACAAATTTTTCCCCAGACAGTCTTCGTGGTGGAGTCGGAAAATCAAACGATTATGTAGGATCCCTGTTCGAGTCCTGGTGAAGACATGGGTGTATATATTAGTCTATGTTTTAAGTAGTTTAATGGTAATAATTGCTGGGTAATGTACACTGATCACAAACCTTTAGTCTTTCGGAACCGACGTTAAACTGTAGGTCCACTGAATTGAAACAAAAATTGGTCCTATATAAAGTAATAAGAAATGCAACATGTGTCAGTGATGTGCACGCTGATAGTACTAGAAATTCCGGCAGTATCTTAACGCAAATATGTATCCTTCTAGATCTAGAAATACTATATTCTATGAAGAATTCAATGCACTTATTGAATTGACCAGTTCTTTATGATAATAAGTGACCTTGAATTAAAATCAAATTCAAATTTAATATTAACCTAACTATATTTTGTTTTAAAATCAAATTTGATTTCAAATTAATTCAATTTTAGTTTCTATCAATTAAGTTAAGTTTTGAAATTGAATTTAAATGTCAATGAGCATATTCGTCTTGAGAAAATAATTCTTAATAATAAATTTCAAAAATAATAATTGAACAAACATTAAATTTTGTAAGAGCTATTGCTGAATGAATATTATATATATATATATATATATATATATATATATATATATATATATATATATATATATATATATATATATATATATATATATATATATATTTAAATATATACATGAATGTAAAGTCTACTCTATTGACCTAGTTTTTCACAGTGTCTATCGAAATAAGTCTAGTTAATTATGAATCCGAATATGTTTTTCTTCACTATTAATATTCTGGGAATTTACGTGTCGTTATTGTTGATCATGGTTTTCTTCGAAATTTCATATAAATGAGCAAGGTGAAATAGGTACGTTTCTGTTCAAACCAAAAGTTAATAATTCATGGTACTGAATAATATAATAGAAATCTAATGGAGTAGTATGCATCAGTGATGTAATTGATAATTATTTCGAAAGATAAGTTTTGAGAAACACGAATATGACTGACGAATTGTAGTTACGGTTACTATTAAGAAACCAATAGGAAAAATGACAAAAGTTTATTTCGGAATGGCTTTTTTTACGAAAGAGTAGTTCATGAATAAGCAATCCAATCAACAAAAAAATTGCCACGAATTAATATGTGCACAAGCTTCTTGGGAACTAATATAATTTCCATTAGAAAATATTCCGAAACCTCTTCCCTCATGCTTATGTATATCAAGATGAAATTATGTTGATATATAAGAGACCAAGAGAGATAACTCAATTTTTAATATGTTAGATGACCAATTTCATGTTACTCCATACAAAGAAAAAATTTTCAATTCTTCCTTTCATCTCTTTTTAGCTGATATTATAAAGGTCCATTTTGAATCTGAACGACAAGAAAATTCCTATTTAAATCATTCTCAAATAAATGGTTATATATATATATATATATATATATATATATATATATATATATATATATATATATATATATATATATTTCCGCGGTCATATATAAAACTTGGTTCTCGGAATGAGCCGCGTTCTAGATTTATATAATCTCGACGTTTCGGCTTCCATTGTGAAGCCATCTTCAGGAGTTGGAATAAATTAGTAGGGAAAAGGGTTATTCGGTTACGTGGCCTCAATCTGCCTACTCCACGAACTGAATGAAGGAAAATGAGAAAAGGTTACCTGGTTACGTGGCCTCAATCTGCCTACTCCACGAACCAAATGAGGGATACTAGGAACGATAAGAAATGATTCGGTTGCGTGGCCTCAATCTGCCTACTCCACGAGCCGAATCGTTTCTAATAGTTAACTCCGAAGTCTCAACCTGCCTACTCTTCGGAGTTGACTCCGAAGAGTAGGCAGGTTGAGACTTCGGAGTTAACTATTAGAAACGATTCGGCTCGTGGAGTAGGCAGATTGAGGCCACGTAACCGATTAACCCTTTTCCCTACTAATTTATTCCAACTCCTGAAGATGGCTTCACAATGGAAGCCGAAACGTCGAGATTATATAAATCTAGAACGCGGCTCATTCCGAGAACCAAGTTTTATACATATATATATATATATATATATATATATATATATATATATATATATATATATATATATATATATATATATATATATATATATATATATATATATATATATATATATATATATATATTTATATATACATATATATATATATATATATATATATATATATATATATATATATATATATATATATATATATATATATATATATATATATATATATATATATATATATATATATATATATATATATATATATATATATATATATATATATATATATATATATATATATATATATATATATATATATATATATATATATATATATATATATATAGTTTCAAGATTCACAGGCCATTCAATACTAGTAAATACTGAGACTTTTAATCGGAATATCGGAATATTTCAAATAAAACTCTCAGGGCTGTCTACACAATTGTTGTCAACGAGAACGAACCCATCACTTTCAAGAGTGAATATTGAGAGCGTTTCGAAAAGTTCAATGATCTTGTTGAATGATAATAGGATACAATTGTTTCATCATTATTATGAATCATCAGTCAATATTTAATATATCAATCAAGAATCGAGGACTTTCAAAACGAACATAGGTCCTATACCAAATTGAGGACAATTTTTCGAAGTGAAATATTCACGTAGGCTCCCTCTATTGGAGAAAGGACGTATTAACTCTCCCTGGCGTTCAAGATTCCTACTCATGACAACAAGAGTGAGAGTGGAAGGCTTTGTAGATATTTCATTCGAACACTACAGAAAATTGTCCGCAATGTGTACGAATGATCCAATGCCTAATCGCTCCGGATCACGCCCAGGCGGGCAAAAGTGTAGCTTGTTTCAAGACTCACAGGTCATTCAATACTGGTATAGTAGTATACTAGTAAATACCTTGGTATAGGACCTATGTTAGTTTTGGAAATCATCGATTCTTGATTGATAGGTCAAATATGGACTGATGATTCATTACAATGATGAAACAATCGTATCCTATTTTCATTCAACAAGATCGATGAACTTTTCGAAACGCTCTTAATATTCACTCTTGAAAGTGATGGATTCGTTCTCGTTAACAACAATTGTGTAGCAGCTCCCTGAGAGTTTTATTTGAAATATTTCGATATTCCGATTAAGATTCTCAGTATTCACTATATATATATATATATATATATATATATATATATATATATATATATATATATATATATATATATATATATATATATATATATATATATATATATATATATATATATATATATATATATATATATATATATATATATATATATATATATATATATATATATATATATATATATATATATATATATATATATATATATATATATATATATGATTATTATTCATTCTGTAACATGTCTTTGTTCGTCGTTTTCTGATCGAAATGCCGTTTCTATTGATTGGCACGTAAATCTTTCTGAAAAATTTTCCTTCTTGTTTTTCTATTTCTCCAATTCTTGAATGGCCGCCAATAACCATTGCTTCAGCTGCGTAGATTGCTTCTGGAAGAATCGTGTTATAATGCCTCAATTTGGCGCCTCTCGAAATGCACTTTTTGTTATAGTGAGCCCATGTTAGTTTGTAGGCCCTTTGGTACTTGGTAATTATCTGTTCATTAGCGATTCGGTTTGAACCTGAGGACTCTGTAACTTAATTCATTTTGGATACCCGAGGTATTCAAAATGGCCTACCTGAAGAATTTCACCATGGTTTGTCATAAGAGAAGATTTATTCTTTGGTTTTCTTTCCAAGTGTTTGGTCTGTGAAGATAGCAATATCGTCTGCAAAGGCGAGACATTTGACTTCTTTGATACCCACTTGTATGCCCTTTATATATATATATATATATATATATATATATATATATATATATATATATATATATATATATATATATATATATATATATATATATATATATATATATATATATATGACAAAAAACACAATTATCGGTATAGCCCGCAACTCAATTGGAAGCAGCCGTTGACACGTGTTTCGAGCTTATTGGCTCTCCTCAGAACGGCGTAGCCAAGTTCAAGGTGTACGAACCTGGAGATGGAATCAACAACAAAAGAACACACCTGCAAAGGAAGCCTCCACTGCTAGGCTTCCACGTGAATTCTGCGGGTTTGGAGATGGAGTTTGGACAAAAAAATTTTTGTCATTTATACTTTTCACCGCAAGAAAATTCTTCATTTCTTCATTTACTTAGTCGGTTGAAGACTCCGTTAAGGATAAATAGTCGCTACATTGGCGATACGTTGACCAAATCTCCAAACCCGGAGAGTTCACGTGGAAGCCTAGCAGTGGAGGCTTCCTTTGCAGGTGTGTTCTTTTGTTGTTGATTCCGTCTCCAGGTTCGTACACCTTGAACTTGGCTACGCCGTTCTGAGGACAGCCAATTAGCTCGAAACACGTGTCAACGGCTGCTTCCAATTGAGTTTCGGGCTATACCGATAATTGTAATTTTTGGCATTTATACTTTTCACCGCAAGAAAATTCTTCATTCCTTTATATATATATATATATATATATATATATATATATATATATATATATATATATATATATATATATATATATATATATATATATATATATAACAAGAGTAGAATTATCGACCAAATTATAAATTCAGAAATGTAATATTCTTTTAGGATACGATCTGTGACAAATAACTGATTCGTTTCAAATTCTCTGTATTTTGCCGATCTTTATTGACTTCATCAGGAGAACCTGAAATAATATCAAAAGGTGGAAAAGTTATACGACATTACACAATAGTAATAAATTGTACTCGAAAAACATTAAATTAGTAACCCATATAAAATAAATTGAACAATTTCAGCATTTTCTATGGACAATCTGAAGACTCCAACATTAAGGTCAAATTAAAGAAAATTCCTCTTATAATTAAACCGCCTCAACAAATAATTTCCATTCTTAGAAATTTTCCACATTTAAAATTCGCGAAGTACCATTTCCTAAGTAATTTTCATCGCTTCTTCAAAATTAAAGATAAAACTCCCCTAGTATACAACAGTAAGGCAGTAAGGTCATTTTTGAACTTCCTTGCATGGAATGTCACAAATGTTATGTGGAACAGACATCACAGTGACTTAACAGCGATCAATGCAACACTTGTGTTAGTGGTAGAACATCATCAACAAACTGTTCACTGCTTTGACTATTCTAGAGTAAAAGTATTGAAACGTGGGACCAATTATAGGAGCAGATTGTTCCTCGAAATGTATCACATAAACAAAAAATATATAGCATAGTGAATTACAAATTGGTGTGGTTATATTTAAGTTTTTTATAAGTTTATATAAGACTGATTTCATCGTTCATATTGCAAACTTTTTATTGCTTATTGTTCTTTGTGGTACTGCAAAACCATCTGTTGTGTCATATGATATATATTTCAAGTTAGTCTTATTCACATCGTGCTGACCAAACAAACACCCCAACATGATTTATTTATTTTATATGGGTAACTGACTTTATGTGTTGTGATAACAATTTATTATTATTGTGTAATGTCGTTTAAATTGTCCTAATTTGGATGTTATTTTAGGTTCGCCTCATGAAGTCAATAAAGATTGACGAAATATAGAGAATACAAAAAGAATTAGTTATTTGTCAGAGGCATCATCTTGAAACAATATTACATTTCTGTATATACGAGTATATACAGATATTTATATATATATATATATATATATATATATATATATATATATATATATATATATATATATATATATATATATATATATATATATATATATATATATATATATATATAGATATATATATATATATATATATATATATATATATATATATATATATATATATATATATATATATATATATATATATATATATATATATATATATATATATATATATATATATATATATGTATATATATTTTATTCATCATATACATAATACGTATGATATAGAATCGGCTCACGTTAATTCGAAAATCAAGGGACTTACTAATTAATATGTTATACCCGTATGAGTTGATTATTAATGAATAAGTGGAATTAATTATTGAATATTGAATTGATAATTATGTATTTTGTCTTCTGGAAAAATTATGTAATGTTACTTTGCTACAAAGCACATTGTTGGGATTGATGGATAACAATTTCTAGCAGCAATAAGCCTGAAATTCGGCTTAGTGAGGGTTGTTCTGTAAACAGAAGCTCTGTATGATCGAATGCTGCACTTGCTTCCTCTGTTCTTTCAGAATATCAAATTCTCCTTCATTAAATATTTTCCTTACTCTGGTAGTTTGAAGAGAATGAATCTTCTCCTTGTTCTTAATTATGATTGAAAGAATAATCAGTGAAATCTCAACTGCATTAGCATTAAGCATTCTTTTGCAACATCACTGCTCTTCTCACCTCCCACCACTTTTTCGATTAACTCGCTCGTTTCAGCAATCGTCAAACATTTATACTTCTCAAAACTCATAATTGATATGGAAAACCAAAGTATTACTTCATTATTACTTCAACAAATGCTAGTTCATGGATTATACGAGTTTTAACTTGCCCCAAAATGTACGTTGTACAATGAAATCAGGTTCTTTTTAATTGACGAGTCTATTGCGCCTGTGTCCGAATTACCAAGTGGTTTTTTTACATAGTGATGATTTTTTGTTCGAATGTTCGAAGTGACTAAAAATGTAAATATTTTGTTTGGAAATAGCAAGAGCTGTTCACGATTCGAAATTTTGACAGTGCTACAATTCGAAACAAATCTTTAACAAGGAAAGAATTTTCCATTCAAGAGTCTATCATATATATATGTGATATATATATATATATATATATATATATATATATATATATATATATATATATATATATATATATATATATATATATATATATATATATTGTTTTCATATAATAACAGGCTTCTTTTAATATATAAAATATTATTTTGTTGACGTTTATATTATATATCACAACTTTGTCAGAACTAATGAATAATTGAATTCAGTTATTCATTAGTTTTGAAAATTGTGATGTACAACGAAACGTCAACAAAAATAAATCAAAAGATTGCGGATGATAAGATTGATGTGGAAAGAGAGAGCTCCCAAAAATCATTAAAATTTAATAGTTAATGTGAGAGTATTTGTTATCACTGTAATAAGAAATTGATTTAAATAGTTAAGTGCACTAATTGTGATGAAAATTTTCATCCCTCCTGTCTAAATCAAGCTGCTTCCAAGAAAAATGCAACTTGCGTACATTTACTCCGTAAAATTGAAAGTAATTCACTAGAATATAAACAGGATAGCATAATGCAAGAAGTTATGATTGAAAATAATTATTTAAAGCTACTAGTTTCTGAAGTTCAGAGCAAGAATGATATTTTGTTGCAAAATAATAAGTTACTATTGGAAAAAATCAAGGGTTTGGAAACTCCTTATACAAAAAATAATGTAAACAACGAATCTGATGAGATTAATCCAGAAAAAACTCAACCTCAAACTCTTCGTTACAAACAAAGTGCATTGGAACTACCAAAAATGCATAATGACTGCGTACAAGCACAGAGTCGAAAACCTCTGTGGTTAAAGTTGCAACTTCTTGGATAGAGTTGAAAGAACTCGTTCTTCAGTGATAAGTCCAAAGAAACCCAGTCTAAGTGAGGTTAGTACGAGTTTAAGAACAGAGAGCAGTCGAGAACATATAGAGCTAACAACTAAGAAAATAAATATTATAAATGTGCCTAAAGGGGAAATTAATATACGAGAGATCCACAAAATGAATGGAGGGAAGTTAAAAAAAAAGGAAGAAGTTACATGGGAATTATTTGCACTGGATCAAAGACACCAAAACACCACGTGAAACTTCTTGGGGTATCTAAAAAGAAGTGGATTTATGTGGGCAAAATTGCTGGAGCCAACGCCTCCATAGATGATGTTAAGGACTTCCTCAAGAAATTGAAGAATTGTGAGCAAGAGCAAGTTAAGAAACTAGAAACTATGGGATCTAATTCTGCTTTCTCTATTGGAACTCCAAATGAGAAACTATTCAATATAATCTGTAATAGGGATTTCTGGCCAGAAGTAGTCTTATGTAGATTATGTCTAGTAGAATTATGACTGTTATTGATATTATTTATTTTTCTGAACGATTCAGAGGTTTTCCCTCCTTCTTCAGCAGTACAAATCTACAAATCTGAAAATTGGAATTACATTTTCAAAAGTTTTCGAACTCGACTGGGATTCCAACCCAGGTCTTCAGGTTTACGCCTCACTGCTTTGGACCGCTAAGCTACCGAGGTCTTAGACTTTTGAGATGCAACTTCAATTCATATCTACCAGCTTTTTATTCGACCACCTGACTCGATCAAATACTTCCTCCTTTGCTTATTATATTAATGTGTTAGTTTGTTACCCCGATAATTATAACCCCCGATATAATTGATATATATATATATATATATATATATATATATATATATATATATATATATATATATATATATTTTCAATATTTCACGTTTGCAGATATGTATTTTCAATGCTTAACAGAAGAATGAGTTACCTCTTCAGTATTTTCCAAGCTAACGAAAACGTTTATTCTCTTCTTCAAGCCTTAATTTGTGAAATATTGACAGTTTCTCTAACAAGGCACTATTGAAAAATATTCTTAAAATTATTGTGAGCTTAGTTCAACTGAACAATTGTTTAAATTGAATGACAAATCGAATGAATTTGAAAATAATTAGGTTCAGAATACCATTTATTCAACCCAAAAATTGTTAAGTTCTTCCATTCTCTCGAAAGTTGAATGAACGATAAGAACATATATCAGAATCATAACATAAGAAAATTTCCTCAGTAACTGAAATTGGAACTTCATGTCGGAAAACATAATCTGTTTATCTACTCTGGAATCGATGTCATATTTATTAACTATTTTTGTTAAATCAGGTAAATCATCTACAAAAAATTTGTACATATTTCTCAAGTACGTCGAAAAATATTTCATCTAAATATTTATTGCTTATTGTTTGTGAAGCGTAAAGTGATCTTCAAAAGCTTGAAAGAAGGTAATAATTCAATTTTAGTAATACATTTCTCAATGTATTTCATAACAAAATCACTATTTTATATCAAACGAATAGTTGCACGACGAGTAATCGAATATAACGTTCCGATTAGGAAAAAAGTAGTTAGCAAAACAATCATAAACTCTACCCTGTAGAAACTAAAAACCATTCAAAATCATACGCGAAATATTGAATGCTTTGTTTATTTCGGTATATTGTAAAGTAGCAAAATACCTTCAAATATAGTCGTTGCTTCTTTAGTCAAATAACTGGTTTCGCTGATGACCTTATGGTGCTCATGGCATTGTACTTTTGCTACAGTTTGAAACAACTTTACTCATGCATATTTATTTTCGTGCAAGAACAATCTTAATGTCAAATGATATTATAAAGGTATCATTATAAAAGTGAATATGTGATGGAATGATTTCTGGTACTCACGGAATAGAAGTTCATTTGATAATTATTACTTTTTTCGAGGTTGAGCTGCTTTGCACCTTTCACAAAATATCAGTTATCGATGACGAAAGGTTGTCATCAATTGAATTATCTTACTTCAGGTGTATGTTGACACTTGAAGATCTAATAAAGATCTAATAAATAGATGAAAATCGTATTAAAACATTTCCGCATTACATAATTCCAACACAATGTATTTCCATATTTGACATTGACGCTATCTAGAATTCATTTTTCATTCGAGTTCGTCATGAAAAAGTTTTTTCATCAGATACTTGTTTAGGTACCTAGCAGGTTTTGATGATGATAATCGAACAGGAGAATATTTATCGTTATCTTGATGTGCTCTATGCAATTCTAATACGAAATGAAAGAATAAATACAATTTTCATTACTCATATGACAGTATTTTAATTTTTTTTTTTTTTTATTTATCTCTGTTTGACCTTGATTTAAAAATCATTCAGTCATCATCCTTTTTATTATATACCGATACTATTTAATTATTTCTAAAATTTTAATCAACTAAAACAATGAGATAACATCCAGCAAATTTTTAACGTTATTAAATTCTTTTCCTACAGTTTTTCAGAAATCGGTATAGAGCCTCATAAACTTCAATATTACCAACCCGCATTATTTCGAGAAAATTAATAGGACCTCCCTTTATTATTTCATGTATCTGTTGTAACATAACTCGTCTTTCTTTAACATGAGCTGGACAACTTAGAAATATATGTTCCAATGTTTCAACATCCCCACATTCGCATTCTGGACTCGATTTCAAACCTATTTTATGCATATGTTTCGCATATAAACCGTGTGAAGATCTCAGCCTTCCTATCGTAACAATAAATTGACGTTGCTTATCAATATCGTGAAACCATGGTTTGTTCAATGGTTTATCTCCGACTATAACTTTATAAGACAAGCCTTTCTTGTCATTTCGAAATATCTCAGCCCATTCATCAAAATATTTATTTTTATTTATCTTTGAGTATTCGTATTTGGGGCATTTAATGTCGAGGTTTGTATCAGTCAAAGATGTTGCTTTCTTAGCAAGAAAATCTACTACTGAATTTCCTGGGATACCTTTATGAGAACGAATCCAAAGGAAATCTACATGTTTTCCAGATTGCTGAAGATGGTAAAGATCACTTCTCAATTTCATAATTAAATGTGTATTCTTTGACGAGAAGCTGAATCTTTTGATATTTTGTAAAACACTTTTCGAATCTGAAATAATTATAATTTTCTTTTCTCTTATAGTGCTACAGTACTTTAACGCTTCTATTATAGCTATCAATTCACAGGAAAATATGGAAAAAGTAGAAGAGACGCGCAATTGCTTTTTATAATTATATTCTGGGTCATATACCGCACAAGCTGATTTTCCTTCAATGACGGATCCATCTGTATAGATTTTTCGACTACCTCGATAATTTTCTGATAGAAATTTCATAAATTCTGTTCTTATCAAAACATCGTCGCATTTATTGAATGATGTATCTAATATAACCTTTACTCTTGGGAATAATGATGTATATTCATGCTGAAAATTAGGGTGGATGGGATGCGTATAAACATCATCCCAAGAGTTGGAACCACTTATAATAGTCTCAACTAACGGAAGACATTTCCTTTTTCTCCAATATGGATGTGTTAAATTGAGAATTCCTAGATTGAATATATCACCGAAAATCTTGCTTTTTTTACTTTTAAGGTGAATAAGGAATTTATTGGATAATATTCTGGATCGCAGGAATAGAGGCATTTCTCCGGTTTCTGATAACAGGGTCGATATTGGCCTTGAACGAATTGCACCCAAACACTGTCTGAGACACTTATACTGGAATATATCCAAGTTTTTCAAGTTGGATTTAGCTGCAATTCTGTAGAAGAATGACCCATAGTCCATGACTGATCTAATGAATGCTCTGTAGAATACAAGGCAGATAGCTGGATGAGCTCCCATCCCGTTCTTCCAATAGCTCTAATTATGTTAAGTCCCCTTTCAGTTTTTTGTAGAATATGTGTGATATGATTTTTGAAGGTCAGTTTCGAGTCCAAATGAATGCCAAGGAATTTATTCTCAATTTTGTAAGGAATCTCTATTCCTCCGAGATTGAAACTATGTGGAAAATTTGATTTATGTCGATGAAAAACCATTACTGAGGATTTTTGTGGAGCGATATTCAAATTTTTCGACTCTAGGAATGATAGTATTGATTTTAGGTCTTTATTTATATTTGCGAATGCTTCAGAAAATGTTTTACCTCTTGAATATAGACAAATATCATCAGCATATTGTATTATGTCTGTTGAATTTGTTACTTCTTTTTCTATGTTTGCCGTATACAATAAATACAAAATTGGGGCTAGTATATCTCCTTGAGGGAGACCACGTGAAGTGGTATAGGTTTCTGAATGATGCCCATGAATTCTCAGTGAAATATTCCTATTGATGAACAATTTCAGCATGTTCGATACTATAATAGAAGGAATCTCCAATTTAATGAGGTCATTATAAAGGATGTCAATAAGAACATTATCATAAGCTCCGACAATATCCAGAAAGCAGACTATTATGACTTGATCCTCTGCCAAACCAAGGTTTATTCCAGAAATCAATTTTGCAATACCTTCCTGCGTTGAAAATCCCCTCCTGAATGCATACTGTGTTATGGGCATTAGTTGTTTATGTTCTAACCACCATTCTAACCTTGCTTTGATCATACGTTCATAAGTCTTGAGCATACATGACCGAAGAGATATGGGTCTGTAAGAGGATGCTTTTTCTGGCGGCTTATTTGATTTCAATATCGGAATGACCAAAATATTCTGCCATACCGTAGGTAGATTTTCACCATTCCAAAACCTATTGAATATTCCTAGAAGTATATTTTTACCCTTTGTTGGGAGATGGTCAATCATGGAATAATGTATATGGTCTTCACCTGGAGCTGTATTATTATGTGATAGTAATGCAGCACATAGTTCGTCCTGAGAAAATGGTTCCATGGGAAAGTTCTTTGGGTTATTTTTATTCGTATAATTGGGTAGAGGCTTGTTAACGGACGGTGGTGCTAAATTATTCAAAAACTCTTCGGACCAAACTTCGAACTTAGTTGTGAAGGTATTTGCAGGCCTGTTCATAGCATTTTTAAGTTGTTTTATTTGGTTCCATATTTCCCTTATAGGTGTTGATTTATTTATTCGGCTGCAGTAACTCTTCCAACTATCTCTGCGTGCTGACTTAATTATCCTCTTCACTAAAGCGTCTGAAGCTTTATAAGCTATATAATTTTCTATAATTGGTCGCTTTCTGAATAGAAGTAATGCAGTTTTACGATTCTCAACTGCCCGGGAACATTCATCATTCCACCAACTTTTTATTTTACTATTCACCTTTATCACTTTACCAAAATATTTGTTTTGTACAGTGCTATGTTGTAATGCAGTATTGATTTTTGTAATGAATTCTTCATAGGAAATTGTATTATCGCAATTTTCCAGAAGCATTTCGAGTTGTTCCGAATACACTTTCCAGTTGATTTTATTCATATTCCATTTTTTACTTCCAATTGATTGTGTTATTTGTACATTCGCATTATTCATTTTTATACTAATTGGGTAGTGATCCGAACCCAATAGGTCATCTACCACCAACCAATCAAAATTTGTAGCCAGGTCTGCAGATGATATAGTAATATCAACTGCTGTATCTCTTCTGTTCCATCCACTGAATATTGTCTTACTTCCATCATTAAGAATTATAAGATTCTCATTTTCTATTGATTTAAGAAGTTCTTGTCCCTTTATGTCATTAAAATCGTTTCCCCAACTTATATGATGTGCGTTGAAATCTCCTCCAATAAGAAATGGCTTTGGTATATTCAGCAAGAATTTATCCCAATTGTGAGAATTAATTGACAATCTAGGATTTACATAAATTGATATTAAATGTATATTATCGTTATTTGTAGTTTTAACTTTAATGGCAATTGCCATCACCCCATGAGGAATGAATTGCAACGGGACTCTGTTGAAAACAATATGATTCTTCAACAATATTGCAACTCCTCCCTTTCCATCTGATCTGTCTTCTCTTACTATATTATAATTCTTAAATCCATAAATTGAATCTTTTTTGAACCAGGTTTCCGATACCAAAGCAACGTCAATATTTTCCTTATGTATAAAATTTGTAAAAACTGATTTATTTGCTACTAAAGATCTAGCGTTCCATTGTAAAATGTGCAAATGTTGAAATACATTGTTGTTCATTTTATGTGGAAAGAAAGCGAATTCAATTACAAATAGATTCCGAACTGGAAATAGAAAAGTTTAAGTTTGCTCCGTTACCAATTTTGTTTTGAATTATTTTTTTCACTTCTAACTCATTGCTTATATTGATTTTATTTGACGTAATTTCATTAATAGACTCTAAAATTATATTTACTATATTACCTAAATTTAAATTATTTAACAAATTTTCCGATTCTTGATATAGAGTTTTATTGATACATGTGCCTCGTCTATTACTCGTGCTAGGTATAGCTAGGATGTCATTATGCGCTTTTCTGAATTCATCACTGATATTAGGCGTATACTGTGTTATTCTACGTTTTCTTGGGGTGAGCGGAGTTGATGTATTTCTTTCTGAGTTTGATCTGACCGCTGATGCATAACTATTATTCTCTATTGTTATCGCTTCTTTGTATGATAAATTTTCGACAGCCATAATTTTTTTAATTCTTTTTTGTTTCATAAATTCTGTACAATTTATATTATCTGTACTTAGGTGACTACCGTGACAATGTATACATAGTGGTATTAATTCTTGACAATTTTGAAAATTATGTTCTCCGCCACATTTTTTACATCTCGTTTTACCCCTACATTGTTCAGATATGTGACCATATCTAAGACACTTGAAACATTGTATCACTCTTTGTACATAAGGTTCTACTGCACATGCAACCCTATATATCGTAACCTTGTCTGGTAATTCTTGACCTTTAAATGTGACTAATATCACAGGGATAGGGATTTTTACATTAGTAATTTCATTTTTTTCATTTCTCATTCTCTTTACCATTCGTTTCACCTCTAGTATTTTAAATTTTTCAAAGTTCATATCGTTCAAATGTTCAAAAATTTCATTCTCCGTTAAGTCAACTGCTACATTACGAATTACCCCAACCCTTTTGGTAAGGAACTGAGGAATATATGCATTTAAGTTCTTTGATTTAATAATTTCATTTTGGATGATTTTGTTAGCGCTTAGAGCTGTTCGAGTTACGATACAAATTCGATTTCTACCTAATTTGGATATATTCACCACGTTATCACTTACCATTTTATCGATATTATGTATCATACGACCTATACTCATTGGATGTAATGAGCCGATGTTAGCGTCTTTACTTTCAATATAAATTTTGAATGGACCTGTATCTGTTAATTCATACGAACTTATAACAGGACTTTTTGAACTTATTTGTGAATTTTGTACATTATTAGATTTAATGGAGTTTTGTGATGAAGTTGATTTTAACGAAGTCAAATCTTTTGAATTTTGTACTGTATTTTTATTTTTATTCGTTAAATCATTCGCTTGCTGTGAACAAATATTAAACATTTCCGAATTGTAATCATCATTTTGAATACTTTTATCGTTAATAAGGTTTATAGATTGAGACAATAAATTAGGTGTTACGCTTATTAGTGATAATGGTTCTTGATACTTATTGGTTTTTGTTCCTCCCGGTTCGTCTGGAGGTGTATTGCTGTTGAGTATATTCCATTCCATCTCTTTATCAGACATTTCGCACTTATAAATTCTCGATAAAAACCTATGAAAACACAGATGTGAGACAACCGCTTCTCAAGGAATCTTCACGAGTACTGTATTTTAATTTTAAACGACTTCTGAGAGTAACTAATTGTGAAGTGAAGATTTTGAAACAGAAAAAAAAGTAAACACATATTTTCAGAACACACACATATAGGTATATATCTATCTATATATAGGCATATATATATATATATATATATATATATATATATATATATATATATATATATATATATATATATATAGAGTGAATTCTGTTCGTTAGCCCGCATTTGAAAGCAGTCATTGACACGTGTTTCGAGCTTATTGGCGCTCTTCAGAACAGCGTAGCTAAGTTGAAGTTTTACGAACCTGTGTATGCCATAACAGGACAATTAAAGATTTATTTCACTCGAAATACCTAGAAAAATATCAAGTCTATACCTAGATTCTGATTTTGATCCAAGTCTCAATGATTATTATTCGGAAGAAGTTGAGGAAGGAATAAATAAGAAACCTGAAATTCCATCTATAGATTTTTAAGAACTAGTTGAAACCTTGGTATATACACTTAGTTGTACAGTTCTAACAAGCCACAATCTAGTTTAAATGTTATCACAATGAATTTATTCTGGATAATTATAAGGTAGAAATCATAATGATGAATTATTCTTAGAAAATTTGGAGAATGAACGCCTAAGGTTTGAAATTGGTGAGGAGAAGTTGTATGTGCCATATTAAGATTCATGTGCTAAAATAAAATATGTTTTGGAAACGCTATAGTAGGTACTATTGGTGATATTTATCAACTCCTTTAGGAGAATTTCTTCACGAAAAGATTGGTCATGCACATAATGTATATAATATTTGACATATAAATGAATCGATAGTAGGATATGCTCTAAAAAAAAGAATGTTATTATCATGAGATGATAATATTCCTGTGACAATAAAATTTGACTCAGTTGCTATTGATCTACCGATCTTCATTCAGGAAAAATTAGACAATGAAATAAGAAGTACAAAGCACCTCATCATTGAAATATTTGAACGAATAAACATGAAATAAAATTAGTTGGTTATACGGAATTTCTAATAAAACTTAAATGGTAGAATACCAAACCAAAAGAAAATTGGAATGATAGGACTCCTGAAGAACTTCTGGAGGCATGTGAAAGCATTGTGAGGGAGTTTGTAGGTTGGTGTCAAATGGACAATCTGATGGTGAACGTTGACAAAACTGTATGTGTTAAGTTTTGTCTGAAGGGCAATTGAATTAGTACCTTGGATGTTAAATATGGGGACAATAGTATATCATCATCCCAATCATTAAAGTTTCTTGAAATACATGTAGACAGAAATCTGAGATGGACACTACACATTGAGGTCTTATGTAAAAAATTGAGTAACTCATTTTATGCAATCTCTAGAATTAAGAACATCGTACCTAGAAACTGTGTTATGAATGTGTATTGCAGTCTTGTATATAGTCATCTAAATTATAATATTCTGCTGTGGGGCTGCTCTACAAAAATAAATAGGGTGTTGCACAGAAGGGAATACTTCGATTAATATTCAATATTCATCAGCGAACATCTTGTAAACCTATCTTCATTAATAATTAATACTCACCTTATCGTGTTTATATATTTATGGATGTTTGATATATGTTAAAGAAAATGAAGATAGGTTTATTAAATTGAATAGTAATCATGAGTATTCAACAAGAAACAGGGATGTGCTACTTATTCCTATGCATAAAACAGCTAAATTTGAGCACTCTCTCTATTGTCAGAGCATTAAAATTTTCAACCATTTACCATCGAATTTGAAAGTACTGAAATCTCATTTGTTTATGAGGAGAGTTAAATCTCTGCTCTTAACAAAGGCATACTATACTGTGGCAGAGTACTTCGATGATTCGGATGTAGGCAATAATGTATGAATCAATTTTTTGTATCATATGTTTGTATATTTTTTCGACACAAATGTTCTTCACCATGTGAAATTGCTTAATATCTCTGAGGAATTTTTTTTTCTTTTTTTTCAGTCAAAGTTGTATGTTATTGTAAATATGAACTCAAGCAAGATTTTTGTTTGAACCAAAATTTTTGCAAGAGGGCTGAATTGAAGATCAGACTCCAAACTGAATTCGGTTCTTTTGAGAGCATTTTCCTCAGTTTTAATTATTGTATCAATTGAAATGAATGTAATTTTAAAATGTAAAGAATATTTCTCGATAAATTTATCTTATTATTATTATTATTATCACTTATTAAAGTGGACGTGCTTGTTAATAACCTCAAGAACTAATTCAAAGTATACTCGCTTTTCATTCTGAAGCTAATATTACAATGATTAATTCAGGAATTTGAAGAAAATTGACAACATAATTGGCAGAATAAAAGACCACGTTCAGAAAAAATTGAAATTGGAAATATTTAATATTAAAAATTTTTTTGACATTAGTGTTATTGCCAAAAATACTTTCGGATATGACCTGATTATTGTTGTTGACTGTATCGAGGAATGTTTTGTGATTCAATAAACTCACAATATTACAAAAATAAGTGAGAAATATCACAAAAATGATTTAGATGAGATAGCTAAAAGCATTGTAGATCCAGAAAGAAAAAATAATAATTTTAATGATTTTATAGATACAGAAAATTTCTAAGCAAAAATGAACCATTTGAATAAAAAAATTCTTCGATTAAAAATAGTATTTCTGCTAAAAAGAAGTTCGATATTGGTAATGACGCTCATATCAATTTTCTTGATAATAAATTCAATTGAAATAAAAAAAGCATAAATATGTTTAGTTCAATATCGAATTGAAATAGAAAAACAAATTTCAGTCTACTAAATGCGGATTTAATTGAAAATTCAGCATCACCTCCACAGCCAGTCACATTAGCATTTGAAAAGATAATACAAGATCACGTTCATATATGATCGCACAAATTTGAATAAGGTTCTACATCCAGAATTCCAACCTTTTGTTTCAATTAATGAAATCATGAGAAAAATGAGACATTGTAAATGGTTGACAGCACTAGATATCAATTTTGCTCTCTGGTCGATTTTTGTTGCAAACGATGATCACTGGCGATAGAAATGTTTACCTTTTCAAATTTAAATTTTCATCGAAAAATATTTTTTGAAAAATGTTTTTCCATATTTGAAAGAATTCTGTCAAATATCATTCGAAAACATGTTCTGAATATAACTTGTATATTGTACATTGAAGATATATTAATTTTTCGAAAGGTTTTGAAGAACATATCGAACATTTAAAAAAATATTGGAAGCAGTTTTACAAGAAGCCTCAAGATAACATACAGTTCTTAAAGTGATATTTTATCAGAATACAATCAAACATTTTGGACCATAGAAAATAATACCATTCGTCCAATACATGTTAGAATTAAAGTTAATTCTCTCAAGTCCTACTTGAGAGAATAAACATACTTTTCGCTTCCAAAAACAAAAAAGAATATCAGAAAATTTCTAGAAATAATAAACTTACTTCATGAATATATCCTTTATCAATGTAAAATTCTTGAACAATTTCACAATGTGTTAAGCAAGAATGGAGAATTTGAGTGGACTGATTCCTGTGTGAAATCATTCAACGAAATAAAGAAAAATTTGGCTTCTGCTCATATTTTAGAAATTTCTCATCCAAATTCACATATTATCATTAAAACAGATGCTAGTACTGAAGAGCTCAGGCCTATATTGAAACAGCCTCAAGAGGACGGAATAATGAAACCTTTAGTATACTTTTCGAAGAAGTTGAACCAAGCATAAAAGAAAAAATAAGCCGTTTATTAAGAATGCTTTGCCATAGAAGAACCTATATCTCATGGACATTACAATGCCAATTTCTTGGGTAAAAAAAGGGTTTATTCGATAAACAACCACTAAAAAATTTTAAAATTGAAAGAACTTATAGAGAGTTAAAAAATTTGGTTTTCGATTCATCTCTCTACAACTTTAAAATCAGATACAACATCATGTTTGGAACATTTTGAAAATAGTGACGATTGTATCTAAGTTGTAAACTGATAATTTGTGAATCTCGATATCTATATTTTCACAATATAGTGAAATCTATATTGTGAAAAGCAATATTTGGAAAATCAATTTTGTCAAAATACCCTCAATATGAAACTGGATGCAATATCCATAAAACGATTTGAATATATTTTAGGTATTTTATTCTCATTAATGATATCTTGATTGCCCTGACAGTCAAATCATTATAGATTTCCATGGTCCCAAATACCCAAGAATAATTCCACAAGTAGTATCACTAATGATCAATGCCAGTTTACTTTCTCAGGTGACTTTGTTTATTTCTACGATCAGCGCTATATCCCCAAGGCCAAATGTCAAAGCCATTGACTGAGCCACCTATGTGCTGCAAATTTCCGGTGTTCAGATTATCATCACGTATAATAGTGGTTCAATTAAGTAGCTGACGCTTGCGCGATAAACTTCTCCCGCTAACGATGACTTCTTCTAAAGTTCTTGCAGAGAACTACTCATATATCGGTCAGTGATACGAGTACCATCATCGAGTTCGACAGTTTTGAAGTGATAATATCGTACATTGTTGTGATTAAGTTTTTTCTGATTAAGCATGCCTAGTAAGTGTTAAAACCTTTTATGCCTTCAAACTGAGTGAAGTTCTACTGGAATCCTGTATAACTGTATATTTAATTTTGAGCCATAAATTGTTCAATCAAATTGATAGAGAAACTCATTAATATTGTTAATATTCCACATAATTCAATTAATATTGCTAATAAGAGAAATAACGCATGATTTCCTTGAAACGCTACAATATTTATTCGTTAATTCTGTCATTTGAGGTAGAAATGGAAGTTGAATAGTTCCAGTACACGATCTGCATTTTTTGTATGCTGTGAAGTATTGATATGAAATATTTTTGACCATAGCTGAAAAAAACGAATTTATATCAATTTATGTAAAGAGCAATGAAACCTCATTCATATAGTTCAATATATTAACATATGTTTCAAGGTTATTGCCTATCGTCAGAACGGCGTAGTTCAAGTTAAAGATGAAAGTACTTGAAGAGATATATAAAAAATTAATATATAAAACACGAAACACAGTTTCGTCCACGTTTTATACACCCAAAACATTTGGGAAGAGTCAACACAACGTTGCAGACGACAATGAAATACCGTCCGGCTATTATGAGACTTTTATAGTTTCTGGAACTACCCAGATAATCTTAACAATAAAATAATTATTCTAAGAATTCTATTCAATGCAGGCAAACTAAAATTAAGTAAAAGAAGAAACTTACGTTGAAAACCTACACATTTTTTTTTTATATAACAGCCGTTTACATATGTTTCAAGGTTATTGCCTATCGTCAGAACGGCGTAGTTCAAGTTAAAGATGAAAGTACTTGAAGAGATATATAAAAAAATTCTTAGAATAATTATTTTATTGTTAAGATTATCTGGGTAGTTCCAGAAACTATAAAAGTCTCATAATAGCCGGACGGTATTTCATTGTCGTCTGCAACGTTGTGTTGACTCTTCCCAAATGTTTTGGGTGTATAAAACGTGGACGAAACTGTGTTTCGTGTTTTATATATTAATTTTTTATATATCTCTTCAAGTACTTTCATCTTTAACTTGAACTACGCCGTTCTGACGATAGGCAATAACCTTGAAACATATGTAAACGGCTGTTATATAAAAAAAAAAATGTGTAGGTTTTCAACGTAAGTTTCTTCTTTTACTTAATTTTAGTTTGCCTGCATTGAATAGAATTCTTAGAATAATTATTTTATTGTTAAGATTATCTGGGTAGTTCCAGAAACTATAAAAGTCTCATAATAGCCGGACGGTATTTCATTGTCGTCTGCAACGTTGTGTTGACTCTTCCCAAATGTTTTGGGTGTATAAAACGTGGACGAAACTGTGTTTCGTGTTTTATATATTAATTTTTTATATATCTCTTCAAGTACTTTCATCTTTAACTTGAACTACGCCGTTCTGACGATAGGCAATAACCTTGAAACATATGTAAACGGCTGTTATATAAAAAAAAAAAATGTGTAGGTTTTCAACGTAAGTTTCTTCTTTTACTTAATTTTAGTTTGCCTGCATTGAATAGAATTCTTAGAATAATTATTTTATTGTTAAGATTATCTGGGTAGTTCCAGAAACTATAAAAGTCTCATAATAGCCGGACGGTATTTCATTGTCGTCTGCAACGTTGTGTTGACTCTTCCCAAATGTTTTGGGTGTATAAAACGTGGACGAAACTGTGTTTCGTGTTTTATATATTAATTTTTTATATATCTCTTCAAGTACTTTCATCTTTAACTTGAACTACGCCGTTCTGACGATAGGCAATAACCTTGAAACATATGTAAACGGCTGTTATATAAAAAAAAAAATGTGTAGGTTTTCAACGTAAGTTTCTTCTTTTACTTAATTTTAGTTTGCCTGCATTGAATAGAATTCTTAGAATAATTATTTTATTGTTAAGATTATCTGGGTAGTTCCAGAAACTATAAAAGTCTCATAATAGCCGGACGGTATTTCATTGTCGTCTGCAACGTTGTGTTGACTCTTCCCAAATGTTTTGGGTGTATAAAACGTGGACGAAACTGTGTTTCGTGTTTTATATATTAATTTTTTATATATCTCTTCAAGTACTTTCATCTTTAACTTGAACTACGCCGTTCTGACGATAGGCAATAACCTTGAAACATATGTAAACGGCTGTTATATAAAAAAAAAAAAAATGTGTAGGTTTTCAACGTAAGTTTCTTCTTTTACTTAATTTTAGTTTGCCTGCATTGAATAGAATTCTTAGAATAATTATTTTATTGTTAAGATTATCTGGGTAGTTCCAGAAACTATAAAAGTCTCATAATAGCCGGACGGTATTTCATTGTCGTCTGCAACGTTGTGTTGACTCTTCCCAAATGTTTTGGGTGTATAAAACGTGGACGAAACTGTGTTTCGTGTTTTATATATTAATTTTTTATATATCTCTTCAAGTACTTTCATCTTTAACTTGAACTACGCCGTTCTGACGATAGGCAATAACCTTGAAACATATGTAAACGGCTGTTATATAAAAAAAAAAAAAAAAAAATGTGTAGGTTTTCAACGTAAGTTTCTTCTTTTACTTAATTTTAGTTTGCCTGCATTGAATAGAATTCTTAGAATAATTATTTTATTGTTAAGATTATCTGGGTAGTTCCAGAAACTATAAAAGTCTCATAATAGCCGGACGGTATTTCATTGTCGTCTGCAACGTTGTGTTGACTCTTCCCAAATGTTTTGGGTGTATAAAACGTGGACGAAACTGTGTTTCGTGTTTTATATATTAATTTTTTATATATCTCTTCAAGTACTTTCATCTTTAACTTGAACTACGCCGTTCTGACGATAGGCAATAACCTTGAAACATATGTAAACGGCTGTTATATAAAAAAAAAAAAATGTGTAGGTTTTCAACGTAAGTTTCTTCTTTTACTTCAATATATTAATTAAGACGCAATCTCATTTAATCGATGAAGGAACAAAATAATAAATAGAATCCGAAATATTCATTTTCATTGTAAATGAAAATAATCTAATTCTATGTATATATTCTATCACTGGTCAATATTTTATGTGAGTGCCGATTGTTTTGAGACGAAAGTTGGTAGGAAATAATTGAAAGATTGAAAATATTTTTATTTCAAACTATGAGATGTCTTATGTTTTTAGTATTGAATGACTATTGCTGAAATAGATTGATTGAATAAAAGTACTACAATAAAAACCATCACGCCGACATATATTGAAAATAATTAATGGAGTTTATGAAACTACTTGGCTGAAATTAATAGTTTTAGACAATTTAAGTTTTAAATGATGCATACACCTTATTGAAGTAGCTCGAATCTATTTCTGGAATCATTCATTCAAGCTATAATAATTATTTCACAGGCATTCACATTATTTCTCCACTATTTCATAGAACATCACAATGAATTTTATAGGACACCGATAAAATGTATGAATTTTTTTATCATTCCTTATCTTCACCAAAAGTAATGCATCAGTCAATTGAATGTTTCGAAAGTTAGGAACGTAAATACTTCAAATTATGAAAATAATGTTTTAGTATTGTGTGCCAAGTCTCAATAAAATCGATAACGATACCATTGTTACTTATTAGTATAAATGTAATTGAATTAGATAATTGCGAACTCCCAGAATATTCAACGAACTTATGTACAATATTTCTCATTTATGAAGACTCCAAAAAAAAAGTAGATCATCTTCGAATAACTTACCGAATTATCTTTTCATATAAATATATTCAGAAATTAAAAAAAATAAAATTTTTCCTTTTACAAAATATATGAGACATTTTGAGAAACATGATATTAACGGCTACTTCATTAGTCATCTTCATCTTCAATTGTTGTGTCTTCAGAGAATTCGAAATCTGAGCGGTTTTTCCGAAAATTCCAAGTTGCTTCTCGATTTATCCCCCTATGAGACGAATTTCTATAAGTGCAACTGTCCTTACTTTCTTATTATTCCTTACTTTCTATTAATGCTCAAATTTTCGAAATATATTGGCAAAATAAAAAAACAATAACGAGGATGAAAAAAGTAGAGTTTTTTTTTATTTTTTTAATCCTAGTGCACCTACGATTGAACGACGGTTACACACGGCCAATGGACTTGTAGTCAATCAATATTACTCAACAAATATCAATATTAAACTGCTTAAATCATAGATAAACACATACAGCGATGCCTTCACCGAGTTTTGAACCCAAATCCTACTGAACCATAGTCGAGTGTTCTCCCGATTATGCCACGGAGGCCGCCAAAAATACACATTTAATTTTGATCATTTCATAGATGACATGGAGGTTTCGCTTATCTCTTGGTGAAACATTGTTAGAAATTCAAATTGAAATCAACACACTCAGCTTAAGTTTCACTAAATATATTGAAAATTCTACATATGTTTCGGGTGGTTAACCCAATATCAAGAGTAACATTGTATACTCTTGATAATGGGTTAACCACCCAAAACATATGTAGAGTTTTATTTAGTGAAACTAAAGGGAAGTGCGATAATTTTAATTTAATTGGTCTTACTAAATAACACACAAATTGTATATATATATATATATATATATATATATATATATATATATATATATATATATATATATATATATATATATATAACAATAATAATATATAATTTTATTGAGAAACATTCCTTACATAGTAAAATTACATTCATTTCAATTGATAAATAATTACAACTAAGAGAAATGCTCTCAAAAGGACCGAATTCAGTTTGGAGTCTGATCTTCCATTCAGCCCTCGAGCAAAAATATTGGTTCATACAAAAATCTTGGTTAAATTCATATTTACAGTAATATACAATTTTGATTGAAAAGAAAAGAAAATAAAAATTTCCTCAGAGATATTAAACATTTGAGACAATTTCACATGGTGAAGAACATTAGTGTTAAAAAGATATACAAATATATGATACAAAAAATTGATTCAAACATTATTGCCTTATATATATATATATATATATATATATATATATATATATATATATATATATATATATATATATCAAAAGTTTTGAACTCGACTGGAGCACTGTAAAATATTAATACAATTATTCATGACCGCACGTGGTTGGTTAACACGATTAAATTACTGTTACTATATATATATATATATATATATATATATATATATATATATATATATATATATATATATATATATATATATAGACAACAGTAGACAATATAGAATGATATATTATAGGGGATTAGGTATAGTAGACTATAGAAGTAAGATCTTGTATCTTACTTCTCTAGTACCTGTGATATCTCGTTTGATTATTGTCTTGTTTGGAAATACACTTCAAATGTACAATGATAGCATCATGAGTAGGTACTCCATGCAAGTATTGATATTTTTGTTATGTATTCCGTCGTCATGAATGCTAATGACCAATAGATGAATCACTGTGGTTAGGTTGTTCTTGGTACTTCAATTATTGAAAATGCATTTGATGAAATTCTTTTTCTCACTTCAGTCTCTTGACTTTAAAATATAACAAAATATTCATATATATATATATATATATATATATATATATATATATATATATATATATATATATATATATATATATATATATATATATATATATATATATATATATATAAAGTCAAACCCTCATATATCGAACCTCAAGGGGAACGAGAAAACTTCGAATTATCGAGTATTTCGATATAGGGAGGTTCGATTTATTCAGGTGATTTCTGACTTACTTCGTTATATAGAGGTTAGAAGTTTATAATAAAAACGTATATACTCAATGTAATTATAGAAATATATATTTATTTTATTGAAATATACAGGTGTACAACAATAATTCACGTCAATTGTTAAATTTATGAACATGAGTAATAATTTTTAATTGCTCATTGCACTGGTAATAAAGTCCAGTCTCATCAGCATTAAATATATTCTCAGGATTGTACTCTTCTGTTAGTTCAAACAGTTTTTCAGTCCACTGTGTACACACATTATCGTCTACACTTGCAGTTTTCCCAGTATTTTTTTGAAAACAATTTCATTCCTTTTCTTGAAATTCTGAAGCCAGGCATTGCTAGCACGGAAACTTGGTTTACCAAGTTCTTTAGCGAATTCTGTTGCTTTTTTCTGTAGGGTGGGACCACTTATCGATAAGTTTTTGTCACGGCACTGCTTCAACCACTTTACAACACACTCTCCGATATCTTGGAACTCAGGCCCTTTTAACCTCTTTGATGATAAAAAAAAACTTGATTTTCATATTTTTCCCTATTTTTCAGTATTGTCGATAAGGTATTTGCTGGTATTCCAAACCGTTTAGCAATATCGCACTTTTTGTGAACCCCGGCATTTACGGCCTGAGTAACTTTCACTTTTTCTTCATAAGAAATTTTGAAGAATCAAAAAATTATAAAGAAACAACTGAACTACTGAAGGCGAACCGTATTGCACAGGTGTTTGATCGCAAACTGAAACAATACGAAAACAAATGTGAGGAGGGGAGTTATAGGCTTACTTTTGTAAAAGACGGTTCTAAGAACGATAATTCTTCGAGAAACAAACTTTCTTCAGTCTAAACGCTAATTGTTATATCAAATCGACTTCGATATTTAGAGGTTTATTGAAAAAAACTTCGTTATGTAGAGGTGCGGTGGAGGCCTAGGAATCTTTAAAAATTCCTTATATCGAGTTTTTCTTAACTAATCCTTCGATATATAGAGGTAAAAATAATAAAGTAATGGTAGGCAAATTCAAGGGGAATACAAAAACTTCGAATTATCAAGGAATTCGCTATATCGAGGTTCAATATATCGAGATTCGACTTTATATACAAAATTAACTTATATATGTACATATATGCAGAATGTTGGGTACAGCCCGCAATTGAAAGTAGCCGTAAACATGTGTTCCCAGCTTATTGGCTCTGCTCAGAATGGCGTAGCCAAGTTCAAGTTTAACAAACTTGTAGATGGAAAACCAACAGATGAACACTCAAGTTGCAGGCTTTACCAATAATTCTTGTTTTGTTTGTAATTTCTCCCGCGTTAAAATCTTCCATTTGTATATATGAGTTCAAAAGTATACTATAACATTCTTCCTATAATTTTTTTTGTGAAACATGAACAATTATCCTTCTAGGGATAAATGTTGAAGAATATTGAAATATTTACAAGTGCGATAGTATAGAACGAGAACTACAGAATAATTTCTGTTGTATTAGATTTCTATATTTAGAAATATATGTTGTATATATATATATATATATATATATATATATATATATATATATATATATATATATATATATATATAAGTATAATAAATAATATATACTTGATATATGTTATATGTTACGAAATGCATTCATGTAGAATTTTCCTTTATGCAGTTGCACGTACGATGTTATCAGAAATCGATGAAGTTCCGGTGGTAAGATTTGGCGACGTCACCCTAGAAGTAGAGTTGGGTGAACTAAAACCGGAAACCAAAGAGATCGCAAGAAAGGAACTCAGAGAAACACCTGATGTTGTAAGGGAGGCAGTGAAAGAACTTAGAGATTTATTGAAAGGTATGAGTTTCGCATAAAAATTTCAATATTCAAAAATCCACATTACCGTTGAATGATATTACAAAATATCATAAAATATTGGTGAAAAATCTCTCCTTCAAAATATTTTGAGGGTATTTTCAATTGTTTTAATTGAATGCATTCAATTGTTTTTAATTTCGGTTAAACTATCAATCATAGGTTCCTTAAATTTCATTTCATCAATTGAATCCTGCAATTGAACAAAAATCTTTCAATGCTAATGTGGTAAATGAGAAAACGAATTCATAATTACATCTTGAATTCTGAGAAGCATGAATTTTTAACGTGTCATAATATTTTTTGACGTTCCAATAATAATTAAACTTCAAGGCCAAATTGCTAATAAAGCTTACGTAAAAGAGGTAATTCAAGACGAGAATTGCGAAATTGATAGAAGACCATCATATTAATGATCTTCAAATTATATTTGAATAATGAATTTTTTTACATGTGTACTCAGTATACTTACCTACTGGTTACCTTTATTTGAAAATTGCAAGCATGAAAACTTCATGCGAAAAATTCAAAAATCCTCAACTTATTTATCATATCTATATTTTATAGATATTAGTTTTCATTCCTAACACCGTTTTGACGATCCCAAAATTCTCTTCACAAAATCGTTTTGTGCAAAAAGCTCCTGGATCGGTCCATATGGACCCGGATTCGAAAAGGAGCTAGTTCGCGCTTTTATGTCTTCAGCTCTCAATTCCGTCTCACATTACCGATCTCTCGTATCCTCCGGACCTATTCGGCACTACCGAATGAGAGACTAGCTCTCTCTCTCTCAGCTTACCTGAGTGCTTGTTACCGCTGTTGCAGAGTGTTTGTAGGTAGGTACATTTCAAGCGTTCGTCATCGATTAAGAGACAGTAAACATCTGACGACACATATTTTAGGAAAGCACAAAATTTTCTCAGTGAGAGAGTTGTACCTAACCTACCATACATGAAATGGGACTTGGTTTAGCCAAGTCACGGTAGGTTTGGTACTGCGCAGATATAAAAGGTGTGATATTTTGGTGAAAAATGTACATATTTTAGGAAAGCTGCCGTTTTGATATGTTGTATATAAGTATATTATTATACGTACTCAAAAACGAATGGACAGACCATTTTCCCGGTTATTTCCTTGTGGCAGACCATTTGAAAATGAAGAAAAAAACTTCTTTTTGACATATTTTACGAAACTTCAAATTTTGATATGTTATTATACACGTAGTAAACTGAATGAAGAGATTTTCGTTTTCTCTTTTTTCTTCCTAATATATACTCTTTAATACGTATTCTTTCTCTTTCAACTCTTTTAGACGGCAAAATTGACATGCATAAAAAAAACCAATATGAAAATAATGTTTTATCATTAAACGAATTTGAATTCAGTTGATTCGATAATAATGTTATTAACAATTTCGATTCATGTCATCAGTCAATAAAAAGCATAATTTCACATAACTGATATGAATTTTCATCTCTTCGAGATTATTTTTTTCCAGATTTTCAACCGAAAAACACTTATTCTCGCTCAAATACAACAGTGTGTGATATATACGTCTCATACGGAATGGAGAAATTTTTGTTTTCGCTTTCTTCTTCATAATATACTATTGTCGTATTTTTTTTTTTCAATTCTTTTTGACCACAAAATTGGCATAAGGAAAAAAACCAACCTGACTAATATTTCAAATCCACCAAAAAAATTTTTATATCCATGTTATTTTTGGTAGTATTTTACCTTTTATTACCTGACTTTCAAGGCAGAAGCATCTACAGGTTACTTTGACCTGGCAGACAGCAGCATCGCGCGATCAGAAATATTTAGAAATTCTCTTCAATATATGGCATTAATTTATTTATATTTACTGACAATTCATGGAACTGATATACTATATCAGTTAAGAGTTGAAAGAGAAAGAATGCGACAGTTATATATTAGGAAGAAGAAAGAGAAAACGAAAATCTCTTCATTCCGTTTACTACGTGTATACTACACACAGATATATTTGCCCGGGAAAAAGAGTTTTTCCGTCTACCGTGCCAAAGCAACCGGCAGATCGGTCTGTCGTGAGAGATATATGCTTCTGATACTATCAAGAATAACATATAAAAATTTGAAGTTTCCTAAAATATGCCAAAAAGAAGTTTTTTTTCTTCATTTTCAAATGGTCAGCCACAAAGAAATAACCGCCCTTTCGTTTTTAAGTACATACGTATAATAATATATTTCGACATATCAAAACGGCAGCTTTCCTAAAGTATGTCTTTTTTCCACCAAAATATCACACCTTTTATACCTGCTCAGTACGAAACCTACCGCGACTTGGCTTAACCAAATCCCATTTCATGTATGGTAGTTACAACTCTCTCACTGAGAAAATTTTGAGCTTTCCTAAAATATGTGTCGTCAGATGTTTACTGGCTCTAAGCCTATCAGTTTAATGCGACACTGATTTGAGTTCTGTTCTGATGCCTCGGTTCTTTCCAGTATTCTGAATAATTAAATGACACCAAATATGTACCTACATAGCCAATAAATGACGCGAATGCTAACATGGAGTATTCAAGTTATCCATTTTAGTTTCTGAAAGCGTGATATTCTTTATCGGACGTTCAGGCTCTGGACCTCTACCACCAAAAAAATTAAATGTTTTATGAAAAAAAACATACATATCAATGTATATTCTTAATAGCTGAATTTAATTCAAAAGTTAATTCTAATGATATGAATAAAGTTCAAATTTCAGAAATAAATGATAAATAATACGTTGGTGAGATATTCAAATGTATATTTCAGAAATATGTTCATACATCAATAACGAGTTTTGAGAAGATTTTCAAAAAAAGAATGGAGGGACCTAGTTCACTCCTTTCGTGCCCAGATCCGCTCTTTGAAACTAAGTCGTTTCGGAAATACACAAGCCTAAAATACACCGAATATTGAACAAAAGTATCTCTCTTTGATACCCATATATTGGTTAATTTTTCATGTCCATCTTATTCCATATTCCATACCGTCATAATATTTTTTAATAAATTCAATGGACGATGAATCAACTCTGCGATAGTTCAAATTGAAATGGGAGGTAATAATAAAAACTTGTTTAAAAATCACTGACTGCACAATTTTTTATACGACTAATTTCGCCTTTTACGACATTGTCAAGAATGATTATCATTCTCATATTTCGTTTGAAATTCATTTATATTTTCGAAAATATATGAGCATATATTTATATTATAGTGCCACTATAATTGAGGCATAGCCAATTTCTTAACATGGTTTATATTTCGAATATGGTTGTATTCTTAACTTACTAAAAACTCAACATCGACTGTCATATATGAGAACGTAACAAGAAATCTGTATTTAATAGAATATTTCGTTACAAAACAAAATATGTTGTTGGTTGAGTGTTCAACCACTCGACCAAATATACCCACATAACAGAACTGCAAGAACCAGCATATATGTCATCTTGTTTTGGACCAATTTCCAATAAAATCGTTCACTTATCCTCCCAAAATACTATCAAAGGAGCATTCAAACTTCCACAAAAAATATCTCAATTGTTTCCTAATGTTGAAGCTGAATCTACACCGAATGAAAAATCTGGAGATTATGAACTTAGTTAAAATGCAATAGTTGTTAAATCAACCAAATAGATTCGATACTTTCACCACTCTATGAAGAAGAATGCACCGTAGCGTAGGACATACTTAAAAGTAGGAAAATGCAAATCAAATTGCGGTTCAACTCTGTTCCTACTTTAATCGAGCAATTCCGTCTTTGTTATTTATATGCTTCAAAATGTAATAAAATTACGGAACTTCATTCGCAAAATAATATGTATAGTAGTAAAAAAGTGTAATTTTCTCTATAATGCATTATCAATAATTATTAAAATAATATGTCTAATATTTATAATATAGGTACATCTCTTTGATAAAATTGATAAATGAAATTGTAACTGTTCAGTGGTGTATTTTAAATGAAACTTCAGTTAGACACATGTCTCAAAACCACTGAATTTATAATGTCGTAATTTGCAAAAATTACAATAACACCAGTGCTTTTTAGACTTGTACTTACCTTATTGAAGTTTTATTTTTACATATCTTTAATTTTGAGAATCGTCAGTTCTAACTGAATCATTTTCCTTTTCAGAGGAGAAAGACTTATTAGTTCCAATTGATAATGATGATTGGTTAATTCGTTTTTTGCGACCATGTAAATTTTATCCCGAAAGTGCTTTTGAATTGGTAAGTATCTGTGGATTTCATTATTTTTCCTTTCAGAAACAATAACCCTGAATTATGATTTCTAACAAGTTTTTTGATAGTATGCAATATTTTTTCTGCCAATTCAACATCAGTTCATAACGTACACCACCCTGTAAAATGTTGGTGATCGCACCGGTTAGCTATAAAATTTGGGAGACGTATATAAATTTATCTGATTTATGTACAATATAGACCAGGAGTCGGCAACCTGTCTGTCCTTAAGGGCGCAATGCTAAATTTGAAAATCAGCGAGGGCGCATATTTTACAGATAACCAACAGGTATAAATAGACATAAAAAAATTATATTTTATAACTTTATTTTGTTGGTGTCATACATAATGATACATTCAATTCAGTGTGAAACTTGAGTGTCCATATTTTTAACAATTTTTTAAAAATTATCTAAATGTGAGTCATCAAGCTTTGTTCGGTATTTTGATTTCAAATATTTCATATTTGAGAACAAACAGTAGTAATTGTATGTTGTTGCACAATATGAATAAATTTTAAGCGCACATTTCATTAAAATAGGATACTTATTTTCATCGACTAAGTTCCAAAGTATTTTATCATTACTATGCACTTTTAAAATATAATCACTTTGCTAGTTTATTATTTCTAATCTCTTTATCTATTTCTTATCTCTTCGATATTATGAATTTCGAAATACACTGAAACTATTTCAATCAGTAACGATTTCTTCAGTAATATTGAGTGGATTTATGAAAAATCTTTGAACGGGTTCTAATGCTGCAAAATGTTCGAATCTAGGAGAAATCTCTTCTATTAGTTCATCTTTAATTTCTAAATATGATGTAGCAGTAAAATTTTCATTTTTCAAATTTAAACTCTCAACAGTATATTTTATACTCGTATTTGGAAAATGTAATAATAATTTCTTCAATAGATGGGATTTCAACAACACTAACTTATATATCAGCGATTTTTCCCTTGTATTTTAAAATTTAATTCATTCAACTTTGCCGTTCTATCAGTCAGAAATCCGAGGTCGATTAGCCAATCCTCAATTTCGAATTGCTCGTAAAATTCGCCTCTTGATGCAATAATTTGTTAATTGATAATTTTTGGCAAAAGCATGATAAACCGCTCAAGTATTTTACCTCTGCTCAGCCACCTTATTTCAGGATGTAAAAGAAGATCTGTGAATTGAACGTCCTCATCTTCTAAAAATAATTTGAACAATCTGTTTTGCATAGCTCCCGATCATATGGAATTAATAATTTTTGTTACTATCTTATATACGTGTTGAAAACCTATTGTTTTGCGCTTAACATTTCCTGATGTATAAGGCATTGATAAGAAATAAATTTCGGGAATAAGGAATCCTGTCTACATAAGGCAATAAATCCTTTTTTTTTACCAGTCAACGCTGGTCCTCGACTGTTGTAATTGACGATAACTTTTGTACAGGTAATTTTACATTTGTTATATACTTTTTAAAAGTAGAAAAGATATCTTCTGCTCTGGTGCTTCCCTTTAATGGAAGAACTTCAAGGAATTCTTTTTTGTTGAACCGCTAATATATGCACAGGCCTAAACTCAACTGACTACTTGCTGTATATCGCCGTTTGAAAAGAGTGAATAAATCGGTCTGGCTATCATCATACATTTACATCAGTCCAGCGAGGGCGCATCAAAATCCGATCGAGGGCGCCATGGCGCCCGCGGGCTCCGCATTGCCTGCCCCTGATATAGACAGTGGAACTAGATAATTTTATTTTAAATTTTTATTGAAGATCTTTCTGATTCACGTCAAGGAACAAAAAATTTGCTTGAAGATCTCTCTTAGCTTGAATCCAGTTTTTTCTGCTTGTTCAGAACGCCTATTACCACTTTCTACGTAAATTATGAAATCCATTTTCTAGAGAGCCACTCGAGATTTGGTGGAACCTTACTTTTAAGTCAAGGGGATATATTGAAGCTTCAATTTGAAACTCCGAGGGATATGTTTCAACGCTAGGGAATATGCGCTTACAAGCGCACTCACAATTCATAGATATAGAAGCTATTATATTCTACTGAAAAAAATCTGTAGCAAAATTCGTAATCAGAATTCAATATCGGCATCAATGAATTTATAACTGGAATATACTGCGTACTCACATCGGTGTATTTCGAACTACGATTATTTCATGCGATCCGATCTGAACAATTATTCTTTCAACCAGTGTAAGGTCTTTTAAAACGTTACAAATTTTCAGTATTTAGTAGGATCCAAATAATAGAGTACTTCTGAAAATGTGATGTTTTCGAGTTTTATATTCATAGCCATTCATTTCAATGTTTATTTTTAGTATTAATAGTTTCGATATTCACGAATCTTTCATTGTTAGTCAATACTGAGGCTCTTAATCGAAATATTCCAAATAAAACTCTCAGGGAGCTATTTACACAAATGTTGTCAACGAGAACGAACCTTCACTAGAACATTCTTACTAAATATGTTACATTGCCTAGTCATATACTTAAATGTATATGACTGAAAGTCATTCCAGGTCTCAGTCCGTTTATTTTGTGAAACAATGTGAATTTTCATGTCGTTTCACCGAAATTTTATTCGGCATTTTCAAGTGATGCATGTTGTTCTTTTGGATCTGGAGACACAACACAGTTGATTGATGACACACAAAATAAACGGATTTAAACCCACAAACTTTCATTCGTATTCCACATAACGCGAAAATTAAGAACGTATATATATATATATATATATATATATATATATATATATATATATATATATATATATATATATATATATATATATGTATATAAATAACACTGCGTGAGTGTTTTTGAAGCAAAATACACAATACACAAAAGGAACAGATTACCTGAATTTTTGTTGAAAAACTCGTTGTATTATGTCATAAATAATCATAAATTTCCTTCAAAAATTAAACCCAAGGTAAATCATTGAATAGTTTCTGTGTTTCGTTACAAAAAAAGCTCACCTCGTCTGATCCGCATCAGGAATTTATCTCTTCGAAAGAGATTTGGGTTATCCTCTACTTCATACTCATCAATTAGTAGTCAGCAACTTACGTTTCTCATAAATCCTCAAATTATTAGGAACCGAACCTCAAATGCTAACAGTTCTAGTCATTTCTAATGGTTGCCATGAAGCAATTAGCCCTTATAACCTAAACAATTTGTCTTCTGAACGCTACCCCTATTAAATGGTTCAGCCATTTTGTGATTTCATCAACAATTTTATCTTGGGAAACAATTCAGTGTTCTCATTGTACGTTTATCTCTCGAGAATAATTATTTGTTACTAATCTAAAATTCACGGATGCATACTCACAGTAAAATAGCGGAGGGGTACTTTTTGAGAAGATATATAGAAAGCAGAACTAAGATGACTCTTACAGTTATAATAAAAAACTCTTACAGATAAATTCTGGATTTTTTTTCTTTCTTTATCTAATTATAGTTAGAGTACTTGTAGTTACTCAAATAATTATTAAAGTACCCACGAGTATTTAAATTGACAAAGGGCGCTGTGATTGAATAAAAAGGTTGAGAATCACTCGTGTATATATGCTACTTCTTGTAACTTGTATTCAATCAAATATTTCTTGGCGATAACGAAGGAACAAGATAAGTAATGAAAAACCAACAGAATAAATCGCGTAAACCTCTTCATTTCTATTGAGATCGAGATTCAATTTATTATTCGAATTTATAATTTATACGCAGTCACATATGAAAATCCTTGAAAATAAAAGTCAAGGTGGGAAACAATTTGTCCCATTTAGAAATATACCACATGAAAAAATTTCAGAGCGTCTTGATAGGATTTGCATACCGGTCTTATTATTGAAGGTTGTCATTTCATGAGTACGTCAAAGATATCCTTACTAATGAAGAGAAAATCAGAAAAAACTTGGAAATTAATTCATGAATGTCTCTCATGGACCTTGTATAATATAATTCTTTTCATTGTTTCAGGGATTTTTCCACTTAAAATCTCAATATATTGTAGCTTATCGAAGTGATTAAAAATTCCAAACTGTTTTATATCAATTATACTGTTAGTCAATAAATGATTTTAAATAAACATCACAATTCAATAGCTACGAGTGCATATATAGAATGTGTATTATACACTCATATATATATATATATATATATATATATATATATATATATATATATATATATATATATATATATATATATATATATATATATATATATATATATATTTTTATATAAATAAATCCTATAAATAAATATTACATATAAACTATATATATATATATATATATATATATATATATATATATATATATATATATATATATATATATATATATATATATATATATATATATATGTATATATATATATATATATATATATATATATATATGAATACATTTTTTCAGATTAAACGCTATTATAACTTCAAAGTAAAGCATGCTGTACACTACGATGGTTTGATCCCAAGTAAGGAAAGTAACATATTCAATGCAAATATACTAACTGTCTTCCCAAACAGAGATCAAGAAGGCAGAAGAATTCTAGTCATTGAATTAGGAAGTAAGTATGAATAAGTAAGTTATCTGTTTATACGCGAATCAATATTACTAAATCAAATTCTGTAACATGTTAACATTATAACTACATATTGTATACCTATATATATATATATATATATATATATATATATATATATATATATATATATATATATATATATATATATATATATAATATAAAAATGAATCGCAAAATGTGTTGGTAAGTACATAACTCAACAACGCCTAAAACAATTTTGCCAATTCTTTCTTTAACTTGTTCGTTGAAGTCCAAGGATAAGTTCCATTGTCTATACGGCAAGAAAAATTCGAATAATTGACGGGAAAAGCCAAAGAACAGCCCTTTTCTTTTTTCCATTAAAACGTTTTCTAACTAAAATGTAGAGTCAATTTGACCTTTATTGCTATTCAATAATGTTCATGTCACTGTTGTCTAAGCAATCACAATTTTTTTTTGTGTTTGTTATTGTCAGATGAAGGTTCTTAAGAAAGAAAAAATTCTAATAATTGCACAGAAAATTTGAAAATTCCAGAATACTTATTCAAGAATACTTAACAACCATATAATATAATATTATATCTAATTTACCTATATAATATAAAAATGAATCCCTACTTTCCTTGATCACGCCATCACGCGTGAACGGCTTTACCGATTTCACAATTTTTTTTGTTGTGTGTGTTGTCAGGGAAAAAATTGGAAAAATTGCGTGAAAAATTAGAAAATTTTAGAATACTTAATTAATAATATAAGTAAGAAATGATTATTAATTCTCAAAAAGAGGATGCAAAAAACACTAATTATCTTATCACACGGTTAGTGCAGAGCTATCACACTTATATTAAAACTTCAATTTAATATAAAATTTTGGCAGGTTTGAGTAGACTTACATACACGTTCTTAAGATAGCACGTGGTATTTTTGATTATAAAGGATAATACATAGTTTTTTTTAATTTACAGTTGAAATTTCGTTTTAAAAATGCTAGCTATTAGATATACAAACTTAAGTCGCAGAACTCGCAATGCAGGAAGTCAAAGATATAAAAGAGCAAGTCAAACTGACGAGCAACGTGAAACTCGAAATGAAGTTGAACGGAATCGATGGAATCGAAATTAACAATATGAAAAGGTTGCGTTCAACTCCTAACCACCTGCATTCAATTATAACGTTGAAATAGATTACAGTTCACAGCAAATCTTTTCTATTGGACCAATGAACATTGTGTGTCAATATTGCAAGGCAAAGTTTAATTGTTTTCCATAAGAAAATACTACCAATGATGCGACAAAATATTGCGCGAAGAGTCAATTCCAATAGACGCTGTTAGTACAGTCACCAGAGCCACTATATTCAGTGGTTTCCGGGAATGGACTTAATTCTGAAAATTTTTTGACTTATATCCAGCAAATATCTCATATACTTAACGATGAGATATATGGGACAAGTACTTGCTACGAAATTAGGAACATGCCGTTCAACTATAAAACGGACAGGTTAATCACTTTCAATATATCAAACGTGTTAATATAGGAATTTTTTGATAATTCCACTATTTTTAAATAACAGGAAATATTGTAGTCCCTTCGTAAGTAAGTCCATTGGCTCCACACAGCATATATTAAAAACAAGATAGTGCAGCACAAATACTAGAACATGTCTTTTCGGCTTTTTGGGAAATATTCAGAGAAAAATAACTGGGCGTACAAAGTTCGCCGGGTCAGCTATGAATGAATGTATGAATAATACGTTTATTGAGATAATTAGTATTTTACATTTCATGAAATTTTTTACAAATCATTACAGTGGGAAGTTATAAGGTCTCGCGAACTTCTTCAACCCTAGATATTCAACATAATATGTAAAAAAAGAAAAAAAACAGATATTTGTATTAGATAAATTGTTTTGCGTATGTGGCCGACTTATTCATTACGTGCCATTTGGTTAAATGTCCGATTTTCAAGTCGTCGGACATTTAATGGTAGAGGAAACCACAGAAAACTTAACCAACGTAAGATGTTATATAATATGTGAATAATATATTGATAATGGTGATACATGGTTATATATGTTGATGTACATGATAAAATGATAGTAATGTTGGAAAATGAATATGATGACATGAATTATTATAGTATCAGATGTTTGAATGAAAATGGGTAAGAAAAAAGATGGAATTGTGGTCTATATTTCACGCTTATCCACTCACGCACATTTGAGTTTTAGCACACCGCACATTATCGCGCACTACGCCACTAATCACGCACGCTAGCGGATACGTAGAGGTATGTTCTCAAGGTGGTCGAGAACTTCGTTTGTTGGCTCCTGTAAAGTCTTTAGAAGGGAATTCGTGGGTTTTCTGCAGCACCTTGGGAATGGAAATTTATTTCTGGGTTTTCTGCAGAGTGCACCTGCAACCAGATTAGGTCCTTGTAGAGTACGTAGGGCATATCGAGAAGGTTCTTGAAATTTTTAGTTTGGAGGAGAATAAAGTTTATCCACAGAGATTAATGATGACGAATTATTGAGTCGATTCATTTTAATCTCATTGCCGGGTAGGAGAAAAATAAAAATTTCACCATCCAAATTCTTGTACAAATGACTCACAACAGTATTGATTGCCCTCCTGTCTTGTCAGTTCTGAAATTTCGTGTTCATAGGCAAAATACTCGTACTACAGGATCATTCCAACTAGAAACTCCACCATTTGCTTTATGGAGTCCGCATTTAATACAGTTGCAAATGAATTTGACATTCACTTTGACTCTATTGCAGTCATTCTTAGGAGTTATGTCAAAAAGTGAAATGAATGGTATTAGATTCAGTTGAAGATGACACAAGTGTCGAAATTGTTATGAGTAAATGAAATTTTAAATAATTCACCAGACTGATTTTTCACGTTATATATATCAATATTACAATGTCCATTTTGGACACACTAAGCTTTTCTTTCAAAAATGATGAGTGATTGGTATATTTTGGAAAGCAAATATCGTTATTATGTAATATATATATAAATATAGATAGATGAAAATTAGATTTTGAGAAAATTATCGATCACTAACCGTTCAATTGTGTCATGCTTGAACACACTTCATTGAAATCAACAAATAAGAGTGTTAAAAGCTATGTCCATACTCCGGAAAGAACAACAAATATATTTCGCGAATATTTAAAGAAAACACAATATAATATTGTAATTAAAATTTATTTATAATAAAGGTAATCATAATTATCATTACATTCATTAATAGTTCCATTGTGTCATGCTTGAATACACTTCATTGAAATCAACAAATAAGAGTGTCAAAAGCCATGCCCATACTTCGGAAAGAACAACAAATAGATTTCGCGAATATTTGAAGAAAACACAATATAATATGGTAATTAAAATTTATTTATAATGCGTTTAAACATAATTATCATTACATTCATTAACAGTTCAATTCTGTCATGCTTGAATACACTTCATTGAAATCAACAAATAAGAGTGTCAAAAGCCATGCCCATACTTCGGAAAGAACAACAAATAGATTGGCGAATATTTGAAGAAAACATAATATAATATGGTAATAAATTTCATTTATTATAAATTAAACCATAATTACCTATAAATTTTATTCACAGTTGTGATATTGTGAATAAAATGAATCGAATGAAATGCATTTGTGGTTTTCGTTATACTTTGTTGAATATAATATCTGTATCACTACTTTATTGTGAATGAGAGTACCTAATTTCTTGATTTCCACTATACTTTGTTAGATAAAATAATTCGTCCATCATTTGTATCTGATGAACTGTAATCTGATGATTTATATTGAATTAATGAACTGAGTTTATCATATTTAATAATCTTCGAAGACTTAGTGTTTGAGCGGTAATGCTAATAATTATACTCGTAATATGAGGATTAATTCAATGTGTTAAGATAAAACAATGATAATAATTATAAAATGTAAAGTAATATCTGTTATGTTTGATTACAAATTGAAGTGTGAAAATCTTGAAGGTCATTCGTTTTGATTGCAAAATGGGTGATAGGAAATCTATTTTCTTCTATTAAAATCAAAATTAAATTTTTGGACTTGATCATCCGAACTGAACAGTAAACAATTCATGTGTGAAAGAAACTAATTCTTATTTGCATCATCAGCAGGGCCTTTAGCGCTGTACCGAACAAAAAGGTCCAATGATATCAGTTCATTCCAGTCGTCAGACATTCAACAAAAAGCATATTATCATTGTTGGTTTTCTCCCCTTTAATAGATTACAAGAACAGATTCTTGCCATCGTCCATAAAATTGAGACTTGCAATAGAGGATTTTGTCTTTTCAAATTGTTAAGGATGATAAATTGAATTTATTGGTGGTATTATTGGTCAGGACCTCATATATAAAGTGTTGGATTCGACAATCTACTAGTATCTTCTTTACTTGGGACATTTCGGAATTTATTTGAGGAAATGTTTTCAAAAAAGGCAATATTCACTTAATGAATCTTTGCAAACTTTCAATCCACTTGCCTCTAACTGATGCTCCATATCGCAAGACAATGAATCAAATCATTGTGGCAAATCTATGAGCCGTATTTACCCTATCTGGAGTTTCGGAATAGTTGGCTATGCCTTAAGTCGACGAATGTGCATATTTTCGATGGAATGAAGACATTTACTAAACTCGTCTCAACTTGATATTGTTTCACTTGATACTGTTTTGAAATTTTTGAACTATTGATGATTCTTTTAATAACTGACAATTTTTTTTCTCAGCTAAATGGGATACGAAAAAGGTAACCCTCGATGAGGTGTTCAAAGGCTGTGTACTGTTCCTAGAACTGGCCATGCTGGAACAAGAATCACAAGTTTGTGGAGCAGTAGTTATTTTCGACATGGATGGTCTCAGTTTATCGCAAACAACAAAGTTCACACCTGCCTTTGCAAAACGTATCGTCGACTGGTTGCAGGTATGGATTAATTTAGAGAGTGAATACTCAATCAATAATATTTACCATTCAATTTACCAGACAGACGCCTAACAAATAATAATAATTGAACTTTATAGAAAAAATTTAATGGAAATCATCTTGGAATTTCTAGATACTTTCCATGAACATAAGTGACATCATCTCAATCTTTTAGCAGTTAGTTCAACTGGTTGAGTTGCAGCATGATGATTGTCCTATCATCATCTATTGCTTAGTTCTGGTATTTAATTAGACATTTGTAATATGAGATTTTACCTCTTCGGTTGCAGTTTCCCTCTGAAATATTTATCATCGAAAGTAGGGCTTCCATTGATTCCAAGTATATAAAAACAACAGAATTCTAACACTTGAATTTTTGTTATGATTTACACTTTTTGTATAACGTCTCACAATTCGTCGGGGACTTCTTTTGAAACTAACTGAATAAATTTCAAACTAACTTAATAATGAGCTGTGAAAAGTTCTTTATTCGTTGAAATTTATTCATTTCGCAAAATTTTTCACAAACGAAAGTAACGCAAGTATAAATCATTAATTAAATGAATACATCCAGTATTTCCCAACGTGATTCAAAACACTTATGGAATGAAGTCATAAGTATATTATTGACTGAATTATTATATGGAAATAATTATGGTTCGTTCAATTATACTTATGTTTTAAAGAGAAATGAAATACAAAAACTGACCTATTTCGAATTTGTTTCTTGATCTGTTTTTCCTATAACGCGTTTTTGTACAAGATTTTTGGACTTCTGATTCTCAGTAATCTGTAAATTGAATCCAGTCTGAAAGTCTAGTTGCATGACGTTAAAAACTTTTGTAACATAATGTTTCATTTAGTCATTAATCGATTGGACCGATACTTGATGAAAATCTAAATACATAATTTGAATAAAACTAAGTAGTTTTTAGATTTTCACTATAATTAATTCAAAACATGACAACATCGTTTCGCCAACACAGTGGCTTCATCAGATGCTGATGTTAAACAGTTTATCATCAACATCTGATGAAGCCACTGTGTAGGCGAAACGATATTGTCATGTTTTGAATTAATTATAGTGGAAACCGAAAAACTACTCAGTTTTATTCAAATTATATTTCATATAGTCTTCACTTTTCATATTAATGTGAACAGTTTTAATGAATAAGTGAATCAATGAATAAATAAATGAATAATAAACGTCATGAATTTTCGAACAAGAAAATAGTTTCAGTTCAAGCCAAGAGATCGACAAATAAAACTCGATTATCTCAGTTCAATTCGACGTTATAGAAACTGAAATCAATTATAGCTCTATTTATCAGAATCCGACATCCTTATATCGTAAGATTATTATTAAATTTCATTATCCATTGAAAGCATTCTTTTTTCCATTGAAAGCATTTTTTTTAATGAGAGTTTCTGATGAAATTTTCCATTTTAGGAAAGCGTTCCACTAAGAATAAAGAATATCCACATTGTGAATCAGCCTTATATTTTCAAGATGGTATTTGCTCTCTTCAAACCATTCCTAAAGGAGAAGTTGAGGAACAGGATAATTTTCCACGGAACTGATCGCCAAAGTTTACATAAGTATTTAGATCCCGAAGTGCTGCCAGAATGTTATGGAGGAACCAGGACAATTCCAAGAGTGAATGGAGATCAGTGGCTTCAACTTCTGGTGAAATGTGATAAGGAATATGCTGGTAAGAATATAAATAATCCAGAAATTCGATTACTCAATGAAACACACATAATTCTTATGAGCTTCAAGGTTTAATTTCAATAATTTGTAACTAATCTTATTTCCCTGTAATGCTTGATCTCATAACATCAACCAAGAAAATTAATCTCAAATACAATTTAAATTTGGTGAAATATCCTAGCTACAACAATTCAGCCTCAAACATCTTTTATATTTTGGTTGATATATTCAATTTTTGGATTTTCATTCATCATAAGAGTATGGAATATTCGAGAGAATTTTCTGAAGTTGCTCACATATTCTTTTGAAGTTAAATTACTCTATTCTTGTCCGACATCTCTTCTCTTTTATTCTTTCAAAATTCATTAGTGCAAATCGAAAATTTTCAAAATATATAGTTCTGTTGAATTATTCCAGTTTGGGTCGAATTAACTAGATTTCACAAAACAAAAACTTATGATTCGTTAAATCTTGTTGTGTCTTTTTGCTTTCGGATAAACTGTTACATTATGAGAGTATACCATGCAAGGTGCAAATGTGAAGTACTAGCACAAACATATTTTTTACCGCATAACCAAACATTCTCCATTATTACAAATTGGTTTATTATTTGTCTTGCTCTTTCAACTGATATTCCTTAATTTTTTTCAGCAATCAACTCGTACGGATACAACAAGAAACAAGAGAAATGAGTTAATTTTTGTGGAAATATAATTGAAAAAAATTATTATAGTTTTCTATCTTTTAAGTAATAGGGTGTTATATGTATAATTTATTTTCTATGATTGTATAAACATGTTTTTTACATATATTTGGAATAAAATATAATGTTATGGAATGAATGCTTGAAAATATTATCGGACCGTATTGCAGATAACTTCTTTATACAAATTAGATATAAGAAATATTTTGGTTTTAACATGCCAAAATATCGAAAAATGTCAATTAGAATTTATGTTATTATAATTTACTCTCATTGAAACATCGTAAAGCAAAGTTTCGGATTCATTATCACATTTGGACAGAGACTTTCCAAGTAGTCCGCATTGGAATGAATATTTTCTGCTTGAAACAGGTTTTTGTTTGTATATTTGATTGTGTAGTACGCATATGCAGTTAGAACACATTTCTTATATGATGAACAAAACCCTCTTCTGTTGTGAGCTAAGAACATTGAAAAGTTCATACTGATGGAGAAACAGACGACATTTAACAAGATCATTGATCAACGAAAACCAGCCATTTGCTGCCATGTATGACAAGGAATAATGCATAAATTTGATTTTTGAGAATTAAATCATTAGCAAGCTCGGTAATATGGAAACCATTACTCATATGTGGGAACAGATCAAGAAACCTTTCAATTCCAGCGAAGTATATTCATTTTTATCTTCGTTGTTTGAAACGCCACAATGAAAATCATTAAGCAATTTGATTGTTATAAATTTGTTAACAATTCGATGGTATATATATATATATATATATATATATATATATATATATATATATATATATATATATATATATATATAATATTTTATTGAATGGAGCTCTTGGGTTATTAAGTCTATTAGTAACTGTTGGTAACTCTATATTTTATTTACATATAGTTTTTAACGTTTCGACAAACCAATGTTGTCTTCTTCAGAAAATTCTTTTTCCTTATAACAGCTCTTCTCTGCACAAAATAGTGTTATTTTTTTTGAAATTACATACAATACGATAATAAATATCACAGTCACAAAATGAACGGTTTAAATCAAACTGAATCGTCAGGTAGGTACGGTGAATTAGAATTTTTAATTCACCGTACCTACCTGACGATTCAGTTTTATTTAAAACGTTCATTTTGTGACTGTGATATTTATTATCGTATCGTATGTAATTTTGTAAGAATTTATCACTATTTTGTGAAGAGAAGAGCTGTTATAAGGAAAAAAATTTTCTGAAGAAGACAACATTGGTTTGTCGAAACGTTAAAAACTATATATAAATAAAATATAGAGTTACCAACAGTTACTAATAGACTTACTAACTTACTAATAATATATATAATATATATATATGTAAATATAAGTCTATGAAATGAAGGAAGAAATCATAAATTGAGTATATATATATATATATATATATATATATATATATATATATATATATATATATATATATATAATACGAATAGAATTATCGACCATATTTTAATCAGAAGTGTAATATTGTTTTAGGATGCCGTCTGTGACAAACAACTAATTCGTTTTATATTCTCTATATTTCGTCAATCTTTTTTGACTTCATCGGGAGAACCTAAAATAACATCAAAAGATGGAGAAGTTAAACGACATTACACAATAATAAATTGTGTAATAATAAACCATCACGCACGGATCCAGTAATTCATAATAGCTCGGTTCACCCCATAAAACAAAAATTGTCATCATTCAATGCCTGCCGCTTTCGAACGTTGATTTCAACAAAGAAAAAAGCTTAATTATGCAAATAGCCTCAAACAATGAATACCAACCCGAAATAATAAACAACTTAATAAACAAAAAACTTTTCAAAAGAGCGGTTTTAGAAGTTTATCCTTCTATTAAAGAAAAATTAATATATAGTGTGTTGAGATATATGGGGACACCTAGTTTAAAATTAAAATCACTTTTAGCAAGCTATAAGATTAATATTTTTTTCGGACCACTAATAACACTGGTCAAATAATCGAAAACAATAAATCAAAAATTAATAAAAATCAAATGTGTGGGGTATACAAAATTAAATATGGCAGTTGTGAAAAATTTTATATAGGAAGAACTTTCAGAAACTTCCAAATTAGATTTATCGGAACATAAACGTAGTTTTGAGAAACTACGAAAAGGAAACAGATTCCCATTATGCTAACCGTTTATTAGAAAAAAGTTATATATTTAGTTCAGAGTTTGAAATATTAAGTAGAGAGAATAAAGATTTCAAGCTAAATTTTCTAGAATCATCACATATTAATATATTCAAAAATTCGGGACTTTTACTCAATAGCCAGTTACAGGTTAACACTAGCCGTCTACTTAATATGTTCAATAAGAATATTCCAGTTAGCAAATCAGATTGATTACCTAGGTTTCAGTAAATTAACATTCAATTTTATGTTTTATGTAAAAAAAAAATTTTTAACTTTCCTTTATTTGTTCTTAGAAATCTTAGTTGTATATTTTTATTTTTCCTACATTTATTTGGAATACCTGACTCAAGAAATTGATATTCTATGTTCATCTCCAGGTATACGATCCTTTTGTTAAATATCAGTGTATTTTATGGTCCTCATTCCAAGTTAGTCATAGAACATACCTGGTATGTTCTGTGAAAATAGCTATAAGTATTGACTTTGTGAAATTACGCATATTATTAATTCAGCATTTAATAAAGAAGTAGTACTTCGAAACGTCCTCATGCTTATTTATATTAAATTATGAGACAATATTAATGCAATAAATGAAACATGTTGGGGTGCTTGTTTGGTCAGAACGATCTGAATAAGACTAGCGTAAAATATGTATCGTATAACACAAATGAACGAACAGATGGTTTTGCAGTTCCACAAAGAACAACGAGCAATAAAAGTTTACAGTATCAACAGTGAAATCAATCTTATATGAACTTATAGAAAAATCAAATATACCCAAACCTACAGATAGCTATATTCTAAATCTTTTGAAGAATATTATAATATATGTCACTCAATTGTCCCGTATCCGGTTCGTAATTCACAATGTTATCTTTTTTGTTTACATGATACATTTCGAGGAATAATCTGCCCCTATAATTGGTCTCCAATACTTTTACCCTAGAATAGTCGAAGCAGTGACCAGTTTGTTGATGGTGTTCTACCACTGCACAAGTATTCCAAGCCGACAGTCACTCTTGTGTTGTATGAATCGCTGTTTAAGCCACTGTGATTTCTGTCCCACATAATTAATATTCGTGACATTCTTCGCAAGGAATTTCGTATATGACTTGAAACCAATTATAGGATCAGATTATTCTTCGAAATGTATCATATAAACAAAAAAGATAACATTGTGAATTACAAATAGGATACGGGACTATTGAGTAACATATATTGTAATATTTTTCGAAAGATTTATAATATAGCTTTCTGTAGATGTGGGTATATTTGTATATCTGATTTTTTTTTATGAGTTCATATAAGATTGATTTCATCGTTGATATCAGTAATATTGTATACTATTGATAATGGGTTAACTAACCGAAACATGTGTAGAATTTGTGATAATTCAGTGAAACTTGAGTCAAGTGGTTTTTTCTTCAATTTATTGTTTTCAGCATAATGTTTCACCAAGAGATGAGCGAAACCTCCGTGTCATTTGTGTAGAATATAAAGTTCGGGATGTTCTTTCAAAAAATGCTTTGTTTTGTTGAACATTATAATCGAGTGAGATGGCCTTTTGGTATCAAACTTGTGAAGAAAATCAGTGAATATATTGGTTACGTTAGCTCGTAATTTATCTCTAGAACCAGCTGCTACTTTACCAATAATATCTTCAACGTTAGCCAAAAAACGATTCAATTTCAAATCATTCTTGGCTGACGGAACTCAAAATTAAGGACCAAGGGAGAGAAAACTGGAAAACTCTTCAGGAATCGATGTTCTTGAACCTTTTTCCATTATCGTGAAACATAGCTTTGCCACAAAAACCATCATCGAAACTCTTCAATTTATCAAATTTTTCTATATTTTTTCGTTTTATTTTATTAAAAATTAAAGTATCTCTAAAATTTTGTCTATGGGAAAATTCACTGATTCGGAATTAGATCGATGCGTTTAGTTCTAATCTCCTGTATATTACTTGAATCCTTGAAATTGTTTTGCACGCTACCTTTATTTCCAGGGACAACGATTTTCTAATAAGTCTCGTCATAAAATTACTAATTTACTGTATAGCAAACGTGATTACCCGTCAAGAATAATTTCTTTATATTAATCATTCTATCCTCAATATGTCTAGGAGAAATTTCAGGTGTTCTAGAGCGTAATAAAAATATGCATCGATTGCAACTGCTAGCATTTTTTTGAATCAATATTGCCCATCTTTTAAACAGTCTCGTAAACAGTCTTCCATGCGTTTGGTTGATTTCTTGATAAAAAAACCCATCATAACTCAACAAGAGTAGAATTATCGATCGTATTATAATTATAAATGATTTAATATATATTTATTATAATATTCATTGTTTCAGGATGCGGTCTATCTATAAATAACAAATTCGTTTTATATTCTCTATATTTCGTCAATCTCTTTTGAATTCATCAGGAGAACATGAAATATCATCAAAAGATGGACAAGTTAAACGACATTACACAATAATAAATTGTACTCACAAAACATGAAGTTAGTCACCCATATAAAATACGTAGAACATGTTAGGGTGCTTGTTTGATCAGCACGATCTGAATAAGACTAACGTAAAATATGTATCATATGACACAAATGAACAAACATGTGGTTTTGCGGTTCCACAAAGAACAACGACCAATAGTAGTTTACAATATCAACGATGAAATCAATCTTATATAAACAATGGATATCCGCAATATATTCTTAGGACACTAATATACAATTCCAACATTTTCCATGGACAAGCTGAAGATTGGAACATCAATGTCGAATTCAAGAAGATTCCACTCATAGATAGACTGTCTCAACAAATCATTTCCACTTTTAAAAATTTTCCACATTTAAAATTCACCACATCCTGAAGAATATTACATTTATATATATATATATATATATATATATATATATATATATATATATATATACATATATATATAAGAAAACGAACACGTTATAGAAAATTCATTTGAAAAATTCAATTTAATCAAAAGAATGTTTCAGTTGAGAGATGTTTTCTATCTATTCCTATAGATTGACTGTTCTTCAATTGGAGTCGTAAGGAGATTCTGGCCGGTTTAAATGTTACTTCACTTCAATGTAATGAAATGATGATATTTTATATGTAGAATGCGTTAATCTGAATTATTTGCTTTCAATTATCAAATTACGTCAAAATGGTTGTGATTCACACTGATTTGGTGAGACATTTCATTTTGTTTTAAGAAGTTTTTTTGTTTTGAAAAGTGTAGAGGTATTTATCAACTTAAATATTTTTCATTATACATGATTGTAGTACCTACTTACCTAGGTGAAAAGTCGTGCTTACTCCATACTCTGCAGATATGGTTATCTTGGCATTTTGCTGGATTATTATTGCGTAAATCAGTCTCACATTGTATTCATGTGTTTAAGTAGCGGTAGTAGCGTAAACTATATATTGTTTACATTTGTTTTTTCTTCGGTGCGACTTGAAAATTCTAATTGTTTTAGAAGATTCAGAGTTTTTCTTTTTATCTGTGCCTGCAGCAATTTCAATGAGTTTGAATATATGGAGTAATTATTAGGTATAAAATGTGTTGACAATTCAGTAGAATTCTTGATATATAATATGGAGTGTTTTCCATTCTAACTGTTTATATTCAATCAATTACGCAAGGACTAAACAATAAAATTATGGAACTCAATGATAGCTACCTTCATCAACAGCTGAAGAAAAGTGCATATTGAGACATGCACTCAATACTCAGAAAGAGATAGCTTCAAACAATTTATACACAATATACGATATTTTGAAATGATGAGTGAAACACATATACATGAATAAACATTTATTTAAAAAAATCAAATTTTTCACGTATTCAATCAGTATCATCTCTGCAATTGAATCTTTCATATACATTCAGTTATTTGTATTCCTTTTACTGCCGAATAATAACAATATTATGTAAGTATACTTGAAACAGTCTTCAGCTATCGTTGACCTCGACTTTCTCCTTCACGTATCCATATATATTGCAAGCTGAAAGTAATAAGGAAGTTAACATTAGTTATGTCATTTTACCTGATATACCAGGTGGTAGCATTTAATCGTTGTTTGCTTTTTAAATGAATAGGTACATGGAGAAATACCTAATTCTTGGAATAGTGTTAATGTTTCACATTGAATTCTCTTCGAACTTTGGGAGCATTTATTTGAGCAAGAACTACAAATTCTGAGAAGAATGGGGATTTCATTGCATCGAAAATGAAATACAATACACTAATAGAATAAATACACTATTTTCAATGAAAAATATGATTTGAACTTTCATCAACACTTCGATCATGATCTCGAGTGCTGTTTCATCGAACAGTTGCTTTATCCGTTATCATTTCTTATGAACATCGCTACCATAAGATCTATCTGTAAACTATGACTATAAAAGCCCAAGAGCCCACGACCGCCAGACCTTCGTTATTTTATACAAGCTGAAAATTTCTCTGTGCTTGTCCCCAACACAGATAAGAAAGCCAGCGACTAGAGAGTTTCGATTATGGTTAATTGCGCCGTTAACAGGTAGTAAAGGCGTATAAAAAAGTACCTTCGTTTCATTGAAGTATAAAGCTCCATTTTTGATATTTTCTTTGGGATAACTTCAGAAATCACGTCATACATTGGCGGACAACTATTAGCGTAGCTACCCCCTGCCAGACACTACTTAACTTTAATCAATTAAAATTGTACTTTCGTTATAGAATAGAAGCTAAATTTTATATATGCTACTTGGTGACTTATAAAGAGATGTTACCTCAAAGCAGGAAATTTTCAATGGTTTTTACATCTTACCAGGCACATTGACAGTCCGCTATAGGCGCGAGCGCGAGTTCAGCTGTTCAATCGAACAGAATAATTTTAAGAATTTTATTACGTTCATAGCCATATTATATGAAGCAAAAATTAATAATTTGATATTATAAAATAAAAAAAAAGTGAATTCTTACATTTGAAAAATATATTTAAACGTTTCTATAATTTTCATCATCGTCGTCGATATTTTCATTTTCTTGGTCACTGCTATTTCTTTGAACATTTGAAGAGAAGCAATTACAATAATAAATTCAAGAATCGATATCGAAAAATTTGGTGAAATATATCATAATATCTTACGTGAATCCTAATTTTTTTTTTAATTCAGTGGACCTAGAGTTTAACGCTGGATCCGAACGGCCAACGGGCTTGTAATCAATGTACTTTACTCAACAATTATCATCATTAAACGACTTAAATCATAGTCAAACAGATACGCCCATGCCTTCACCGGGGCTCGAACGCAAGTCATACTGCACCCTAGTCGAGTGTTCTTCTAAATATGCCACGGAGGCCGGCAATGAATCATAATATTATGGTCATAATGAATCATAATATCATAAAGAAAAGAAAGAGAAAGAAAAACACGCACCCATAGGAATCAAATGAACTGATAGAAGAACCCATTATAGATCCATATATATCTAGTATCTAGTGAAATTGCAATTTCAATAAATCACGTTATACCAGTGAAAATGTTTCATTTCATGGAAATTATTTCATTTCATAAATGAGGTCAGTGATAAACTTGTCTATATATATATATATATATATATATATATATATATATATATATATATATATATATATATATATATATATATATATATATATATATATATATATATATATATATATATATATATATATATATATATATATATATATATATATATATATATATATATATATATTTATAAAGATTTACGGGCCAATCAATAGAAACGGTATTTGGATGAAAAGACCTCAAAATGAACTGTATCAAAAGACAAATACGATAACGGAAGAAATCAGAAAACGACGAACGAAGTTCTATGCACATGTCTACATAATGAAACAGTCCAGAATACCGAAGAAACTACTCAATATAATTATGAATAGTAAATGCGGAACAGAGTGGCTAAAAGACGTCCAGGAGGATCTACAACAGATCAATATAAAAAATCTCGAAGATCGCACTGAATGCCGCTATAAAATCGCACATATAAAGTTTGAGCAAAAAGTAAATCGTCAACCTGGAGTAAAGTGGACAGATGAACGGAAGAAAGAGCATTCAGGGAGGATGAAGAGTTTTTGGGAGGCAAAAAAGATGAAGCAAAATTCCTAATGATTGCGAATTCAAGTTCAGTCGCTCTCCTCATGGGGAACAAACGAAATAATAATAATAATAATAATATATATATATATATATATATATATATATATATATATATATATATATATATATATATATATATATATATATATATTTGAAACTGATTTATTGCATGTTTAAGATAGTTTATTTTGAATGTTTTTAGCAATAACAATAATATCAATTAGTTTTGACAAAGTTGTAAAATAACAACGAAACGTTAACAAAAATAAACTTTTTCATTTCAAAAGATGCCTGTTATTGTGTTATTGATAAAAACTTTCAGAATAAAATATCTTCAACAGGCAATAAATCAATTTCAAGAGATATATATATATATATATATATATATATATATCCACTCTTAATTCAGTTTTCATCTACCTCAAAACAAGAACAATATTGATGATACATTTTCAAGAAATAACAGTTGAAATGAGAGGTTTTGTCAGGAAAAGAATTTATCATTCGCACTTAATTTTCATGTAGATTTAAATCTGCTACAGATGAGGGAAGTTAAAACCCTTATATGGAAATATCGCTATGTGAAACAAGAATTATAAAATGCATTTGAAATACGAAAACCAAATATTCTTATTATGCAGATGATTCTCATCATATACTTCATTAGATTCCCAATGTATTCAAACACAACTTCAAACAACTGTGTTTTTTCTGTGATTTATGATTGCATAAATCTCTGAAATTTTCAGAACATCAATGAGAAAATTAGTTCAAAATAAGTAATGATGATAAGTAATAAATGCACTAATAATCTCTGCAATAGATGCTTAGATATTTGATTCTCTTGTATATGAAATAAGTATTATGTTAAAATCAATGAAAAATTGAACGAAAATTATATACAAAAACTCCAAAAAAAAAAAACGTATGAAACCAATAGGGAATCGAATAATCGAATTTTTTTTATGAAAAGTCATTCCTATGGAAATGGTGTAATAAGATTGAATCGTAAAAGCTGCAGACTCTGAATTTGGTTTCGTTATGAAAAATTCTACTGTATATCATTCTTTCGATCAAATGCGGGTGAGAAATAAATACGTCCTAAAAACATACTTGGCTTAAGTTTCACTAAATAAATTGAAAACTCTACATATGTTTCGGGTGGATAACCCATTATCAAGAGTACACAATGTTACTCATTAATATTGTATACTCTTGATAATGGGTTAAGCACCCGAAGCATATGTAGAGTTTTCAATATATTTAGTGAAACTTAAGCCAAGTGCGTTTATTCTAATTTATTGTTTTCATCATAAAGTTTCACCAAAAGATAAGCGAAAGCACCGTGTGTTACATTGAATACGTCCTAGATGTTAAAAACTAATATTCAAGTTTTTCAAGCCGTACTGAATAATTTATAGTCCAGTGACCGTACATAATTTTCAGAATTAAAAAACCACGCCAACGCAATATCCAAATGAAGAACATCACAAATATACAAATTTTAGAGAAACAAACGGTAGAAAAATAACTTAGAAGATATGATAATAAAGGAACAGCAAAACTCATTATCAACTAAAAATCGCTACAAATTTCTCGAATACAAAGTTCTCGTTAACTCAAACTCACTACACTAAGTTAAAGACATTAGTTATTATTTTTATTTCTTCGATTATGAGCTTCATTATTTCTACGAATGGAAACGATAAAATTTTTTGTGCATCTAACAGTTTGTTTCAATTAAAAATTGTACTTTTTGATATGTATTTACTTCATAAGTATTCCGATTTCATCAAATTCGCTCAATTGTTGTTGTCTTTATAATAACTCACCTGAACCCAATCGACCATCATCTTAGCTATAGAGGGTGAGAACAAATAAACGTGGCTAAGAGATAAACCTTTCAGGTTCAATATAACGTGAACGCCCCCAACTTGCGTTTTTGGCTCAATCATTGCTAATTCTATAGACAGCATTACCGCTCTAAATAAGTCATCTAAGGTTACTTCTTTTGGATTCCACTTGGCTGAAAGAATGCATTCAATTTTATATCATACAATTTGTGAATTTAAAGATACAATTCTGATATAAAATAACACTATAAACATAAATTCGAACGAGGGATCAAATAATATTCCTCATTGCAATAGTTTCAGCACACGATACTTATTGAATATGCAGCGGCAAATATATATATATATATATATATATATATATATATATATATATATATATATATATATATATATATATATATATATATAAATTTAACACTATAACATTCATTTGAAAATTTCAAATTAACCAAGAGAATGTTATAGTAGAGCTAGATATGTGAACGTGTACGATGTGATGTCTCCATTATTCTTCAAGGGATAAATGTTAGGAAATAAAACATCGTACACGTTCACATATCTAGCTCCATTCTATTGGTTAATTTGAATTTTTCAAATGAATGTTCTAGTGTTAATTTTCTTAAATATTTCATTCAGTGCCAGAAGCATAAAAAAATTTCATTTCCTATACATATATATATATATATATATATATATATATATATATATATATATATATATATATATATATATATATATATATATCTTGAAATTGATTTATTGCCTGTTTAAGATATTTTAACTTGAAAGTTTTCAGCAATAACAGGCATTTTTTTATACGAAAAGGTTTATTTTTGTTCACGTTTCGTTGTTATATTACAACTTTGTCAAAACTAAATTTTTTTTTTGAAAAAAATGAGTTTCGACAGTTGTAATATAACTGTCGTAATATAACAGTTGTAATATAACAACGAAACGTCAACAAAAATAAACTTTTTCGTATCAAAAAAAGCCTGTTATTGCTAAAAACTTCACAGTTTATTTTTCGTTCCTTCTCCTTTCGAAAAATTATCGATCTACTCACAATGAGAAATATCAGCAATAACTATTACTACACTTATACTCATACAGTGCTGTCAAAATTGTCACTTTTAGATTCATTTCACTACACCACTTTCCTCATAAATTACAGGTCTTTGAACATTTTTCACTAATTTTCATTAATTTAGATTGTCTGATACTAACTCTTTTGAGCTGGATCGTTAATAGTTTTGATAAGTACTGATTACTCTCCCGTTATTCTGTGATTCTTTACGGAAACGTTACCACACATATCTACTTCTTGGTGGATTTCATCTCTCAAACACAGAAGCTGTTTCAACATGGCTCATCGAACATTCTATTGGAATGTTCGATGAGCCATGGAATGTTCAATTGATGGGAATATGTTGATTTTGTAGGAATATATTATGACAATATTTGAAAATTATGAACATTTTGAAAACGATATACGAGCAATCTCTCCTTAATTGGCAATGCTATTTTACCATGTTATGATTGAGGGAAAATGGTATTGAAACTAGTAAATAAATGGTATTTAAACTAGTAATACCATCCTAGTTTATAGTAAGTATTTACCTACTACTTTTTATTATCTCGCTTGCTCTTGAAATTCTGAACGTTAATACTTCACATTGACGATTTCATAACTATCGAAATTACTGCGTATTCTGCGGTGTTTATGAGTTGGACTCTAGAAATATGATCTTATTCTTATGGTTTGTTCAGCCCATTCCTCTATTTCAGTTTGTAATAAAGTGATAAATGATAGTTACTGGCATAAAGACTAAATAAATTTCTCGCTATAGTGGATAGTGCGTATTTTCTATGAATTGTTATAGAATACTCGGTAGTTAGGAAAAATTTCTGTTATACATGAAATGATTCACGTTTGAGAAAACGTGATTGTTAACTGTAACCGAATGAAAATTTGCTTGATAATTTTCATCATTTACGATGATTTGATGTTATTTTTATCAAATCCAAATTCAATTATCTGTGAAACTGACCATTGACCTATAGGATGCGGTTGACATATTTTACGATAACAACTGCAGCATAAATAAGAAATACAATGACTAATATTCTCACGTAATCACATTTCACGTTCCAATTCCTTTATCACTTTAAACGTCGGATTGACCCTGATGTAATATGACATAATTTCGAATTGGATAAGAGAAACATTGTAATACTCACTGCCAGCGTTCACTATCATTATTCTAGATCCCTCAGGTGTTCTAGTAGGAAGAAAAACAAATACTTCATGATCGAAAACGTGCCTCAGAGGAGATGGGTATAAATTTTCCGAATACGCCGGATGGTTGGCTTTGAACATGTAGAATTTTTTCATCTGCAATACAATGATTTATTAGCGAATCACCTTATTGGAGTACACAATATTCAGTCCGAAAATATCGTTGACTTCTAGGGATATTTTTGAGTTTCATAACGATAATGACGACTAATCAATTTAAATCTATCATTATAAATAATTCAAAAGCTGTTTTTTTCTGAGTTCACAGACTGTCATACGCTGTAGATATTCTGTTTTTTACTTTCCGTTCAAATCGAATCATTCTCACTACAATGTAGGCTCATATATCTAGTTGATGTTAAACTATAAGTAGAGCTGTCAATCACGAAAACTGACAACCATGAAATTTGATGATATTAAATTTGTTTTCATAGATTGAAATTTTTTTATGTGAACCTTGAAAATTATGATATGAAGATATACATCCACATATTTTTAATGTATATATGAGTTATTAGAATTTCTGTGTTACCTATCTGTCCGAGTAAAAAAATTGTATACTCAAGAAATGTCTATTCCAATTGCCGAATCTATATAAAAAGAGTAATTGAAAAATGTTTCCACTGCCTGAATCAAATCAATCGCATTAATTTCTTCATTCTTCCGTCTGCTCTAACAGTTGGTAGTAAAAACTATATTTGATATGTAAACTTCAAGTAGAAATCCATTGCATAATTAATATTGCGTTTCTGCGGTTCAAACTGAATCAGTGGTAACAGAAATTCATATCGTGTGCAGTGACCTGAGCACTATAACAATGAACAATTTTCTCTCCATCAGATAAAGCATATTCAATGCGTCTCTGACGATTTCAAAGAAATTGAGAAATTACCTAAACAAAATTGTGTGGGACTTCTCTCTAAGGTAGCGTTTTCAACTAAGATATTTGTGGATATTGAAACAATTGAGATCCTCCAATGAATTGAAAAATGAATATATGTAAATGGAATTCAAGTACTATTTCAATACGGATATTATTTGATATTCTGAATCTAAACCGTGCGTTTATCTTTGAGTGTCTTCAAATTTTGCCATGAATTTAACGGCAATGAATTGAACGGTTGCTAAACCGTTTCTTAATAGACTTTTAAGGAAACTTGATATCTTGAAATAATGCACGACAAGTTTTATTACACATTGACATTGAATTCATGATTATCAAAACAGCACGAATTATTTTTAGTAAAACACATTTTTATGCGTCTGTTGCAAACACGCTTGGAGTAAAAATCATCAATAATATTCAAAACCATTATTTATTTACGTGTTATTCCGATTTTATCTGAAGTCATATAATGCACGTGTTGATGATAGTCATATAATGCACATATATTACGAGTATTATACTCGTATATATGAATTATAGTATAAGATATTCATACTATTCATACAAATAGTATGAATATCGAAACGTTTTGCAGCAATAACCAAAATCTATGGACACATACTATACATACCATCAGAACTTCAATCATAAAATAAATATTTTCAGAATTTTGTTTTTCTTTCCGTAATACCCTCAAAACAAAATTTTCTTCCTTTTAACAGAATATGTTATTTCATAGATGAGATATTTTAAATACTATGTTTGCGAACTTACCAGCCTAAACGCGCTATGTGGAAAGAATTTGCACGGCCTCAAGAATTTTATCAGGAATTCATCGTCCTCTATTGGTAAATTTAAACCAGGTTCATCTACAAATAAAAAACATATGATTATATTCAATGAAATATTAATTCCAAAAGACTAATCATTTCCGCAATCTTGTCATTATTATGGGTAAATAGATACCACTGCAATTACACAACATAGAATTTAATTATATATGAAAACAATGTGAAATCTCGAATATTATTATGTTGTACAATGAAAATACACATGAGAAAACAATAACTAGATGATATAAGTACAGGAAAATATGCTTCGTTTTCACAACGTTAAGATTACTATATTCATCAATGTATCACTATATTTTCAAGTATATGAATAACGAAATTGCAATTATTTGAAAAGAAGTACAAAACTTGACCAGGCAAAGGATATGCTTTTTTCTTTTTCTCATAAGTATATCCTATGCGACGGCGTATTCTTCGAAAATAAATATCACAAAAATCTCTTGTATACAGCAAATGTCCATAATTCAATAGTAAAATATGAAAATGATATTTTTCGCTTGCGTTTTGTCATT
>JARQZJ010000051.1:65000-170000 GCA_030704895.1 Henosepilachna vigintioctopunctata | reverse complement strand
TATATATATATATATATATATATATATATATATATATATATATATATATATATATATAATAAGAATAATAAATATATTGCTGAATGGATATAACAATGATTTACATTCTTCAAATATGAATAAACTAAAACACTAGATTATTTACTCACGAAAAATCAACATATACTGCGACACTTCACCGAAAGAGTTGGGTAACAGTAACCGGTTAAACTGACATAAGCGAGACCCCGACAAGAGGTTGAAGAGAGATTCAAGTATTTGTTGCACGACTTTGACCACAGCTCTAGGATATTCAACGTTACCAGTCGTTGAAAACAACAAGTTTCATTGACACAACCTTCAGTTCGACTGGGTTTTTCTTAATTCTGGGCAATTAACATGTATATTGTCTGTTTGTGTAAGTTGTATCAGAGTAGTTTGATTTTGAAACTGGAAAGAACTATTTCGGAATTTAGGAAATTTTTGTGTGATGTAGTTGAAAATATTACACGAACGAATTTTCCCATTGCTCCAGCAGAAAATTTTTGGTATTCGTCTTATTCACGGTGGAATGAATTTCAAGGAGCATGTGTAAAAACAATTTGTTTAAACATGATATCATTCAAAACCAAAATTCACAAACTTAGGTTCCATTTTTTTCATATGATATTTTGCTATATATATATATATATATATATATATATATATATATATATATATATATATATATATATATATATATATATATAATATATATATATATATATATATATATATATATATATATATATATATATATATATATATATATATATATATATATATATATATATATATATATATATATATGCTTATACATATATTTATGTAATAGATGAGTTCTCGGCAAAAGTAGGGCCACTATAATTAATACAAAACCTTTTCATTAACCTGGTCTATATTTCGAACATGGTCATGTTTTTCATCAGGACTCTGAAAAATACATAAGTGTGAAACAAAGTGATCTAAACAAAAAAATTTTAAATCTTACGGTTAACTGGGCTGACGATGTAGCCAGAATTCAGAAAAATCGAAAAACTACTAAGAAAAAGACAGAAACATACAATATACTCGTATAATGCATATAGATTAATGTACCACTCAAATCTTAGACATCAATGAAAAGCACATGAATACATCCAACATTGAAAATTTCACACGTCCTTATCAATTACGACACTACCTTTTACAACTCTAGTTTTTGAACAAATTAATCTTATTTGATGAACTAATGTCATCTAGGTTACGGTTGCAGAAACACTCGCTGTCATTTCTCAAAACATGAAAAAAATTTACTAGAAGAATAAGAATTCTGTAGTTCTTGTGCTATATTATCTACTTCATCAAATAAGATGAAATTGCTCAAAAACTAGAGTTGTAAAATGTAGCACCTCACTTGATAAGGACGTGTCACAAGTGAAACTTTCAATGTTAGATGAATTCATGTGCTTTTCATTAATTCTTAAGACTTGAGATCTACATTATCCTATGCATTATAAATGCTTACGACTTACTATATATTTCTGTCTTACAATCGATAGGAGGGTATGTGAGGATTGAAGTCGTTGCCTTTCATTTGTTGGACGTGGCGTAACTGATGAGTACCTTGTAGTACGGAACAGTTAGCTCATTTTCAAGACTCTTGAGTCTTGAAAATGAGCTAACGATCGAAACATGTTGACTATTTCATATTGTTGAAAAAATCGTGAAACATTAAGCCAAGAGTTCAATTTAATTTAATATTCAATCATGTTTCACCAAGAGTTGAGCGAGAATTCAATCTCAGTATTAATATTTATTGAAGTGAAAACTTCTTCAGCGGCGCTGTGTATTTTTTTTGGAATGGGTAAAAATTTCTAAACTCGCGTCAGGACACGTGGCCTGATCGAGAATTCGTAAGACGGATGGAGAGAGGGCAGGCGGCGCAAGGCGCTTGCGCGAATGTTTGCGTGTATTTTTCATTCAATTGTCAAAGTTTACGTGCGCATGGAAATCATCTAGCAATTGACGCTCTTGTTAAAAATATGAATGTGTTAATTTTATCAGAAACTCATATGGATAACGATGAAATAATTGACATTCCGAATTTCAACTTTGTTGCGAGTTTCAGAAGAAATAATCGTCCAACGGGAGGAGTAGCTATTTATCAACATATGAACACAGTTCATTATTTTACAAATTATATGGATGTGCATGTGAAATACAACAGCATGTTTAATGCTACTGTTTCTGATATCGGTGATATTTGAATAAGTCGTTGCCACTCTGGTGATAATCAGTTTATTTTTATGGTTGCCGTTTAGATCTCTCCAGATAAGTCATTGCGTGTTATACGAGACTTCTTGTACGAAAATTTATTCATTTATTCTGATGACGCATCTGCATTGCTTCAAAAAAAAATTGGAAAAAGCTTTGATGAATTGCCAATGATTTTGAGTGGAGATTTCAACATAAACTTTGCAGACGATGAAAATCAACTATTAATTGAATTTTTAAATAATGAATTTTGTTTAACTATGTCAAATGATCGCAATCTTAGCACAACGAAATACAAAACTGCTATTGATGCGGTCTTCATTAGACAATTAAATAGGTTCGAATAAAAACTGTTCGTTTCTTACTTCAGCAATCATAAACCTATCGTATCAGTTTTAGAGATAAGCGATGATGATTCTGGTAAAGATGATGATGAAAAAGTCGTTGAAATTATGGATGGAAGTTGATTATCCTAAGAGATAAACTTTTCAATGTAAAATAATTGTAAAAGTTCTGAAGTGTTAAATTTTTAATGTAATATAAATTGTCATGTTTGTGTACGATAGCGCAATAAATGAATATTGTATTCCACCACATAAATAATAATACTTTTATACTGATATATATATATATATATATATATATATATATATATATATATATATATATATATAAATAAATATTTAAAATGAATAAGTACTTGCTAGTGTACCTTTAATTGTTATGTTAATCTTTCGCAACTTATTAGTTGCTTCATCAGAACATCTACAAAGAAACATGTGAAAAAACATATTTTAATGTGAGAATTGTGGAGATACATGATTCATATAATACTATTCAGAATATTTCAAAATGTTTTTTGTATAGCTTCAGCTGAATAAATATTGTTAGTATATTGTTATTATTTATGAATGTAACATTGAAACGCGTGAAATGAAAACAAAGAGAAGGTTTTCGTTCTGATGGATACATTTCACTCTCTATTACACTTTTGAAATTGGTATTCGCGACCTTTCCGGCTAAAAGTCGTTAGCCGACTGGATTTTTTCTTATTGAATTTGATACTTCACAAAAAATTATTTGAGATTGATCAAAATTCGAGATGACGGAATATAATTATTAAAATTTGATAATATATATTTCATTTAAATTATTTCCGGCCAATTAAATCTATAACGAACAAGCAAATCTTATTCGTCTCATCGTTTACTATTAGTTTTTATCGAAACTTTTTGTAAGCTTTTTACGGAGCTTTCAGGATTGCAGGCTCCTCACGTATTAGGAGTGGTATTGCAGCATAAAGCAGAATATTGTGTGTGTGTGTGTGTGTGTGTGTGTATACGTGTGTGTGTGTATACGTGTGTGTGTGTGTATATACCTGTGTGTATATGTGTGTGTGTGTTTGACCTTGATTTATGAATCATTCAGTCATCATCTTCTTTACAATAAATCACTTTCAAATAGACACTATTTTTAAAACATTGTGAGAGATTGAAAGAAGGAACAATAAATAAAGAAATGAAATATTCGAAACTGTGATGCATATATTATAAAATTGTGTTCCTACAGTTCAGAGTTCGGAATAGAGCCTCGTAAACCTTAATATTACCAACTCGCATTATTTCAAGAAAATTAATAGGATCTCATTTCATTATTTCGTCTATATGATGTAACATGATTTGTCTTTTTATTTATGACAATTTAGAAACATATGTTCCAATGTTTCAATATCTCCATATTCACATAATGAATTTAATTTTATACAACTTTATGCATATTCTTGTGCATATAAGGACTTTTGCCTTCCTATAGCTGCAATAAATTAACATCGCATATCGATGTCATGAAAGCATGCTTTGTTCAATGGTTTATCTTCAACTACAAATTTATAAGAGGAGCCTTTCGTATCATTCTGAAATGTATTTCATCGTTCTTCTGAAAATTGGTTTTCAATCATCTTTCAATTTTCGTGTTTGGGGCATTTAATAACTGACTTTATATCAGTAAATGATGTTGGAAAAAAATCGACTACAGTTTCTCCCAGAATACCTTCACAGGATCGAATCCATAAAAACCCAACACGTTTTTCAGATTGTTGAAGATGAAAAAGATCTCTTCCCAGCTTTATATTTGAATGTGTATTTTTTGACATATAAATGATTTTCTTGATATTTTGTAGATCACTTTTCAAAAATGAAATAATTTTAATATTCTTTCCTTCAAAATGTCAAATTCCTTTACTGGTAACATCAATTGAGGATGAATAATCACTAAATTGATTTAAAAATTTATGTTAATCAAGGTTAAATAATAAGGATTTATTGACGGTGGGAACTGACAACTGAAAATCTCCCTCTTATGTTTATTTTTCCACCAGTTTATATCCACTTATGTTCATTTTTCCTACCTCAAAAAATTTTCATTATTCCTATCACGTTTTGAAATCAGAACCATTGCTGTTCACAAGACAATTAGATATTTTGGAGCTATTGTTATTCAAATTAACTGGAACCTTCTGAACGGAAAACCAATAAAATATGGTGTCGATGAGCCCATGATAATAGTATAATCAGCAATACTCAATTGAAACACAGTAGATATCGAATTCAAACTGGTTCATTTGGTTTCCGAATATTCCAATGAAACATTGTCAATACGAGTTGAGCAAATCCTCTAACAAATAAATAACACTCCCATATCGTTACGTCTAATAGTGACCTAATTATGACTTCATCAAACTTTTTTTGACGAAAATATTTTTATATTTGAAAAATATAAGCAGATAATGATGGATTGAAAATGACTTATTTTTGCAGTGAACTCCTTACTAACGAATCGTCTATTGAAAAATTATATATTCTTGATTATTAAAATATCATGGGCAAAATGAGGAATCTGAAATTTATTTTACATAATTCTGATTCTGCAAATAAAACTTCCTGAAAATATATTTTTCATAGAATAAAATCAATGACATACTTAGTTCCTCATTAAAATTGAAAGAAGAAATTTGTATATTTTTCTTAATTTGAAACATTCTGTTCTTTCTCCTTTTATTGCTTCGAATGATTGTCTTGATTATTTGAAGAAACGGTACTGTATATAATTTCGAAGGAGTCCTCATAATTTCGATAGAAACCTTATATAAATTGAAATGTAGTAGGAAATTAAGAATTACTTTTCTATTGGCCGAATCGATAAAGATTTAAATCAAAATTATTTAAATCAAAGAAATTTCTAATGAGATTAAATATAATTTGGATACAAAAGGAATGTGTTGTGGTGTGAAAAGTACCCTTTATATATCGTGAATTAGTATTTTGTGAACATTCACAAACAAATTGATGCGAAACAAGAAACATACAACAACATACTAAATGTTATGGAATACTAAACACAATTCAAAACATGATTTATATTGATAATTTCAATATTTATGGATATATATATATATATATATATATATATATATATATATATATATATATATATATATATATATATATATATATATATATAAAAAACAAGGTTTGTCAGGCTGAAAATGAAGTTGAGAGTTTACGGTATTTACCTGAGATTTACGTTGTTTGTTTATTTGTAACAGCCGTTTACATATGTTTCAAGCTAATTGGTTCTCATCAGAACGGCGTAGTTCAAGTTATTAGATGTTACACACTTGAAAGTTGATTAAAAAGGAAAAACACAGAACAAAACAACACAAAATTCCACGTGAGGAATCTACATCATTTTTGGTTAAATCGAATATCTTGACTGTTAAAGCTATATTTTCAGACTGAATCAATGTCTACCTGCGATGAGATATTTATACCTTCTAGAATTTTGTACCGACAATAAGGTTTGTCAGGCTGAAAATGAAGATTTACGGTATTTACCTGAGATTTACGTTGTTTGTTTATTTGTAAAGAAGTTTCAAGTTAATTAATCAGAACGGCGTAGTTCAACATTAGATGTTACACACTTGAAAGTTGATTAAAAAGGAAAAACACAGAACAAAACAACACAAATAGCTTTAACAAGCTTGGTCAAGATATTCGATTTAACCAAAAATGATGTAGATTCCTCACGTGGAATTTTGTGTTGTTTTGTTCTGTGTTTTTCCTTTTTAATCAACTTCAAGTGTGTAACATCTAATAACTTGAACTACGCCGTTCTGATGAGAGCCAATTAGCTTGAAACATATGTAAACGGCTGTTACAAATAAACAAACAACGTAAATCTCAGGTAAATACCGTAAACTCTTAACTTCATTTTCAGCCTGACAAACCTTGTTTTTAATTTATAATATTGTCGGTACAAAATTCTAGAAGGTATAAATATCTCATCGCAGGTAGACATCGATTCAGTCTGAAAATATAGCTTTAACAAGCTTGGTCAAGATATTCGATTTAACCAAAAATGATGTAGATTCCTCACGTGGAATTTTGTGTTGTTTTGTTCTGTGTTTTTCCTTTTAATCAACTTTCAAGTGTGTAACATCTAATAACTTGAACTACGCCGTTCTGATGAGAGCCAATTAGCTTGAAACATATGTAAACGGCTGTTACAAATAAACAAACAACGTAAATCTCAACGTTAATACCGTAAACTCTTAACTATATATATATATATATATATATATATATATATATATATATATATATATATATATATATATATATATATATATATATATATATATTTCGAAAGTTTTTAGCAATAACAGGCTTTTTTGATATGAAAAAGTTTATTTTTGTTGACGTTTCGTTGTTATATTACAACTTTGTCAAAATTAATTATTAGTTTTGACAAAGTTGTAATATAACAACGAAACGTCAACAAAAATAAACTTTTTCATATCAAAAAAAGCCTGTTATTGCTAAAAACTTTCGAAATAAAATATCTTAAACAGGCAATAAATCAATTTCAATAAATATATATATATATATATATATATATATATATATATAAACGAGTATGTAGATACTATACTAATATAATTTTTGTCATGAACCTTTCCATATTCGTTAACTACGAAAAACATAGGTGCTCACAAATACATTATTGAAGTCTCAATACTTTCAAGAAATCTCACAAATATCCTTAACGTATTGAAAAATGAATTTGTGGAATTATAATTAAAATTCTTTTTTCGTTCAAAAAACTGATATAATTCGCAAATAACAGAAATTTCAATGGAAAATCTCATTTTTAGTTGCTAACTGTAGTCACTGAAAATTGTAGCTTTACCCAAAATTTTAATTAGTGATTTTCTCCAGAACGTTGATGACAGAGATAAATGAAATATCAAAATGTGGCTATCTGTCTTTATAATAAAATTATCACGAAAAAATACTGGTTCAGTATTCGCTTTGAAAGTATATTATCTTTTTCGTCATAAAAAAAGCCTCGAAAAATACTCATGCTAAGCGAGACAATGAATTAATGGAATTTTTTTCCTTATCAATTTAAATGAGTGTTTATGCACAAACTGAGAAAGTAGGGCTATACTATAGCTATTATACTTTCAAATGTTTCATTTGTTCGATAATTATTATTATTTTTGTTTCTTGATAGCAGCACTTCATTTCGAGCAGTGTTATTTGATTGTCATTTTCTGTGAAGATTGTGCTTTTCGAATTTATTCTCATGAGTATGGAGCATATCTAGCATTTCTTATGTTTTAATATACTTTTCAGTTGATAACTGTATAATTTTAAAATATTGGTTGTCCATAATAATTCTATAATGATATATGATACTGGCAATCGGAATAAATCACTCTAAATCTATAACATGAACTCGGACAATAAAAGTGTAAAATATGAATATGAATATTTATTTATGATGAATATTATTTATCCTGTAGATAATTATCTAAACATAAAGTGAATAAATTCTGTCGGATATATAATTCGACAATCACATATAACTCAATGCAAGAGCCGTCAAAATTACTTATTAGTAGGAAATATTTGTTTGAATTGTAACGAAATTTATATTAATACTTCTGACATAAAAGTTCAAATTGAGGAAAAGGTAGTTTTTTTTCTTTTAGAGAAAATCATTGAAATGTTTCAAAACTTACCAATAAATAATTTCTCTTTTCAAACAACAACACCGCCAACAATTCGTTGTGACAGACACCCGAAAGCGTACAATGACATCAAAATCGAAAACAATCGACTATCGAACACTGAATCGTTCTAGTATGCTCTATAGAGCAATGAATGATTTTCATTTCATCCTAACCTATTGACATCTACGAGTTGCCAATGGAATCACTCGAAATCTTTTAAAAATGTAAGCACATGTAGGATTATTAAGCGACTGCAGCCAAAGTAGGTCGTTTAAACTGGTAATATATGCATGTACTGTTCCTCATAAATAATCATATCGGTTCTACGGTGGAGGCACATAATATAACGGAGTATTGTTGTTTTATCTTCTTAAGTAATGACTTTTTGTTTGCTTCAAGGTAACTATTTCCTTTCTCGTTGTTGATATAAACGCTTATATTACTGTCTACGCGTGTTTAATTGATGGTTAGCACTGAGAAAGCTATTAGATAAGATCCAATTTGCAATTGAATGTTCAATTTTTTTTGCAACGAGTTTGCGTGATTTCATTTTGTATTTAATAATGATGAGTATTAGAAATAAATATGAAGCGAAGCTTGAAAACCTGGCCTATTGCTGTTCTCAAATAACCACACTTCTAAATTAATTAATGTTTTGGAATATCTACTCCTAACATATATGTTAGAACTATGAAAAGTACAGACATTTTGTGATGACAAAAGACGTGAATAATAAATGATATAGGAAAACGACTTATTCTTAAAACAATAACAAAAAATGAAAAAATTAATTTTATGAAAATGTAAAATCATAATGTCAAACGGCCAGGACACTATTGCTTGGTGAAATAAAAAGAAACCTATTCCATATACATATATATATATATATATATATATATATATATATATATATATATATATATAATAATGAAAATAATAATAATCTAAATTCAGCTTATACCTAGCAATAATCGAAAAATTTAAGTTCGAAATATATAAAGCTATATCAATTTTATATCTTATGTATACATAAACGTACAAAAAAAAAGAGAAATCACAATTTGATATTTGCCTGAAACTTATATTCATTTTTAAAACTAATTAAAAAATTTCAGGATTTAGCATCAGTGGGCGTCTGATCATATATTTTCAAAGCTTCATAAAACAAATTATTTCGATAGAAGTTTGTGTTAAGTTTATTAAAATGAAAATTACTTCTGAATGTGTTGGTAGTATGAAAATTTTATATTTAAATGTCATTTTGTTAAGAGTTATAGTTTGATTAATACTCAATAAGTTTGTATTATCCAACAGTGTGGTTCTGCGGGCACATCTACTGCATCCTAAAATAGTACGTGTGATTCATTTTGTTTCTTCTGAAGGGAAATTGATTAATAGAAATAATAACGTGGGGCAGAAATGAAAATAATTGTCCATAATCGTTTTGTATATTGTCAATTTGTTCCAATGACTTAAATTATTCGAAACTCTACCAAAAACATGAATTTTTTAGCTATATTATTCGTGATATATTTACAGTGTTTAGAGAAAGTTAGATTTTCATCTATTGCAGAACCCAAATATTTGAACTGCTTCAGTATTTCAACGATCTCATTGTTAATTTTCCAATTGATATTGGATAATAGAAATTTATTTAGTTCAATTTTAATGATCATCATTTCGGTTTTATTGGTATTTGCATGATAGTTGCATGGAGTTATCTCATTCGCACTATTACCTGTGACATATATTTATGTATCATCCGAAAATAGCTGTATGTTAAATTTTTTACATCTTTAGCAATATCATTTATATGCAATGTGCCTAGTGAAGATCCCAAAAAAGTTCCCTGTAGCATACAATGTTCCGTTTTTGTTGCGTGAGAACTGTTATTATACTTTTTAGCTTGTCTTCAATCAAATACATATCCCCGAACCAATTTAGAATTGTTGGCCGAACTCTTCCATTTTCAGCAATCACAGTTGTCTGTAAATTGTTCCGAAGGCTCTCTCAAAAACCATAATTTCGCTCCGATAATTATTTTTCCTCTAGTTCCTCTTTCCAGTTGATTACCACATTTCGAAGTGCACTTTCACATGAATTTTGGAGTCTAAAACCGGCCTGGGATTCGAAGTTTGTTCATTTGACACAATTCTAATAGTTTTTCCTAAGGCGGGACTACATCAATTGGCTTAAACTATTCACATTTTATAGTTCCCTTTCTTTTTTCTATTGGAATCACTATGTTGCTTCTCCATGTATTTGCGAATTTCCCTGTCTCCAAGCTGAAGTTATCACGGTCGACAATCTTATTACCTACATCTACAAATGATGCTTTGAGGATTCTATCTGTAATACTATCGGTGTAACTTTCTTTAATTTTCATGCTATTCACGATTTTTCTCTTTTGGGACATTTCTAATTTGAGAAATATTTCCATCCCACAATAAGTATTCATATGTTCAATAGTTTTGTATCGAACGATATCCCTTATACTGTTCAGGAAAAATTAATTGAATTACTAACTGATTTCAATGGCGGTTCTCAATTTATTGTTAAATAATATTTCGTTCTTGATTCCCTCATGATTTTAGTTAGTTATTATGAATTTTAGAGTCTTCCACATTTCGCTGGGATCGATCATCTTTAAAATTTATGGCGCTCATTAAATAACAATTTTTTTCTTCTGTATTTGAAGTTTTTAAAATTTTGATTTGTCTTGGACCAGATCACTCTTTCATATAATTTATATATATATATATATATATAGCCAACATCAACACCAACTCAGATGTCCTACAAGATCTCTAACTCCAACTACCGATAGCCCTAAGCAGGTACTATTACAGCCAGCTCTCTCTGGTGCGGGTATACCTGAAAGGCGCCATAAATGGACAACGTCTACGAATACTATACTGCACATTCATTCTTCAGTGACGAATTTCAGACATGAAACTACTGGCTACAGGCAGAAACTTCATGAAGATTTCTGCAGGATTTAACCGGAAAATAACGGGTCAGAACAGACAGTAGACGATCAGTGCTGAGTTATTCTGAGGTTCAGAGTCTTGTGAGAAGCAAGGATCAGTGCCATAAAGAAGTATGTATCATGAGAAATCGATGAGCAACATAAGAACAAAGAATTTACAGCCCCAATAAACGACCAACTCAATCTAACACCAAAATTGAGATAACCAGAAGCGAAAGCAAGGCAAGAAGTATCTGAAGGAGATAAACAGAACGAACAGACTACAACAAGAATGCTTCAGGGTGAAATGAGAAAACCAATGCTGGACTTAAGCACTACAGGTTATACACCAGCGCAATGTGGGTTATGTATGTTTGGAGTACCTTCATACAAGAACTTACTGTGCAGCTGTTTTAGCAGCAAAGTTTTCGAAAGTCGAAAAACGCAATATGAAATAAGAACGATAACAAGGAGAGAAAACAGCGTAACATTCTGACAGCAAATACCACAGGGAAGAACTGATCTGAAGAACGATCTGAGAAATCCCATTAGAAAACTAACAAATTAACAAGAAGGACCAAAAAAGAAAAACTCGAAAGGAGCGTTGAATTTATGATAGTGAAAAATCAAATTCATGCACGCCTCGATGATGAAAACGTCGCCGTCCAGTAATACCTTGACAGCCTCCAGCAAAATCTATCCGTTCACGTGGATCGATTGTAGAGGTACAAGGAAAGCAATAGAAAGAAAGTGGACAATGCGTTATTTGTGAGATCATCTTATAGGTCTCTCAACACCAAGAAATCGGGGCCAACGACGGAAAGTACCCCAACAAAGGAGCCATTCCGCTTTTCTGGAATCAACAGTTATCTTCAACTGTTTATTCAAATCACGATGCGAGATCACTTCAGAGGAACTTGAAGTTTCTGGAAATAGTCACAACTGAAAGGCACCAGGACTTGACGGCCTACATAACTAGTGTCTCAAACAAATTTTGTTCTACTCACGCAAAATTGACAGTGTTTCTTAATAATGTTCTAGCGATCCTCATACTGAGCCAGTTTCCCTAACTCACGGTATTACATGCCTTCTGCCAAAGGATTTATCAGATCAACGGAACCGTGCCAAGCCATCCTCCAACTAATTTTCTTCCAACGCAACGCTCCACGAAATAATTACGTCTGGAATTGCCGATAGAATCTCTGAACACTGCTAGTGAAATAATATAATTGCCGATCAACAGAAGAGATGCACAAAAAACGCTATGTGTTGTAAGGAATACCGCATTATAGACCTAGTATTCTGCAACCAAGCATACTCTAAGAAGAGGAACCTGTTTATGGGATATATTGATTACAAAAAAGCTTTGGTTTCGGTGCCCCATGATCCAGGTTGATTCAGGTGATGAAAATCCACAAAATCGACCCCTTTATAACAAATTTCCTAGACCATGCTAGGTGTACGTAGAAGACCATAATACATCTAAATGAAGTAAGCTGTGATATATCGACCCATGCTATACCAATTGAGAGGGGGATATTTCAGGGAGACTCTTTGAGCCTCTCTTTGGTTTGCTTTACTCTACCAAAAGCGGATTCTCCGTCAAACATAACAACACATAAGCTATCAGAGTCGATTTTATTATATGTGGACGACCTGAAGCTGATGACTACCACCAAGCAACAATTGGATCAAATACTTCATATTGTAGATTAGTTCTCCATCCACATAAAAATGCAGTTTGTATGGATAAATGTCGCATCTTGAGGGCAAAAAAAACAAAATACATCAGGAGTAATTTCCACTGCAAAATGAAGACCACATAGAGTCAATGCCAGAGGGAAAATCTAAAAATACTTGGTAATGAAGCAATATCAAAGAATCAATCATTGTTGAATGAAGGAAAAAATCTCGACTAAATGCACGAAGCGAGTGATAGACGTATTGAAAACAAAACTTGACAGTGAACATCTCTTCAAGGTAATTAAAATTTACGCCTGCTGTGGAGCAAAACTGATGTTGACAACCTGCAGCGAAAGATCAAATTATTGCTCAAAAGGGTTTATAACCACCACCAAAAAGCGCAGTTGAAAGGATCTTGAGTTTTTTTGAAAAACCAGTTCTCAACAATAGGTGTGACCTGGTACTGGTTGACAAAAAATCGAGAGAATATGCAATCATCGAGGTGGTCATTCCAAATGTGAATGACCAAATTGAAAAGAATATAGAAAAAATCTCAAAATATCGAGAACTTGAAGTGCGAGTGCAGAGACAGTGCTACATAAAGTACGGTTCTTGTGATCCAATTGTATAATTCCGAGAAATCTCCTGAAAAATATCAGAGAACTAAGACTCGGCAGACATTTCTACACTGAATTACAGAAATTAGTGCTACTTGTCACAGCAAGGACTATCAGGACGTTTATAGGACAAAACGGAAATCAACGCCACGAAGGTCGCCGCCATGAGGATCGCCACCATGAGGATCGCCACCATGGGGACCGCCACAGACCGTAGAATTTGAAAAGGGCCCTCACCTTTAACAGATAAGTGAAAAATAATCTGCAGGAGTCTAAACCTTGAAATCGGGGATAACAATAACAGTTATAAAATTGAAATAATCAAATGGCAAGAAGAATTTAATGAAAGAAATTCTAAACCAAAAAGTATAGTCGCTTCAGTGAATCATAAATTACCGCTTCCTCCGAACCGAATAGACCTGGTTAGGTTAACTTGCCTGCGAATTGGCCACACGACACTTACCCACGGCTACATTATAAAAAAAATACACATACCTCCCTGTATGTGCATTAAGTGTAAAGTTCCCTTGACAGTGAACACATCATTTGTGACTGTGAAAAATATAGTGTTGAACGCAAAATGCAAAATATTATCAATGATTTAAAGACCCCTCTGTCCGTAAAGTGGAAAAATACTATTAATTCTTTAAAAAATGTTAATCTCTATAATCAAATGTGACATCCGTTATAATCTATATTTGTAATTATCTTCAACTATGAACCATGTACTAAATCAAATGTATTTCCGCTAATAACCCTAAGTGGTTGATGCGGGTAATTTGCAAATAAAAAAAAAAAGAGTAATGAAAGGTCCTCATTTTTGAAATCCTCTGCATTTAAACTCCACCATTGCTAATATAGTTAACCGAGATTATAAATACTCTGATATCCTTTTTTCATATTTATTCGGATGGAATCTCTTGACTTCGTGATATCATGAATGACGATAATTATGAATTCAATCAATCAATTATGAATCAGTGTATTACTGTAGATTATTATCACGTTTCGTCATAAATTGTTTGATGTTGTGAAATTTTATGTCTATTAGCTTGCGGTGATATATTTACAAACAAATTTGATATTGATTTAACGAAAGCAATTCCGTTTTTCACAAAATGAAATAAACACCAGTATATATTTTTGAGTCCTTCATTTTTTTAAATATATATATTCCTTCGTTTTGATGCTAATTCCTACTCTTTTTGCCATTATGTTGAATTTTACTCTTGCAACCTCAACATCAAACTGAAATATGGAGTTGTTAACAGTCATGTTATTAATGATTTAGATATAGATACTGGTTATAGTGTTATGTACAAAACTTGAATCAAGAGAATTAAAATAATGAATTAAAAAAATAATAGTCGTTTTTAGGTCGCCTTAATTTCAAAATCACATATAATTAGGAAAAATGAAAATATATCGTTTGCTACAACAATGAAAAAAATTAATTTTTTCACGGGCCCCATCAATGAATCCAATTACCAAATGAACTAAATGTTCAATGCTTACTGTACGTTTCAAAATATTCTGAACGACTTCTCCGAGTTTTCATGGGAACACATCGGTTCAACAAAGAATACTAATTTGTATGAATCAGATATCTGCTGTATTCGCGCTTCCATTATTTTCATTCAAATTCAGTCTCAATCTGATTCCAAATTATAAATTATCAGGAAATATTGAAAATATAGTATACATTAATTAACACAAGATTTTAGGTGAAATATAAATGAATCGATGGAAATTATCTAGGTACTATATTCTGTAACAATTGTCCGGATAAAATCAGCTAGAAGTGAGAAACCGCTGCGAGATTAGGGCTAACACAGGTGGAATATGTTTCTGAAAACCAATTTCAATTTGCTATAAATTCAAGGTAACAGCAAAATCAAAATATATGTGTATATAAAACAATTCAGTACTTTCCAGACATTGGAAATTTTTGATTACATTAGCAACAATGATGAAAGTGAAATTTCTTCTATGTCATTCTTGAATGAACGTTTCTGAAAGAGCTACCTGCTATAATGCTTCAGAAATAGAGAAAAATAAATCTATTTCATTGATTTCTCGAAAGTTCTCGAAGGGAATACATTTCAACATACAAGTGCCGATCTTTCAATTAATTTCATCATTAATTCTCCTCAATTCATCTAGTCTTTAGACATCGTAATCAAGAAATTGTGTTGCTCATAAGACAAAATCTCAGTAATACGTCTATCAATAAAAATGGATAGACAATCTGACAGGTCAGATTATAAAATATGTCCTCTCCTCTTGTTTATAGTCAAGAAATTACTTGTCCTCTAGATTACTCGAGTTTCACACCAAATTAAGTTCGCTCTTAACATCATATTCCGCATTTCTAAACTTCCTACGAATATTCACATACATTCAATAGAAAGCAGTCTACAAATTTCATACATTCAGACACGATGTCTGAGAAACTTTATTTTGCATGTAATAATACGAAGTATTACAACGTATTCTTCATTCATTTTTTAATTATTCCTCCAGGTTTTATATTCTCTCTACGCACAAGATTGTAACACAATTCACACATTTTTACTGAGCAAATTTCAATAATCAAAAGATGAGAGGTCTATATCTGTACCGAGACTCATTGCTCAAATATTCCTAATAAGAGTTTGAGCAATGAATAGAAGCAGTGCAAGACACGCTAATATATGACTGAATCCACAAATATATCAATATTAGATTGAGTTTTACAGGGTTTTCATGAAAAACATGATAAATAATTCAACAATAAAAATAGTATCTTTCCAAAAAATTAAGATAAAGATTGAAACTCACTCACAATAAACATTTAATGCAGTATTGGCTGGAGTATTCTGTACAAATAGAAAGTGCTGCATTCGTTAGTGCTCCGTAATCACATATTTCGGTACTATATAAATTAGTACTACCTAATTCATTTGTAGTGGCTATGTGTACCAGTGTAGTTACTCACCTTGCGTAGATGCAAATTTGATGTCCATGAGATAAATGTTATTTTGACAGTGGATTTATGAAAAGCATCCATGCAATGAAAATTCAAGGCACAGTCATGAAAATGTGTATGAACTTGTCGAATTCATTCGTTTTCAATGGCACAAATTTTATCGCTTAAATGAAGTCGATTATCTGGAAGGGATGATGAAATGGAACTGGATGAATAAGAAGTTCACCTTATAATGATACTCACCAATTTATTCAGAAGTATTTCTTCCGTACTTGTAAAATGTAGAGAACCATTAAATTGAGCAGGCAAGTATCATAGTGAATGTGTTTCTATTGTGTACCGAAAAGATGAATTTTTGAAGTCCTTGAAACGAAAAATTTTAATGATTTATTAATCATCAAATTCAGCTGTATATTGACACTTGACAATTTCAAATTGTCAGTTTTACAAACTAGGTCCTCTTTCATCCCGAAATTGATACTTTGTCGTCAACGTTGTGCAGGTGATTTCAATTATTTATGAAAAATTCAAGAGTTATCCAAGATTAGCGAGCGAAGTGCCGTGAAATACAGAAATGAAGTGCCATGCGAGGGCCACCTGCCCTTCATTTCTTGACATTGACTCCTCTAGTACTTTTTTCATAAAAATTGATAAGGAAATTTCAAGTGATAAAATAATAAATTTATAGCCGAGCAGATCAATAGTGACCCTAGAGCAGTGGTTTCCAACCTTGGGGCGCGAGACTGTTGCAAGGGGGATGCAGCTGTTTCCAAAATATCATTTTCGAATACAAACCAAAAAAGTCGAATAGGTGTCGAAAAAATCAATATCAGCAATATCATAGACAATCACGTGTTTTTAGAGATATGGGTGAAAATCTACTATTATAACAGTATTTGAAAACACTATTATAAACACTATTATAACAGTAGTATTATAAGAGTTGTAAATTTTATCAAAATTAACCCATTAAGTGGAAGGCTTTTTGCAAAATTGTGTGATGATATGGGTTCAGAATATAGATCACATCTATATTACTGTGAAGCACGTTGGCTTTCTCGTGCCAAAATACTTCAAAGGTTGTTTGAGCTAAAGGAACAGTTCACCATATTTCTTCAATAGAGATAAAGTCAAGTTGTTTTATGACATGACTTTCTTTTTCAAACTTGCGTATTTAGTTGACATTTTTCAAAGACTCAATACTTTAAATAAATCAAAGTAAAGTCCTCAAATTCATGCTTTTACGCAAAAGACAAGAAACTGCATTTATGAAAAAAATGGAACTGTGGATAATAAGTTTGAAAATAATAACTTCAACATATTTCCAACTTTCAAAATTACTTTTCTTGCTGATGAAATAAAAGAAAATAAAGTTCTTATTAATAACCATTTGACCAGTCTATGGAAGCAATTCTCGTTTCACTTCAAAGATCTCGACATGTCCAAATATGAATGGATTAGAAACCCGTTTGTGATTGAAAAATACGCAGGAAAATGAGGAGCAGGAAATGATTATTGACTTATCTAACGATAGCACATTAAAGCAGATGTTTCAAGACATAAATAATATTGTGATGTTTTGGCTACGAGTAAAGGACGATTTTCGTTTTTCGACAAACAAAGCACTAGAAATTGTATTTCCATTTGTAACATCTTACCTATGTCAAACTAGTTTTTCTACAGTAGCTGTCTTAAAAACAAAGTATCGATCTCGCTAAGTGATTGAAAAGGAACTGAGAACATTTAATTTTTATAATGTTGTATTAATTATATATATATATATTTTTTTTTGTATTTTTGTAGGATTTGTTTTTATTACATTTAAAATTATTATATCCCATGATAAGTAATTATTTTTTTATGTATATTTTTACATAAGATTGTATATTATTTTGCAGTCCATTGAATAAATTAAAATATCCGTTGAGAATTTATGAAATTAGATTTTCATAAAAATTGAGAGGGCGCAACAATTTTTTCTAAACAGAGTGCCTAAGTACAAAAAACTAGTAAACCACTGCCCTAGACCTAGAGCAATAAATGAATGCCTATGCGGTAACATAATCGCACAATGTACCGGTTGTCCCATGAATGGCTCTTGGTCATACCTCGAGAACCGTTTATAGTTGAGCTCAGGGAAAAAAAATTATAACAAAAGTGACTTCGAGAAGAACCTGGAAATTATTCACAGAGTTCCAGGTTCACTGCTAGAGGGCGTAATTAAAAATATTAAATTAAATAGTAATTGAATACCAAAAATGAAAAATTAATTTTCCACGAATTTTGTCTTATTCAGATGCATTTAAACTACGATTATGATATTCCTCGAGAAATTATTCGTATATTTGATTTCATTAGTTTTAGTCTTTCCCTTCAAATAATAGGAGGGAGAAAGTAAGAGCCTTTATATAAAAAAACGCCTGTAATTCAGGTTCTGCTCAAGAGATTTCTATAACCGATTTTTATTCGAACTCAAACTTTTTGAAATGAGCCCTTTTCCACCAATGTAGAAATTAGAATCAGAATCAACGTAGCAAATAACCTAAAAGCTAGAGAGCGCTATTTATTTTTTAAATCTAGTTATTCTTGGAATATATTAAATGAAAACATACATTTTTAATCTTGGAATATGAAAGTAGCCAAATTAGGAATATGAAAAAACCACATGTCAATATCTTTTTCCTATTCGAGATACCTTAAGACATATCTAAAAATGTTTCCTTCAAAAATGAGTTACTTAGGTTCTATTGAACGGATTAGAACTTTTTCGAATTCCTTGTTCTATTACAAATACTTTCAATTATTATTTAAATATTCCAGTTGTTGCTCTCACTGGAAAGTCCGTTAGGAAGTTGATGTGAAAATTTACGAAAAACAGTAATCATCCAAGGACCCAAACGATATACGATATAATGGTTAACATTATATTGAATTTAATCTGAAATAAAATCAGATAACTCCATATATTTTAACAAAAAATCAAGGTGAATATTGACGACTCATATGTTCAAATTGTCGCCCATCATTTTCGGGGCAAGCGTTTAATCATTGAAGACTAGATTGAACAGAAGTCTCGATTTCTGCTCTCGGAATACTCTGAACGGCGTTCCATATTCTGTTGTTCATATATAATGGTGGGTATAGTTGCAAGAACAAGTTCTTCAAAAACAGAGATCTCTAAAACGGTTAAGTCTTCTGACCTGGCAGGCCAAAAAATAGGCTTCCACGTCCTATCTACCTATCAGGGTATATATAGTATAAAAATTCTCTAACTTCTCTGGAGAAATGTGCCAGACACTCATCTCGCTGGAATACAAGATATACATAAGTCATCATTTTTTTTTCATGACGCATTGCTTTTTTTTAATAATTGCCACTTCAACTGCGATAACGCAGTTTCTCGTTGTGATGAACAATTATTTGAATGATAATTGCAACCATTATTAATTATGAGGAGTCAAAAAATTTTCAGATGCGTTCAGTAATACCTAAGTGATTCATAATTAAAGGAAAAATGCGTTAACTTCACACATTTCTTGAGATATCTCGGAATAGGAAAGAGGTATTGACATGCGATTTTCGCTTTTATGTTCCTAATTTGATCTTCGCTTGAATTCCATAATTGAAGATGCATGTTTCCATCCAATATTTTCCAAGGATAACTTGATGAAAAAATTAATAAATAGCGCTTTCTAGCGTTCAGTTTTCTTATTACGCTCATTCTAAATTTATGAAGGAGTATAAATTGGTAGAAAAGAGCTATTTTCAAAAAGACCAAGTTTGCAACAATGAGTTGAGCCTAACCTCAGTTACAGGCGTTTTTTTATGTTGAGGTTTCATTTTTCTCCTTCATCTCATTTGAAAGAAAACCTAAAACTTATGAAATCAAATATACGAAGAATTTCTTGAAGAATACCATAATCCTAGTTTAAATGCATCTCAATAAGGCAAAATTCGTGAAAATTCATTTTTTGATTTTTTGTATTTAATTACGCTATCTAGCGGTGAACCTACAATTCTAGGAATAATTTCCAGATTTTTTTCGAAGTCACTATTGTTATAATTTTTTCTCCTAAGGTAAACTATAATGCATTCTCGAGATATTCTCGCCATTCTTATTGGGACACCGGGTAGAAAAGTTCAAGTTCATAGATTCGCCTACAAGTGAAGTTACTTCAGGTACGTATAAAAAGATATAAACATTGATTATGAAACTTCCAAACTAATTGGAAATTCGAGCATTATAGAAGATGACAAATTGTGTTTCAATGATGACGTTAACTTATCGTGTAGAATCTCAAAAGGAATTTTCAAAAGTAGCCTATACTCAGATTTTCAATCGAAATATCTGAATATTTCAACTAAAACTTTCAAGAGCTGACTACAGTAGTGAAGATTGCAGGATTCATGAAGGGTAGTATCTTCAAACTTAAAGTACTTCCTCTCTTGCAATTATGTGTTCCCTTTCTTTCTTCTTCATCACTTCGGTAATGAAAGAGAATGTGGAGTTCCAGTAGCTCCTCTCCTCAATCATTCGTAATCAGTGCGTATTGTAATGCCCTCACGCTCCGTATTCCACCTTGTACAGTTGTACATAACATGTTCAGGATTATCCGGGACTCCACATATAACACATAGATCGTTTGCTGTTTTTCCTATGCGGTGAGTATATGTTCCAAAAGACCCATGTCCTGTCAGGAATTGTGTAAAGAAATAGTTGGTAGTTTTGTGTTCACACACCAACAATTTTTCTACTTTTGGTATCAGCCTCTTTGTCCATTGTGCTTTCTCCTTTTCCTCATTCCATCTCCTTTGTCACTTCTCAACTGTCGTTTTCCTGGCCATTCTACGTGTTCCAGGTAGCCTGCCTCCAACCGTGTATAGAAACGAGACCTCGTCCGCCATCAGATCGAACGGGGGAAAACCCGCGATGACCTGGGCTGCCGCTGTTGATACCGTTCTGTATCCTAAGATTACTCTCAAAAGGCTCTTTCTTTGTGTTGAGATACAAAGGTTCCTCTGCTTTTGTGCTTCAAGGCACTCCTCCATACAGGTGTTTCGTATAGCATGGTACTATGGACAACTCCACATAACAACCTCCTCTTTATGTAAAGAGGTCCACTAACGTTTGGGAGAAGCTCCTGAAGTACTCCCAAGTGTTCTGATGCTCTTCGTACCATGTAAGTAACATGGAGGAAAACGTCAGGTTTTTCCTAATCATGAGTCCTAAGTATTTTATTTCAGGGTTTGGAGCTCTCTCTTCTCCCAGTATATTTAAGCGCAGGTCCAGATGGTTCCTAGGACCTCTGGCCAGAAGTACTTCTGTCTTCTGTGGAGCTACCTCCAGCCCTCTTGACGTGAGCCACTCCAGTTCCTCCGTCCGAGTTGGTCTCGGAGTTGGTCCGAGAACCGAACCCTGCGAAACACCCATCGTGCAGCGTCCCTTCACACATCCCATTGTTATCCACCTGTCACCAAAAAAGTCCTCACAACACTTCACAATACACTTACTTATACCCATATCTCTCATTGTTTGTAATATGCTCGTCCAGCTGGCGTTGCTGAACGCGTTCTTTATGTCAAGGGTAACAAGCACAACATATTTAGCCTTCATATCCTTGGCAGAATTTACCACCTCCATCATAGCGGAAACCATGGATCTTCCCGTGCGATGAAGCTCTAAACTAGTTATCGTATTGCCCGCTAGGTTGTTAACCTGAGCTATGAAGCATGGTACCATTTTCACAATCTACAGAAATATTTGAGCTGTTTAGAAGGAATATCTACAACTCCTGCCTTCTTAGTAGGCACAGATCTTGTCAGGAACAGATTCTACGATATTCGAGAGAGGTCCTCTTGTTTCTTCGTTAGATGGAGCACACGTGAACAGTTTAATAATAATAATAACAGGTTTATTGTCAATACAAACAGTTTTAAAATTATTTCAACTAATTTCAATTATTCTATGACAAAAAACAATAAGATGCACCTAATATAAAACAATGATAGTATTTATCAAAAAAAAACAATACGATCAAATCAAGCTTAAAATATCATGAATTTGACGGTTCCCAATATAAATGCATCGAAACCACAAAGCCAGCAGATGTCTGTGATTATTTATCAATTCACATTTATCAAAAATACAGGTTCAAACGTTATATAAAAAAGTAAGTTCAACCAGAGATACAAAAAAACAGTACTCAAAGTCTGAATCGAATTACGTCATGCAACCTCCCACTAGTACATTGCATCAAAAATTTTTTGACAGCTCTGGTAAAATTCCTAATATTTCCAATACTTCTAGTATCCAACGGCAAGATGTGAATCCGAGGCCCTAGATACTCTGTGCTTCGTTGACCGAATGATTTGAAGGTAAATAGGGTTCCATACCGTTCAGCTTTCTGACGTGTGCTGGTGTTTTTTTGTGAACTGGTGTCGTAAAAACAACTTAATGATGAACATTGAAAAAACCGAGTTTATTTATTTCACAAAATGAATAAAGTCAATCAAAATGATTGTAGACTGGTTATTCGTCACTTGGATAATGTCATCTCATCTGGTGACACTTGTACATTTCTTGGAATCCATTTGGATAAAAATTTTAAATGGTCTACGTAAGTTGAAGCCTTGTGTAACAACTTGAGTAGTTCATATTATGTTATAAATAGGGTAAGAAATCTGCTGCCACTAGAACCCATAATGAATATCTATTATGGTCTGGTCTACAGCTGATTGTAACAATATATATATATATATATATATATATATATATATATATATATATATATATATATATATATATAATACTGATATATTACTGTGGGGTAACTCTTCGGGTGTTGATAGAGCTTTTATACTACAGAAACGCATCCTGCGTATGATATTCAACATGCCCCCACGTTCTCATTCAGACATCTATTTATTGAGAACGGTATCCTGACATTATCCTCCATTTTCATTTTTGAATGTCTCATTCATGTGAAAGAGATTGGAAGAGATCTAGTAAAATTAGCTAGTTTTCATTGCTACACCACCAGAAGTGAAGGAATACTATACATCCCTAAACACAAAACTACGAAATTCGAAATGTCTCCTTTGTATCAATGCATCAACATTTTTATTCATCTGCCACGTAGTTTTCGATCTCTTGGGTATAATGAATTCAAGAAATCTGTTGAACGTTTATTAATACAGAGATGTTATTATACGGTAGGCCAATACCTCAGTGACAGAATTAGGAAAAAGTTAGTTGAATATATATATATATATATATATATATATATATATATATATATATATATATATATATATATATATATATATATATATATATTGATATATATGATTTTTTTAAGCGTAGTTTTTTTTAATCGAATAAAACACTCAATTAACCGCACAAGAAATAATCCAAAGGCGTCAAATCGCATGATCTTGGCGGCTAATTCACAGGGCCATCTCGAGAGATAAGCTGCTCACCCAATTCATCCTTCAACATGTCATTGTTTCACGAGCTGTGTGGCATATAGCCCCGTCTTGATAAAACCACATGTCAATCAAGTTCAACTCGGCCAACTGGGGCAAAGCAAAGTTGCTTATCATGGCTCGACATCGTTCGTCATATCGGACGAACCTTTCATCCACGGTCGTCTTTGAAAAAAAATGGACTGATGAAGCCATCAGCCTATAAACCACACCAAACTGTCGTTGTTTCGGGATTCATCGGTGATTCTTGTATGGCATGTGGCTGTTCATCAGGCCAGATGCGACAGTTTTGTTTATTTACATATCCGTTAAGCCAGAAATGAGCCTCATCGCTGAACACAATTTTTCAATAAAACAGCGGATTCTCATTAAGCTGTTCTAAGGACCATTCACCAAAAATTAAACGTTGTGGCAGGTCATTCGACTTATAGGTCGAATACTTATAGATCGAACTTATAGGTTGAATTTTATAGGCTTTCAAACCCAAATCAACACGTAAAATTTTCCATGTGGTTGAGTAACATATGCCCAATTGCTGAGAACGGCGACGAAGTGACATTTCACGATCCTCATCAAAACTGTACGCTACGGCTGGAATATTCTCTTCAGTACGCACTGTACAATGGTTTAATGTCGAACAAAGTAAACTTGGTGCGAAATTTGGTTATAACAGCACGAATTGTTGATTCACGGGGTCGATTGTGAAGACTATAATATGGTCGTAACAAACGATACACATTTTTCACAGAGCACGAATTTTGATAGTAAACTTCGATAATTTGCAATCGTTGCTCAATTGCAAGTTTTTACATGATGAATTGGCAGAGTAAACTGAAAACTTTTCATTTTGACAGATGACGTTCAGATGCCACTAGCAACCAGTGCCGTCAAGCTGAAAAATTTAGCTCTTGAAAAATCACCCGTTTTATATATATATATATATATATATATATATATATATATATATATATATATATATATATATATATATATATATATATATATATAAGTATTTATCAGGTAATGAAAATGGAGTTAAGAAATTTACGGTATTTACTTGAGATTTACTTTGCTTGTTTTTGTGACAGCCGTTTACATATGTTTCAAGCTAATTGGCTATCATCAGAATGGCGTAGTTCAAGTTATTAGGTGTTCAAATTTGGATGTTGTTTGAAAAAAAAACACAGTACAAAACAACACAAAATTCCACGTGAAGAATCTGCATCATTTTTGGTTTGAATTGAGTATCTTGGGTACGAGCTATTACGACTCTATTTTTAGACTGAATCAATGTCTACCTGCGATGCGATATTTGTTCCTTCTAGAAAATTTGTACCGACAATAAGATGAATTAAAAACAAGGTTTATCAGTTATGAAAATGGAGTGAAGAAATTTACGGTATTTACCTGAGATTTACGTTGCTTGTTTTTATGACAGCCGCTTACATATGTTTCAAGCTAATTGGCTATCTATATATATATATATATATATATATATATATATATATATATATATATATATATATATATATATATATATATATATATATATATATATATATATATATATATATATATATATATATATATATATATATATATATATATATATATATATATATATATATATATATATAATATATATAGCACTGAAAGAAATATTTAAGAAAATGAACACTAGAACATTCATTTGAATAATTTCAATTAACCAAGAGAATGTTGTAGTAGAGCTAGATATGTGAACGTGTATGATGTGGTGTCTCCATTATCCTTCAAGGGATAAATGATAGAGAAATATTGAAATCGATGCCACATCTGATGGAAGTGCGAGACATATGTTTCGTTCTGCAAGGAACTCGTCAGTCGCATGACTTAATCGTCATTTCGATGGACGCGGTGAGAATGACGAGTTCTTTGCAGAACGAAACATATCAAGCACGTTATGTACTTGAACCTGAGATAATTATGACTGTCTCAGGTACAAGTACAGAGCAGCTTATCAGTGAAATTATGAAAATTGATAGTAATGTTTCGAATTTAAGGGAATGTAGTTTTAAAAGAGAAGCTGGAAAATGAACAAAGAATTCGGCATAAATCTGAGAAGAAACCTTGTGAGACTTGTGAGAAGTTGGATTCACCAAATGGATTTCCCAAACAAAAAAATTGTTGAAATAAACATAAAGGAACAGTTAATAAACAGATAATAATACGGAACTTCACGAAGACTTAAATTGTAGAATACCTACCTAATCCAAAATTGGAACTGAGTAAACTTGACGTGCTAGTTAATAGCCAAGAACTAGTGGAGCTGATATTACGATAATTAAATCAAGAATTTTCAAGAAATTGAGAACGGAATTGATAGAATATAAGAGCACGTTCAGGACAACCAGTGGTACTGATGAAATGGATGGTATGGTAAGACTGAAATTTAAAATATTTGATATTGAAGATTTCATTGACGTAGTTGTAATCGACAAAAATACTTTCAGATAAGACCTGATTATAGGTCTTGACTATATCAAGAAATTCTGTTTGATTCAAGATGAGAATCTCATAATATTACGAAAAGAAGTGAGTAACATTACTACTTTTAATAGTCATGCCTCATCTTCAGGACAGGAGATGATTTAGATGAGTAAGCTGAAATCATACTAAATCCAGAAATAGAAATTAATTTTAATGATTATATAGAAACAGAAAATTTTGGAGAAGAAATACTGCCGCTTTTCAAATGGTTTTAATGAAATTTTGAAGTCTTGTCAATCGACTGAAATGCAAGATCAATAAAATTGAAAAGAAAACCGAATGATCATAAAAAGCACTAGATCAAATTAGAGATTATAACGACAATGTAAATAGTGTTACAAAGTTTTCACCTTCATACTTTTTACATGGAAAAGCATCATCAATATTTTCTAAACAATCTCAACCATACTATAATCTGGAAGAATATAGAAAAATTGGAGCTTGACGTTCGTGACTTAGTGCGTGTTGCAAATGCGTGTTTCAAAAGGAAACTCAACAGAAACAAGTTACAAAAACTGTGAGTAAGTCCTTTCCGGATATAGAATATCTAATTCGATTTTGGAGGTAGAATGTGGCCATAACAAGACATAACCGAATATGTTTCATATTAGTGAGTTGGGTTCATATGTCTCTATTGATGAAGAAAGTTTTGTTCCTGACACAAAGTGACTCTCGCAAGGGAGATGTAACGCCATCTAGTGCACTATGAACATAATGCTACGGTACAGACCTTATCAGGAATTCTTTGATCCGAGGATTGAATCGTGTGAATGTGATCCCGCATGACTGAATCAAGGGATGCTATCATTTCGATTGTTTTTAAAAATTACCATAATCATGATCATATAATGTTTTTGAGGACCCTCAGAATGCCAGACACTGATGAAATCAAAACTTGATTACGCCTATGATTCTTTCTAATACATCAGACCATTGCTATGTTTCAGATTCTAACAGTTTCAGTTTCATCTGATTTACGGTAAGTTTATTTTTCAACATTTTAATTAATTCTACCCACGATTTCACATTTTCGCTGTTGGAAAAACTTGTTCCATGCCTTTTCAATGTCAATGACAAATGTTTGTAATCAGAAAAACCGTTCAAAGCAGACAAACTACTAGCAGATTTACCAAATAATTCACAACAAAAACAATGTATTGAATCTTTCGAAATAGAGTAAATAAAGTATTCTATCTTAATTTTTTCTCCATTGGGAAGATTTCTATAATAATAATTGTCTGTAAATTTTCTTTCGTCATCACTTATATAAAAGATCATTACTCCTACTTGCAGGCCACAAACCAGGATCATCACAACAATCTAAAGTGCTGCATGTTAATTTTGAAGATAAACTGCTTAGGTTCTTCAGTAGTACCTTCTCTTCTTTCAGTAGTATCTTTCTCTTCAGTTAGGCCCATAGCTCTTTGATTTAAGGCTGTGCTGCTGCAAGCTACCTCGATATCTTCGTGGCATTTCGTTTCCTTATTATCTGGCTTACCACAAAATTTTCGTAAAGAACCCACCATTTTTTCTTTGTGTACCTCTTTTTCTCGATTTTGCTGTCGAAATTGCGCTCTCGAAAGTTTTTTCCATTTCTGTGGTTCCTGAAATTGATTGTGTATGCAATATTTTTTTTTATACAATATTATGCCAGAAAAGTTCAGTCAAATAGGTTTTGATCCCACGTAACATTTTCTACTATAAATCCAATTTCAATTATAACATAACCTATTCATTAATTTTCGAAATTTAGAAGTATTGAAGACCAATTGTTTATACTAAAACGTTTTATAATGTTACTTGAACAGTAATTATTGTGATAAATAAGTCTATAAATAAAGGTGGGTTAATACTTACCATATTTACGATTCCTTTGCACTTCTGTTTCATACTGACGGATGAATGAATTATAATTACAGTAAACAAGTTTAAATATCAATAAATTGAGCCGAAATCCTCCTCAAAAGAACTATTAACAAAATAATTGCAATTCATTGTGCCGGTCGTTCTATTTATCTATACTACCAAAGCTAGCAAATTGAAGAGGACGCTCAAAGGTGATTCCCCCAGCATCAACAGTCCCGTTTTCTATAGAATGGCAGAGACGACGTTTGGTGTTCCATCATAGTTTTGATAGATGCCAATAGATGGCGGTGTTAACGAAATTCTGTGAGATTTTTTAAATGATATGACTCAATATTTATTTTCTTAAACAATTGATATTATGACAATGACTTGAATTAGATACGTGAGAGGCCGCTCAATTTGCCGCCCCCTGGTCGTGCCGCCCGCGTGCGGTGCACGCCTTGCACGCCCGCTTACGGCGGCCCTACTTTGATCTTTGTATTATTCTGTTAATATTCAATCGACATTCAAATCTCGATTCTTGTTTCATGTTTGTTGTATTTCATAATCAAGTGGATATTGTATATATATATATATATATATATATATATATATATATATATATATATATATATATATATATATATATATATATATATATATATATATATATATGAATAAAATAAGATCAACATAAGCTTTCATTTAAATACAAATTATAATAATAATTAATCGTGGTAACTTCTCTTTAGAGTAATTTTTTGCAGTCTGTATACAAATTTCTATGTTCCTGAACACACCGCAAAAAAAAACAGTTTTTGCTCTACTTCAGCTGTGATATATCCATTAAAATCTTTCATTAATTCAACAGCTCTTTCAGCAGTGTCATTTACGACCTTCAAACGACTTATTCGTCTTCTAGCTTCCAAAAAAATAGGATTGTCACCCCAAGAAGATACATCCTCTCGAAGAAAACTGTCGTCGATTTGCAGTCGAGATAGAAATTGTTTGCTTCTTTGTGACACAAAATCATCCAGCGTCATATCTGAAAGGAAGAAAAAACAGTTTCCAAAAGCAAAAACTAATCCACGAAACTTTGAGAAAAGAAACAAGAAAATTTCAAGCTTACTAAAGAAATTTTACGTCATTTCTTCCTTCGATGGGATATAGCGTTTGGCGGATCTGAACTTCCATCTCTATTCAAATTATTAATTATTTTTGTCTTGTTTTGAAATCAACTTCTTCATCAATGATGAACAAACTTGCTCATGGATGCCTTGGAACTTGTCGCGTCTACTTTTTCATATTCTTTTAGAGCTTTCAAAACGCATAAGTCTTGGTAAGGTGCTCTAATTGCCAATGTGCATTCGAGCCAAGGTTTAGAATACAAGTTGACCATAAATAAGCAAGTATCTTGTAGAACACTTTTGTCTTTTGCAGTAATTTTAAGTTGCAATTGAAGCAAACATATTTTTATAGAATAGATCGCTGTCGCCATCCATCGCTCTTGATGCAAAGCTCCAGGAGGCCTGAGTTTCAGTTTATTGTCTGTATCTCCTCCTAAGAACACAATGCATAGTTCCACCAATTCACAGTAATCGTCTTCAACAAAAGGTTTTTCCAGTTCAGTCTTATAAAAAGTTAACAAAGATGTAATTTTTGTCTCAGCAATATTTGCTTTAACGAAATTCGGAGGTGGCTCAATATTATTAGTGTTAATATTTTTCCGCTTATCTCTCAACTTTTTGAAAATTTGAATATTTGGACTACTTGTAATTTGCTTTACCTTGGTTTCAAAAACAGCTTTAAGGACCAACTCATAAATAAGATGACGACGAGCAAAAGGGAGTAATTCCCTTTCTGAAGTCTGCTCCAAAATAGCAGAAGCTTCACTGAAACGGCCAGTATCTGAAGCTGTTGTATCGCAGCACATCATCTGTGCTTTATCATCGAGGTTCCAGTCAAAGAGTGAATTGAAATGGTTTTAGCTTGATGTTTTCCAGAAGAACTCTCTAATTTTGGCATTGCAAGAAGCTGTTCTCTATCGTTAAATGAAGCAATAATTGGCCTTCGTAGGAATTCTGGCCTTTTCTCAAAATATAATGCACTTTCTTGTAACAAAATTCCCACTTTCACTGTCAGCTCGACTTCACGTATATTTTAAAATATAACGGTATATATATATATATATCTATATATAAATATTTGGTTACTAGTGACTCTTTATGACATAAAATTCAATGTTGATCAGGTTTTCAGTCCCAGTTAAGAATTGAAGTGGACTCTTTATTTCTGTTCTAGCTTTCGAGCATTTATTGTCTCACCTGCAGGAACGCTAAAATAATGTTACACAGTATTACTCTCAAATTGTCATTAGTGGGTTTGAAAGAGTTACGATCAATTGAGGTTTTCTCAAGTAGCTATTCTTCATATCGAACAGATTAAACCAAAACACCCATCCAAATTATACTAATTCGGATACACGCTGGCAAAATACTACATTTGACATTTTTCTTATTTTGATAACAAAAAGTGAAAAGTAAAGAAACACTTTCGATCTGTCCAGATTTCACAATATCGAAAGAAAACAACCGACTGACAACCTTGTGCCATGGCCGCCATATTGGAAAAAAGGCTGCGAACGCCTTTTCCTCTATATATCACAAACCATGAATCCCACAAAAAATTTGTGACGGCATAATTTATAGAAAAAAGTTTCGTCTATAATTGTTCTCATAACTTTTTTCAATAAAAACAAAAATGTGAAAGTTTTCAACAAAATATGAACAAATTTCGCAAAATTTTTCAACCATCACTTTTCATAACTCTATGATGTGCTGCATGTTTCTTCAGAACGATTCCCATTTCACGATTTCCTGCATCTGTAGAAAATTATATTCATTAGATCGGGTGCTAGAGGCTTGGATTTTTGGATTGCTATCCAAAAATCTCTATGCTTTCTTCAGCACTAATCTTCAGGATTGCAATGATCTCCGAGCAACCTGATGAGGGCCCAATGATAACCCCGGAAACTGCGGAAATGGGCTGTATCTAGTGTTGAAGGAAGCGATGATAAATTGATTCTGTTTTTGGTTACTGTCTAGGCGAACCATTCATCTCTCATACTGTCTAGACAATCGTCTTCATTACCGCCGTACGAAGCTACGAAAAAAAGTTCGCCAACGAGAGGGAGGAAATATGGATCAACTTGTCACTGAGGAATAGCGCTGTAACGATAGCTCATTCAGGATCCTTGTCCATAATTGTGATGTTTGCCATACCTAATTGTGACAGTTTGCCTATATTAAAGGTTGTTAATGTTGTATCAGATCCTGAGAACCCATGAAAAGACATCAAATGCTCTGCCATGACGTTTCCATATATGAAACTATTTATGTGATTTTTTCTAATGCCGCCGTGAGCAAGACAACAATGTCAATGTTCCCATGCTTCGATAGTCACGGAAACGTAGAACTGGGATTCGGGAGCGATCGCGTAACAGACGATATCATCATCTGATTAACAAACTTCTAAACATAACAGTACCACTTCGGAGTAATATTATTCCAATAGTATATTGTATTGCTGTTTTGAGAGCTATAAGTTATAATACGCACACCTTTCACGCAATAGGGTGATACGAATTAATCGAATGAAAAAACAAAACTATTTCGAATTTGATAGAAGCGAAAACTCAATGCAATAATCAAGTTATTACATAGTATATATGTTGCCAGTAGTAAGAACCCGATTAATTTGGTCTTCGAAACTCCTATAATGCACGAAATCGAAACAAATTATAAGCAAAAATGTTTGATAAAACACCGACTTCAAGGTTAGTCCAGAGTTATTTTGTCGTGAAATAATTAATAAAAAACTTATATAATAAAAAAAAATTGTAGCTGAATTAACTTATTTTTTTGATAACATTTTTATTTTCAATTCAATTGAAAAGGGTCATTTTTTCGAATTATGTCGTCAAAATTTTTTTCTGGAATTTGTGAGATAAAGGCGTCTGCGAGGCAAGGTTTGCAACCCCACAAACTTGGAGTTGAGCACCTCAAAAAACTAAAAAACACAAGGATATGCCTAAAAACACTTCAATGGACAATGAAAAGTATTTCCATTGAAAATAAATTGTTTTTGTTATCTATATCGACTGGTATTTTATGAAAGAAATAAATGTCTATCAATCTTCTTTCCAATCATTAAATAGGTATCTTTGTCAAATCAGAATGGATATCTTGGAAAATAAAAAAGTATTTTAGTCTTTTTTTTAATATATATAGAAATAATTTAAGACCTAATTTCTATAATATTGTCATATGTTATAAACTTAATTAGATATATGTTCATAATTATTATGTACTAATATTTTTAGTTCAACATCTCATCAGAAAGATGAATAGATATTGCAGTCTTCTTTTTCTGGAGTGATTCAATACCCAACTTTATTTCTTCTCTTTCAGACCCCAAGTGTTCCACTTTTTGAAGTATTCCTCGTGACTTTCTATGGATGGGTACCAGTCTTTGCCTGAATAATCAATTTTTGGAAGAGTTCCTTTATAATCTGCTGGAAGGTGAGAAGCCGGGATATGCTTCTGTAAGCTTTTCATATCGCTGCCATGAAAGAAGATCTAAAAATTAAATAATTTATTAACAACATATGTTCAGACGCATCTTAAACGTTGTATGCAAGTTGAATTAAAGTCGGATTAGATTATAAATGTCTTTAGGAGCCATCTACCGACGGAAAGATGAACTATGCAATTGTATTTTCAGATACTCGACTCTCAATTGTTGTCCCAGGTATTTATTTATATATTTACAATATACAAAATGCAAGTGTTTATTTTTTTGTATCACAATTCTTGGATATCAGTTTCTTCAATTGAAAAACCCGAACATTGCTCCTATGTCTCATTTGAAATATTTATTTCGAAACCACTGTACCTCCAAAATTTCATTCCTTGAAAAATTCATTTAATCATTCATTAAATTTTGCTGAAAGTTTGAAACAGTTGTAAGAATAATTCAGTATGTTTGATATACCAACCGGTACAGAAGGCGGATTGCCTTGAATAATTTGGATGATTTTTTTTTCGAAATCAAGGTTTCATAATGATCACCTGTATTGATTAATTGTACTGGTTATCTCTTAGGAAATTATGTCATCAACATATGGATTTAAAATATTTTAGGACCCTTTTTTCAGAAAAAATCCTGTGGAACTCTTTCTTCTGTTCCAAGTGCTCGAATTATATTAAATATTCTCCTGGACTTTCAAGTTTGAGGTTAATTAGGAAATTAGCCAATTTGAAGTCATGAAATAATTACACGGAACTTTTGAAAGAGTTTTACTTGAATTGTCCCAAAAAGGAATTATCACTATTCTTATTTCAAACTCAACGCCTCTTGAAAATAAAGGTATAAACCTATATAATATAAGGCTCAACGGTTGATTTGAAGTCACATTCATTAGTCATCATTAGTTTCGATAATTGGAGTAAGACGTCGTATTGATTATAATGTCTTACCTAGTTGATTTTGTATATTGATATGATTCCTTATTATAAAATAAATGAATGACATAATGTATATATAAATATTATAAAATTGTAAATGTTTTTTTATCCGTTGATGTTTCGGTGAGAAATGGTTCAATATAAATTAAATGAAATACATTCCAATTTGTCGATCAAATTATTTACTCGTAATATATATTCGACAATTGTTTCGGTGTATTACGACCTTCAAAGTTAAGCTATAAAAGATTGAATTTTGAAAATTAGGTAGAACTCTCAATATAATTCTGTGAAAATATGTTTTTTATCAAATGTATGGTATTATCACTTATTCAAAGCGTATATGCAATAATGTTTTCATATTGCCTTCTATGAATTCGTTCAAAGTGAAATTTTTCAGTTATTCGAACAATGTTCTGCAATGCCCTGTATTTGTTACGTCCTGATAGAATCGCCCAAAAATCATGCTAAATTGAACAGAAATATCTATCATTTAGTTAATAATATCGTAACATAAAACGGGGTTTTCAGGTACAATCTGAAATGTATTTCGCAACATGAACAGCTTTCATTATAAATGTCAGTTTATTAAAATTTGTGTGACTTTGTGTGTCATACACTCTTGTTTTGAAAATACCTACCCTTTTTCTCAACTTGTCTCTAATTAGGGGACTGAATATTTTCCACACAATGTTGAAGATGAAGGGTTGTTTCACCATATGTACTTCCTTCAGCCTTAAAGGCATCGCATCTTGTATGAATCCAAGTAACTTCATGCTGAACACTGGATTAAGAGAAGCCACTTGTTTCATTCCTAGGCCATCGAAATCCATGATGACAACAGCGCCTCTCACTTGTGTTTCTTCCTCTAGAGTTGCAGCTATATGAATGAGATAAAAGATGCGAAATAGTTGGTCGGATGAAACTTCTGAAGTGTTCCATGATTCTGAGAAACGTTAATTCGTTGCGTTAGTTATTAGCTTCATGATATCATAATATAAAAAATGAGCCTTATCAGTATTAAACAAAATGAAGTATTAAACATGATCAGTATTAAACATTATGAATTTAATTTAAGTATTCAACTTATATAATTTTTCTTGATAAATATAAAACACTCATAAGAGAACCATTGAAAAGAGTAATTTTTTTTATTTATCTGCAGATGAATACATAAACGAGGCAATATAATCGACGAAACTTTATGTTTTCAAAATAATAAATCGAAACCTCGATTGCAACTCACTTCCACAATTCACTATCAAGACTCGTCTTCCCTTATGATCTAAATCCTTCATAACATTAACAACGTTGTGTTTCATAAAAGCTTCCTTTTCGTCTTCAGGCATCAAATTCTTCAGAGATGACTTGTATTTTTCTCTAAAGTCAGCTATGCGCTTCATCTGAAATGAACACTTATCGTTAATAATAATCTTTAGACTTTGATTTAGAAAATTTCTAGAAATCTTTACTTGGAATGAATAATAATAAAAAGTTGTGGAGGATGATGAGGGTCTCTGTTATGTATGAATTGTTATTAACTGTTTCATCTCTTCGATTTCATATCATGTAAAGTGAGAAGTTTAAAAATTTATATTATTGTCACTGTTTTGTTCGTAGGCGATCAATTCCATTTCGCATTCATATACACTAGGAAGTTATCAGAAAGCAAAATGTCTAATTTCATTCGTACTTTTCATTCGCTTTTCTCATGCAATACGATTACATACCAGTCTGATTGTGAATTTTGATGAATTCAATTTCAAAACCAAGCTATGTACAATCAAATTCGACAGATAGGTAGGTACATTAGATGTTACAGAAAAGTGGAGAAAATTTGTCTGGGCACTTTTATAAAGGTAGAATTAATAATGAATAGATTTGATTAATACTAGTTTTTACATTGATTTATATTTTACTAGACGAAAGAGGCTCATGTGACATCTTCAACTAAATGTATACCTCAAGTATCTAGACTCGTAATCAGACATCTAAAGCAGAAAATTATGGGGAGAATGTCCAAAAAACTATCGATTTTGTAAAAGGAAAATTCAGCAAAACTGTTAGACTTCACAGTAAAAATGAAATTTCGAATTAAAAATGTTTCAGAAAGAAATAATGTTTTGTTTTTGGAACTATATATCCTTAAAACCTTCGAGTGTGATATGAAAGAATACATGAGGACTCACACAGAACTATATAAAAATTCCATTGAAGATATAATCTTTTTCGACAGATTACAATCAGTAATTAACTCTAAGTTATTGAGTTCAAATTCATTTAAGTGATAAATTTAGACTTTGGAATATTGATCTGAAATATATTTTTCATTCCACATATTGAGATAAGAAAAAACTGATGATACATGATAATGAAAAATGTCCACTTTCGATTGTCTTCATTTGTCCACATCAGTATAATCAATTTATAAAAGGTGGTTAAAAAAATTTTAAAAAACGGATGAGCTAAACACCCCATTCAGTTTCGACGTAATGGAGGAGTTCCCGTTCCTTGCAGGACTCCTCCGGTTTTGTTTAATGTTTTGTTCAATTTTTTGATATTCAAATCAATTTCAGACTAATAACGGAATACAACTATTGAACTATTGGTTGATAATGTATTGTCAGCCCGAAACAAATGTCAAGTAATTTGAAGAATTTTCTAAAATTTTGCAGTGTTATAACTATTCGATGCATTAAAAAATTATCTATCCTGTGATGCGTAAGGAATCACTGACATTTGTGCTGTTGATTGGCACAGGCAATTTCATTATTCAAAAACCGATGTCGTGTTTGAAAAATTCGAAAACTATCCTCATTAAATTATTACATTTTCTTGAAAATTCATTTTAGTTATTGCATTATGGTGTACAACTACATTTAAGTGTGTCTGCTCATGGATTTCAACATCAACTCCTGGTGCAGTGGACTACACTAATGTTATTTACTACATTAATGTTACTTGTGTTTAAGCAACGTGTTTTTTATCAAATGAATGAGCTGAACTCCTTCAGTTACATTCAATAAATCAAATAATAAATACTTAAATGTGAAATTGTACTTTCTGGAACCTCTGAAAACGAATGCAGCTATGTATCATTAAACTTGAAATGACCATCGTGGTGCTATCCAATAAGTTCCATAAGCAATAATGATAAATATTTTCAGACAAGAAGAGCATTTCAAAAGTTCTTTGTAGATAACGAACTGAATTTTCACGAAATAGTAGTGATAATGTGTTCAGGCTGTGAATGTAAAAAAATTTTTCGACCTAAACCTGAATACAAAAACAGATTTCATGCTCGTTTACTCTTCAATATTACTCAAATTCAGCTAGGCACATTATACAGTGTGATGCTACATCAACTTCATAGTGAGTGACGTTTACTTCCGAGATACAGCAATTTTATTTCTCACTTACTCATATTCCATCAAGGTAATTGAAATTCTGAAATTATACAGAAAACTGCAATTTGAAATTGTTGTTGTTAATGTTTAATGAGAGATCGAATCTCCAACTGATTAAATCGTGTTTGCTCACATGAGTCTCAGTATGATAACGAAGTAACGATAAGAATTTAAATTATCGATAATATAACTATGCTACCCATTGTGATGATTGATTCATTGTGTAGTATAGCCTTTATCATTTCATTTAATGGACACATTTTTGATGTGATTTATTCAGATTGAAATAGCAAACTTTATCACTTCTCAAATATAATTAGATTTCGATTTATGTATATATATATATATATATATATATATATATATATATATATATATATATATATATATATATATATATATATATAAGAAATGAAATTTTTTTGTGCTAATGGCACTGAATGAAATATTTAAGAAAATGAACACTAGAACATTCAATTGGAAAATTGAAATTAATCAAGAGAATGTTATAGTAGAGCTAGATATGTGAACGTGTACGATGTGATGTCTCCATTATCCTTCAAGGGATAAATGTTAGAGAAATATTGAAATCGATGCCACACCTGATGGAAGTGCGAGACATATATGTTTCGTTCTGCAAGGAACTCGTCAGTCGCACTACGTCCATCGAAGTGAGGCAACGATTTCAACCTCCATCATTTCAACATTGAAGAACGAAACATATATGTCTCGCACTTCCATCAGGTGTGGCATCGATTTCAATATTTCTCTAACATTTATCCCTTGAAGGATAATGGAGACATCACATCGTACACGTTCACATATCTAGCTCTACTATAATATTTTCTTGATTAATTTAAATTTTTCAAATGAATGTTCTAGTGTTCATTTTCTTAAATATTTCATTCAGTGCCATAAGCACAAAAAAATTTCATTTTCTTGTCACGAAATACCGTAATAAACGCGAGCGTACTACAAACGCAACCTATTGACATTTAAAAATATCGTTCGATGATATTTGTAAAATAGACATTGCAATTCAGTAGATACCTACGGGTATAGAAGATATGTGAAATTTCGATGCTTGATGTGTCTGTAATCTGAGAGAGGTATTTTCTACTGATTTCTATAGATGGAATTGTAGAGTATTCATTACTCTACGATCTTCGGCTTGAAGTCACAAGATGATGCTTGGAGGTTGAAATCGTTGCCTCACTTCGATGGACGTGGTGCAACTGACGAATTCCTTGCAGAACGAAACATATAAGTCTCGCACTTCCATCAGGTGTGGCATCGATTTCAATATTTCTCTAACATTTATCCCTTGAAGGATAATGGAGACATCACACCGTACACGTTCACATATCTAGCTCTACTATAACATTCTCTTGATTAGTTTCAATTTTTCAAATGAATGTTCTAGTGTTCATTTTCTATATATATATATATATATATATATATATATATATATATATATATATATATATATATATATATATATATATATATATTCATTAGGTACGAGGTCAGTTGACCCTTTCACTTTTGGCTTATAGGTTGTTGAGATTTTCTTCGTAATCTTGGACAGTTCGGAATGTACTTTACTGTTTCACTGGTCCAACATTTGCACAAGCACAGAGTGCTTATGAAAGAATAATTAGCATTCAATATAATGCTTCTTAATGAAAAATTAAAATAAACTTTTCAGTTCTATAAATATTCTGAAGGAGATGTTCAACTCAAGTTCTGCGTTTCCCACACCTAACAATCACGTCAGTTGTCTTTCCAGGAAAAGAAAATGAGAATGAAGTCATAACTTTAACTGAAGTGAATGTTGTAGGCACATGTTTTCATCACTGACTTAGTCGGTCGAATACTAGATAATTGGGATTGTGAAAAAAAATTTGTTCTTCAGAAAAATATCTATTTCTTTTCTCTCCAGAAGCAAAATTGCAGCCTCAAATTGAATTGTGTTTGTTAATAAGATATAACCGATGTTACAAATAACCATATACAACTGCAATACATACAGTATTGCAGTAGTACAACTTCAATGTCCCTGATTATATTAGACATTATTCTGTATTACATTATAGAACAGTGATTCAATTGTAGAATAAAATACTTGGGTATATTGATCGATAAAAGCCTGAATTTTTCTGATGACGTATGTCACTAAGATGTCAGAAATTTGTCTAAATTATCTAGGAGAACAATGTATTTTCCACTGATTTGGAAAACTTATTAACTACAAAAGCGTCAATATTGAGCAATGAGAATCATATTATATAATAGAAGAACTAGTATTCTAGCTATTTTGAATATTAGTTTTCTGAGTATCAGACAAATCTGATCAATTCAATAACACTTTTTTATATGAATATTCCTAGTATGTCGCCAGCATAACTGCTAGAGTATCGAACTTGTATTAGACAAATATAATTATAAGACAATCCAGAAATTTTTAGAAAGATATTTATGTAAGAGCGTTATAAAAATGTGAGTATTTGCGATTATGATGTAGCGAGTAAATGCTTAGTAAAAAATTATTACATGCTGAATAAATGACTATTATTATTTTTTTCATTATCTTCGACAAACACTCACCAACTCGAATGCACTTTTCGCATAAAATTTGCATGGTCTCAAGAAAATGATCAGTGTGTCATCATCAGTGTCGAAAAATATAGTATCATCATTTTCTACTAATTCACGTAGTTCTTGTAGAGCTGCTGCAACAATTTCAGGAGTTTCTCGAAGTTCGTCCTTAGCTATTTGCTTTGATTCATCACTCAAATTTGAGATATCGAGATGGAATGGTTGAGGGGCCATTGCTGAAACAAAAACAGAATACTGATATGTCAATAACACCTAGAAAAGAATGTTTAAGTAAATTAATGAAAAATTTTCAAGAAACTATTTTTGTGAATATTATGAATCTTAAAATAAAAAGTGAGTAGGAATGTGGAAAGTAGTAAGAAAGTTAAAAGTAAATAGGAAAGTGAGAAATTTAAACACGTTGGGAACCTCCACAACTAATAATACGACATTTAAATTTACTGTTTATTTATTTTCAATTTCAAAATCAACAAAACTTTAATATATATAAGTTCAAGATTCGAGAATCTTTCAGTTAGTTAATACTGAGATTTTCAATCGAACTATCGAAATAAAATTCTCAGGAAGCTGTCTACTCATATTTTGTCAACTAAACCACAACCTATCACTTTCGAGCGTGAATATATATATATATATATATATATATATATATATATATATATATATATATATATATATATATATATATATATATATATATATATATATATATATATATATATATATATATATATATATATATATATATATATATATATATATATATATATATTTATATATATATCTTTGAGTGTTTTGAAATATGAAAAATGAACCAACAATGAACACAACTGCATCATTCAATTATATATGATTATGAGTAGCAAACTTCATAATCCGAGAATTATTGAATGAATCAATCAATAGTTTACAATAATTCCTTTGTTGACAAGTAACTGTATTATTCTATGATGAAATGACTCAACCATTTATGGAAATTCAAACATTGCAGTGTTATCAACAGAATGCGAATTTTTACGATATAGAATATTCAACGTAGGTATAAGTATATGTTTTAGTTGAAAAAATTCATCGAAAAGTTATCAAATATACGGTCTATAAATGTTCTAAGCTTTGCAATTTTCAATTATTGAGATAAAAATTAAAATGAATAAAAGTCAAGCGAGAAACGTGTTATCAATTGTTCTATTTCCAATCGATAAAATAAATATAACAAAATCTTCAAATATTCAGCCAGAGGATGTGAATAGAAATATTTGAATATTTGAATTTGTTGAAATATTCCTACTGAACTAGAAAGCCAATTGAAAATTGAATTCACTAACATTGGTACATTCAATGACTTCAGATTTTCGAAAGCTACCTAATATTGAAAGGAATCTAACATTCAACAGAAATTTCCTAAACTTTGAAGCATAAATTTTGAAATGACATGATAAGAAACGTCTTTAATGTTGATTTAAGATTTGTTTTTATCTACCACTGAAAATACAATGAAGGCTTCGAATGATATTATTGAACTGATATTACTCAATCAATGTGACATTTCCGAAAGAAAGATTGAATTATTCTTGTTAGAAGTTGCATCGTTTGATTATCATATAAAAATATGTTATTCGTTATTCATTATCACATGAAAATAAGTCTGCTTTATATTTCGTCACAATATGGGCTGAAAAAATTATTATATATCGTTATTTGTTTAGCCTTTACTGTTTTTGTGCTTCATCAAATGTCATTCGTTCAAATATAATTTGAGATTTGGTATTGATTTGCTTTGATATTCATAATACGTGACTTCATATGTTCTATGTATGTAGGTATATTTCCTTCAGACTATATATTCATATATAATAAAAATAGTAATGCATTCTTCATGACCGCAAGAAAAATTACTCTGTTGTAGTGCAGTAATTTTTCTTGCGAATATATATATATATATATATATATATATATATATATATATATATATATATATATATATATATATATATATATATATATATATATATATATATGATATAAAAATGATATTTGATGCGGAAGAAAATTAAAATGAAATTGAAGATTATCGGCATATCCCGCAGATTGGTAGCAGCCGTTGACACGTGTTTCGAGCTTATTGGCTCTCCTCAGAACGTCGTAGCCAAGTAATATTTGTAGGAACCTGGAGGTGAAAAACACAAGAAGAAAAAATAAGAACAACAGACACCCTGTGGAGGAAGTCACAACATTTCAGGCTACGCGTTTGTTCTTTCCCGATTGGGAACTTTTGAAACTGCTTTGCCCGTGAGGTGACTATTTATCCGGAAAGAACAAACGCGTAGCCTAAAATGGAAGAATAAAAATACTTCTTTCAGAGGTTGTTTGTTTTTCTTATTTTTTCTTCTTGTGTTTTCACCTCCAGGTTCCTACAACTAGAACTTGGCTACGCCGTTCGGAGGAGAGCCAATAAGCACGAAACACGTGTCAACGTCTGCGGGATATGCCGATAATCTTCAATTTCATTTCATATATATATATATATATATATATATATATATATATATATATATATATATATATATATATATATATATATATATATATATAGATATATTTTCTTCAAATATTTTTATTGTCAGGTATCATACTTTAAGCAATAACTAGCTGTCTGGAATGAGGAAATCTTTATTTTTGTTCATAAAAAACAAAAATTCAAATCCCTTTTTTCATCCCTTGAAGACTGTTACTGCTCAAAGTATTATAAGACATTTTTATAATTATATATTTTTTATATATAATAATAATCATTCAAATTATATATTATTCATTAACAGGCTATATATATATATATATATATATATATATATATATATATATATATATATATATATATATATATATATATATATATATATATATATATATATAATGATGATTGATGAGACCGATACTTGGAGAAAAAATTAATATCCATAATTAAATACAATTTGTTATTTCAGCATTTGATGACGAAGTAGTACTACGAAACGCGTTATGCTTATTTTCATTAAATAATGAGAAAATTCTAAATATTGTTTCATTATATATATATATCCCCCTTTTCATTTCCCTCGAATGGTGTTATTGCATGTTTGATATGATTAGTTTTGAAATTATTTTCAGCAATAACAGGCTTTTTTGATTGAAGAAACCTCTATTTTTGTCGATGTTTCATTGCGAATTGCAAATCTGTCAAAACTATTGAATAAGTGAATTTCATAAAAAACTATATATATCGAATGTCAGTTGGAATTGAAAAGAAAATAACTTGGATTTTTTTTGAAACCATATATTATATATATATATATATATATATATATATATATATATATATATATATATATATATATATATATATATATATATATATATATATATATATATATATATATATATTCTATATTTACTTTCATTCATATAATTTCCACTTGGCAAGTCGTGGCTCAAAAAAAAATCAAATTATTTGTTTCAAGAAGCAGTATTCGAATATTTATCTTTAATTCTGACATTTCTCGCATGTGTCCATCAAGGCACACACATGTAAGATCAAAATATGAACAAATAAATTTTCAAGATATGTACTTACTTTCAATAAATATATCACTTCACTATCATTCACTGACACTGGAAGGGTCACTCAATGAAATGAAATGAGAAATTAGTAAAATTTTCAAATCTTTTATATATTTCGTTATTATCAATTTAGTTCAAAGGTCATTTTCGATTCCCGCTGACTTCAAGCTCAGATATCTCAGTGACAGTGGAGTGTGCTCTGCCGGATTATTTCAGATAGTACCATAGTTCAAATCGGTGTTATCTATTGAAGTACGTTTTCCAAATGAATCAAAATAATGAATCATTTTCATTATTCTCATTGTTTTGGACATTGTTCAGCTGGAATTTTTTTGTTGAATGTTTATAGTTATGCTCGAATTGAATTCGATAATAAGAGATTAAAAACTATTTCGAAATTCTTTTTCAGACTTAAAAGAATTGTAAACAATTGAATACTTATAGGTGATTGTCTCAAATATTCTAAACAGAAATATATAGAGGGAAGTATGGATGAAGAAATAGATATATTCTATTAGGATATACGAGCATTATCGAGATACAAAATCCATTAAATAATTGCGACGAAAGAAATTTTTTTAATGCTACAAATATTACAATGGATATTACAATAGTGTTGGCGTTTATTTGATGTAAATCCATTATAATTGAATATAAACTTAAATTCAAACACTTGAACTTATGATTAACACTTTATTGACTACATAGCATGACGCGTTTCGTCGTTACAAACGACTTCTTCAGATGCTTACAAAATAATAACAACATTTTGAAAAACACATGTATAAATATCAGGGAATTTTGGGATTCTATGGTTTTGGTTTTACCTAAATATATTGCATTCTGATAAATAATTTGTATTACCTAAAAAGGTTTAACAAGGGTGAAATGTTTAATTCTATCTGTTCATTGAACAAATTTCCAGAATTTTCAAGCCGATTTATTTCCACTATTTCCCAATAAGCTAACTGACATTTTCTCTCTATATTGTGTAAAATTTTGAAATTCGTATCAAAAGTATGGTTTTCTGTTAATAAATGGTTAGCATAATTCGAATTACTCTTATTATGGGCGAAGCTATATTTATGTTCCTGTATTCTAGTACCGAAATTTCTATATATATATATATATATATATATATATATATATATATATATATATATATATATATATATATATATATATATATATATATATATATTCCACAATTCAATTGGTGTTCACAATTCAATTGGATTTTGTCTTCTCTTTCAATTTTGTTTTTATTGTTCTTAATGTGTCTCCATAAATTATTGTTCTTTTTAAATGAAATATTGAAATTATGTTTACTTAAAAAGGTTTTGACTTTTTGACTGACGTTTCCAAAGTCAGTTAAACTATTATATTTACGATTTCTATCCGACTGATAAGGAAATACTAAACGTAGAGCTTTGCGATATAGTTTTTTGTCAAGAATTTTTGACAGTAGTTCGCTTTCATAATTATTATTGACCGCAATCTGTTTAATGATTGCGTGATTCCATAATAAGAGTATGTCGAATTATGCTAACCATTTATTAACAGAAAACCATACTTTCGATACGAATTTCAAAATTTTACACAATATAGAGAGAAGTAGTCAATTATATTATTGGGAAATAGTGGAAATAAATTGGCTTAAAAATTCTGGAAATTTGCTCAATGAACAGATAGAATCAAACAATCCACCCTTGTAAAACATTTTCAGGTAATAGAATTTATATTTCAGAATGGAATATCTTAGGTAAAACCAAAATCATAGAATCCCAAAATTCCCTGTTATTTACACCTGTGTTTTTCAAAATGTTGTTATTATTCTGTAAGCATCTGAAGAAATCGTTTGTAACGACGAAACGCATCATGCTATGTAGTCAATAAAGTGTAAATCAAAAGTTCAAGTGTTTGAATTTAAGTTTATATTCTATTACAATGGAATTCACAGGCACAGTTTCATCACAAAATTGAACTGGCAATTCAAAACTTTTCCTTTGATTTTAGTGAGCGTATCAATTCTTCAGTAAAAACTTCATCCTATTTCAATAATATATCTTACTTTTCTGAGCTTACCTATTTTTTGAAACAATTTCCCTGGACTTCAGCCAAATATTTTTTATTGCTTCATCAATATTTCGAATTTCTGTTATTCAGTTAGATGTGGCTTTCATAAGCCACATAAATCATACGACAGGTTGTGTGGCATAGTCTCATGTTACGTATTGCTTTATGGGGGAGGCTAGATGCTGTTCAATGAGCAGTATGAACGAAAAATTTTTTAAATTGTTCGAAATTGGGTCCATAATAGATTGCTTGTCTTCCATATGGATGGAAGTTTTCAAAATTTCAATTTCTTATTTAAAATTATTTCGTTTCCATTTCAATTATTTAGTTGTATGAAATAAATTATCAAGGAAAGTATATAATGGATAAGTGCTTGCATATATATTAATTATTCTGAGAAGTTATTCATTAAATCTACAGTAAGCTAAGCTAACAAAATAATTTTATGGAAAAGGGGCGGCTGAATGTCGATGTACTTAGCGATACTTGGTAGCTTCTAGTGGTCTGAAGAGTATGAAAAATGAGTTAGCTGGTTTATGGATCAACACGTATTTTTACTTGTGCAAAACTTCTGAGTTACATCTAGATTTTTCAACTTATTGTGAATTATCCATGTAATTTTACATGTGTAAAATTACATGGGTAATGTGATTTCAGAATAATTGTAAAACGAGAAAATATTTTGAAATATCATTTTATTTTGAATATCAAGATGGAAATATAGAGAATTCATAAGGCTTTTAAGGTCTAGAAATCCTGAAACACTCAACATCCTCCATTTAATTTGTTTTTGTGCACTTCAAAACGGTTTTTGGACATTATCACCCTTTATTTCTCTCTTACTTCTCATCCAATTGTCATACATTTCAATTTTGTGTCAACAGCAAATTTTGCTTTGCTTCACACATTGTTGAAAAGTCTCAGATATGTGGAAATATTTTGCTGTGTTTCGAGTGTGCCATTATTCAAATAAATTTATAACTTGTGGGTTGAATTTGAAATTATCTGGGAGTATTTGTACTTTCTGAATCCCCTCAAATTATTCACTGTAAATTTTTTGACAATGTTGACGTAATTCGAAATGCTTGGTTAAATTCCACAAAAAACGTTGCATTCACTGAATATTTTCTTCAGGGTGTTAACCTATAATCATTATTCGGTACAAATAAATGAATTATTACTTTGTCAAACTCTTCTATAAATTCTAAGTTCGTACTCCTTAGCTATGTCGTGTGATTTATGTTGAATTCATCCAATTGTTAAGAATCATTTTATATTTTGAAGAATGTTTTAAAGATACCAATTGATATATACTACTTTCATCTTAACCCTCATCTTCATCTGTATCACCCTTAAAATTTGAACCTTATCTCATCGGGTACCAAGAATCTTCTTTTGATCATTCTTTAGTGTCAATTCGTGTAAAGCCAGACATATTAGGTACTGGGGTCATAATATGAGACTTCCTAGACTCTTATCAGTTAAAATTATCATTGTCATAATAGTAAACATATCTAACTTATGTACAAATGTAAAGGATATTTCTTCTTCTAAATTTCACAATATGCTTTGAACTGTAAAATAATTTCATTTTAACAATACCTATACAGGATAATTATTATTGATTGTTCTCTGAAATGTATTTCGGTCAATATAGAATTGCTGATAAATTATAAGCAAGTTGAAGCAACTAACATCTACATCATTTCAAGAATAATTTTTACTCAATGATTTTTGTAGCTCAGTTATTGATAACTACTATGGTTCCTAAAACTGGGGTTTCGACAGCTCAGAATTATCTGATTCAAGGTAAGACAAGGTAAGGTCCAGGCGTTCAGATACAGAATAAAAATAGCACGTATGTACCTACCGTTTTGAAAGTATCAATCAACTACAGAAGCAAAGCAAGTTTTTAATATTTACTTCAGGCAAAAATATGATTTTCATTTAGGTTCATTAATTGATTTCAAGACTTTCAGAAACCATAACGACAAAAGGTCGAAAATTCTTCTTCAGTTTGTTTCATCTTTTCACCTTCTAGATCATTAGTATAGGATTCAATCAATTTGAATAGAGATAAATTCTTTAGAATTTTGAGTTACCATAAACTGTATGACCTGAAATCAAATATCCATTTAGATCATTAGTCAATGAAATATTCAATACCGAAACGAAAAATACTATCAGCAGTAACAAATTATTCGATCCTCTATGCTCAATCAGTTCTGACATTATACGCTATGAAGCTATGCTTAAAAAATGAAGGATTTTGAAATTGAACTGATCACTACTACCGAACTCATGGAAATAACAAGCTTAAATATATTCGAGATCTACTACAATAGAATATCTATTATTGAGTACCTTTAAGTATATTTTTATTGTATACCAGCTGCTCAACTGTACTGTACAAGTTTTTAAATTGCTCCACGAAGTCATGATATGCTTAGCTCTATATGAAAAATGTTGATATAAAAGGAAATTTATCTGTAAGTTTTTTAGTTTCAAATCTTGCGAACCCAGTTTGACTTTACCAAAGTTTGATATGAACAAAGTAATTCCATCAATTGAATAACTTGACAAATGTATTGAACTAAGGGAGACAGTATTTGAAATTCAATATTTTCGAATAATCAATTGCAATTGTCTTTGCATGGATAGATTGGAAACATTATGCCATCAGTCGTGTTAGCACTAATCAAGAAAGTGATTTTTCAAACCAGTGGAGATTCCGTCTGTCGTTGATTATAAGGTTTTGATTGACCCTAAATTCTTCAACAATTGAAGAGAACGGCAAAATAATTGGATGCATATACAATTTTTCAATACTTTAAAAATAAAGCCACATCAATTACCATCTTAATCCCCGAAGTAATTGAATTCAGCAACATATAAAACTACTGAATTAATACAAAAGGCGTTGAATTCCCTCAGATTATATACAGTTGAAGGCTGATGGAGGTATAAGAATAAGAAATTCAGAATAGCTTAAAAACTTTGGGAACTATTTCTTTTCGTATATGTGGTTTATTGGGTATTGGAGGACACATTAACGTTCTTTCATTTAGGTAAGTTTAGGCGCCCCTTATTGTAGCCCGTGAAACAATGATTTTTCGTAAGTTCATATTCATACGGGTTATCGGGTGTTGGAGGATACATTGAGCTTCTTTTATTTAACGCCTTTATTGTAGCCTGAAAAACAATTATTTTTCATAAGCAAAAAAATATTTTTTTTTGGCACCGATGTCGGTGAGTGAATCCTATAAAAATCAACAGAAAATGGAAGACCTGGAAGATAGGTTTAATCTCTGTTCATTAAAGAAGGTCCAATTCGACAAATGAAAAGAGTTTCATATGTATCAATACTTACGGTATCCTTGTTTCACAGTCGCCCTGAAACGAGATACTGCAGGGTGGGATCGGATAAGTATACCCACAACGACAAAAGTTTTGCTAGTGCCGACTGAGACTTTATTAGATCCTCTCAGATTCTCGATGAAATCATTCATCATTTAAATTAGGAGTGCCTACATAAAACTTCATTGCATTGCTGGTTAATCAACTCACTTTGGCAGTTTGTTTAGCTTAATGTCCCGAAAGAGACTATCAAGTTTGACAATTTTAATTGTTCATTTACAATTTCTTCTTTTCTCTTCCAAGAACTGCTAATTTCAATTGCTTCCAGAAGGTCTAAACGTTTACCTTTATTACCTGAGTGTAGGCATTTAGTTTTATCATAATCTATGAAGTGATTAGAGCTAATACAATGTTCTGAGAATCCAGTTTTATTAACATTGTACAAAATCGACCTTTTATGTTCATCAACCCGAGTTTTTATTCTTCTACCTGTTTGGCCGATATAAAATGCTGGACATTCATTACAAAAAATCTTATAAATACCGCTTTTGTCTTCAACATTTGTCTTTTCTTTATTATTCACTAAAAGTGACTTAATATTCCTTTTGTTTGTACAAATGGTTTTAATTTCTCTCTTCTTCAATCTTTCGCAAATTTTTTCACTCAGATGAGGTATGAAATTAATAAAATGATATTTTTGTTCGTTTTTAATAATTTTAGATGGATAAATTGAATCTAAAAGAATTTTTTGTTGTTTTTTTCTTATAAGATTATCTATTATATTTTCGTCGTAACCGTTATTTTTCGCTAAAAGTTTCAAAGTTTTCACTTCTTTGTTGAAATTTTCTTCTGAAAGCGGGATAGTCGTGAGTCTATGTATAAAAGAATAAAAAGAGCTGAGTTTAATGTTGAGCGGTTGACTGCTATCTTTAGGAATTAGGGTATCTGTGCATGTAGGTTTTCTGTATATATCAAATGTTAGAGAATCATCTTTCCTAGTAATGGTCAAATCTAAAAAGTTTAATGTTTTTTGGTCATTTTCTATTTCTTTTGTGAATTTAATGGATGTATAAAATGAGTTGATATATTTTAAAAAGTTATCCAATTGTCTGTCGGACCCACTCCAGATACAGAAAACATCATCCACATACCGTCTCCAAAGAAAAACGTTTTTTGTTAGCGTGATGTTTTTAGCTGAAAATTTTTTTCTCTAAACTATTCATAAAAATTTCACTTAGTAGGGGTGATAAAGGTGAACCCATAGGTAGCCCGTCTAACTGTTGATAAACCGTGTTATTGAATTTGAAATAACTTTGCTTCAAACACAAGGACAATGCTGACATTGTTTCTTTTTTAATTACTTGTGAAAGATCATTGTTGAGATCTAAAGTGCTATTAATAATATTTTTTATTTCTGCATTGGGTATAGAAGGAAACAAATTTGTTACGTCAAAAGAGATCAATTTTGCTTTAATGGGAATTTTTAAAGTTTTCAATTGATTGATAAGTTCGATGGAGTTTTTTATACTGTGAACCGGGTTGAATTTAATTAATGATGGTAATTTTGAGTTGAGATATTTACAAATTTTATAAGCTGGTGCATTGATATATGAAACAATTGGACGCATTGGGCAATCGTTTTTGTGTATTTTAGGTAGAGTGTATAAGCTGGGTATGTGCGGATTCATAATTGACAGAAATGATTTATTAGTATCTTGGAAGATACTATTGCAGTTATTTATAAGTGATTTTACTTCTACCTGAAATTTGACAATTTTGGTAATTTTCCAAAATATTAAGATAGGAGAGGAACGTTTTCTTCATTTGCTAATTAGAAATCACTGGGAAGTTTATTTTAGGAAGTTTTTTTTTATTTCACCAGTATAAATATGAATTTTCAATTTTTATGGCGTTATTCTTCCTTTCGTTTTGTTTGCATTTGTACATGTAAATTTTTTCATTATTCATTTACCCCACTTACATTCATTTTCATATCTGTTTGAAGATTTTTTTATTCCATTAATTGCATTTTTCGATGGATTTTCATCGATTAGAATTTGTTCATAGTAATTTCAATCGAATATTCATGTATGAAAATTTTAAATGACAACTTCCATAAACTGAATTAAAAGTGCCAACCAACACTGAAGTTCCTGAATTCTGTTCCGGCATTTCATAATTAACACTTATTACACATAAATAAGAAAATATTTGAGCGAAAAGAACCGCTGACTGATCAGTATCATGTGAGATGTCACTGATCAGATATTTACATTCATTATGGTTAAAAAATTTCAATAAACGACATGGTTCATCCCTTGGTCCAACATTATGTTAAATAATGAATTGAAATTTGAACAATTGTCTTCAGTTTCACTGACTAAATTAACAACTGTAGTCACATGTTTCGGGTATTTAGCCCATCAACTAATACTGTTATCACGCGTGATAATGGGCTAATCACCCGAAACCTATTTGGAACTGTTAAGTAAACAGTGAAACTCAAGCCAAGTGTTTTTATGTTAATTAAAAATTTTCAGTTAGTACAAGTGCCTTTATTGAAGTCACTACCCGAACACAAAGGGCGGTATGTTGGGTTAGTTTATGAATGCACTAAATGCATCGGTACAAGAGCTGCGATCTCCTCTGCAGTATATCTTACCGTCTCTAATAAAACAATATTTGAAGTTTTCTCATAATTTAATATAAAATACGCATGACGACGTTTCAAAGTACTACTTCTTTATCAAATGCTGGATTAATACTATGTGTAATTTTACCAAGTCAGTACTTATAGCTATTTTCACAGAACATACCAGGTATGTTCTATGACTAACTTGGAATGAGGACCATAGAACACACTGATATTTAACAGAAGGATCGTATACCTGGAGATGAACACAGAAAATCAATTTCTTAAGTCAAGTATTCCAACTAAATGTAGGAAAGATACAAATATACAATTAAGATTTCTAAGAACAAATAAAGGGTATTTAAAATTTTTGAACATAAAACATGAAATTGAATGTAAATTAACTAAAACTTAGGTAATCAATCTGATCTGCTAAGTACTGACTTTGTAAAATTACACATAGTATTAATCCAGCATTTGATAAAGAAGTAGTTCTTCGAAACGTCGTCATGCGTATTTTATATTGAATTATGAGAAAATTTTAAATATTGTGTTATTATGCATATCAATTTTGTCCAAGTATCGGCCTCATCAATTATCAATTTTTATCGTCTCATTTACCTGTAGGGTGATCAGTTTTTTCATATGTCTTTCCAACTGTATTTCATATCCTTGATAGCACTTTTGCTAATAAAATGTTACTAGGTATAAAAAATGTTTCTCCTCTCTGAATGAACTTTTTTTTTTTTTTTTTTTTTTTAATTCAGTGGACCTACAGTTTAACGCCGGTTCCGAACGGCCATTGGGCTTGTAATCGATGTACATTACCCAGCATATTTAATTATTTAAACTACTTAAATCATAGACATACACAAACACCCATGCCTCCAGCGGGGCTCGAACCCGAGTTCTACCGCACCATAGTCGGGAGTTCTACCGACCAAGCTACGGAGGCCGGCAAACGAGGCATAATAGCATGAACATATAAAGCATATTTTCAGAAACCTTTAGAAGGACAATGTTCTTAACAAGTTGAAACGAATAAAAGATAACGTTTTCTCACATATGTTATGAAATTCTGATTATTCCATTGATTAATATTGTACTTGTTATCAAGGTACAACTCTCCGTTATGTAATGTGCTACTTGAATATTATTCCTTATTAAATTTAAAACTGTTTAATCATAATAACAAAACAAATTCAAGATTGATTATTCATGATTGATATTGCGTGTTGTACGATTATTTTGGTCATCAAATTTGTACTTGATTTTTATGAATATAATTTGAACTATTTGAACATCGAAAAGACAACTATTATGTATGAAAACGTTTGAAAATATTGCGTAATACGTAAATGAAAAGAGATTAGTAATTTCATGGTACCTTGAAATATTGAAGGTTTGTCGGATCTGCTATATGAATCAATGACAAACTTCTCAAATCATTCAACTTTCCCTACAGACAATAAATTCAACTTTTATAATATTGGAAGCAGATAAGTGCGCCCTCTGGTACAAATATTCATTGAGGAAAAATCTTCATGAAACTATAGTTTTGGTATTAATCATGTGGTGAAGTGAAAAATTAGACAAATAAATTAGCCAAATGTTATAAAGCACTCGATGGTTGGAATAGATTTAATTTTCAATTCATAATTTTATCTTCATGCTAAGTTTTGATGATTTTTAAATATTCCTTCAAAAATGTCCGATTATTTTCAAAATTTCGTTATCGTTGAGTATTGTATAATAATAATATGTCATTATTGTTCTCAAGCGGCGATACAGATTACATCGAAAATGAGAAAAAATAAAAATATGTATTCAGTAAAAAAACAGATAATATTCATAAAATTGAGAAGATATAAGCTAGAGAACAATCACAAGGCCCAATTCAAATAAATTGCTCTTCCACTGAATTGAAATGAAAATAAATTGCTTATGTGTACAGAAATGCCTAACGTACAAAATGAAATGAAAAATAAAAGCAATCAATAGAATACAAAATAAGAAAAATAAGAAAACTCGGGAGACTTTGTGACGTAGCAAGAACATAAATGAGAACATAAGCTCACTTTTGGCAGTCTAAGAGATGTTTACGTATTTTATTAATGATAACTGTGGTTTTAAAGTTTTTATGGTTCGGGACAAGGGCATGTAGATTATTGAATAATTTGTAAATAAGTAATATATAATATATATAATAAATATTTATTTAACAAGTAGATGATGAGGTTCACCAGCTTTTCTATGGAGTTCATAAATAATATTATGGGTGGCTGCCTTTTTCAATCTGTATCAATAACTGTTTGTTACCTTATGCAGTGGTTTACAGAAATAATTTTTTGTCCATTTTCGAACACACAAAAAACAGTTGAGAATTGATTGCCTGCCTTATCAATTATGGAATGAAATAAACATTTAAATCAAATATAATTAAATTAAATTAAATTATAATTTCAGGTCGTTTGAACGACATCATGTTGTGTATCAGTTCCATACATTCGTATAAAACCTACCACAACTGATACTATGAAGAGATTAACGAAGCATTCCAGAACTGGGCGAAACCATTCGAAAAAAATCTCTACTTCTACAAGTAGGCAGATTTTTCATCAAATAATGTATGACCCAGTTGAATAGCACCAAAATCATTCATCAATAACTCTTTATATGTGGGGAAATGAACTCACAATTAGTTCCTAATCAAAAATTCAGTCACTCCATGACTTAGTCGAAAAAACACCCGGCTGTGGTACAGAAAGATTCAGGTTCGAGAATTACACAGGAATCACAGAGATTACGAGCCCATTTGCTGTTCGGTATAGGCCTTAAACTGTAGGTAGGTAGAAATTATTGATATCTTCAGACTTACGTTAATGATATCAATTATTGTTCTACGGGTTCAAAGTTTTAAAATTTAAATCTAAATAAATCCAAATTCAAAACAATCATCAATTTTTGTAGGTCAGTTATTGATAACTACTATGGTTCCCAAAATATGAGTTTTCGGCAGCTCAGAACTATCTTATTCAAGGTTAGACAGGTGGTCCAGGCGTTCAGATACAGAATAAAAATAGCACGTATGTACATATCATTAATATAAGATTCAATCAATTTGAACAGAGATAAATTCTTTAGAATTTTGAGTTACCATAAACTGTATGACCTGAAATCAAATATCCATTTAAATCATTAGTCAATGAAACATTGAATACCGAAACGAAGAATACTATTAGCAGTAACAAATTATTCGATTCCCTATGCTCAATCAGTCCTGACTTTCTACGCTATGAAGCTATGTTTAAAAAATGAAGGATTTCGAAATTGAACTGATCACTACTACCCGAATTCATGAAAGCAACAAGCTTAAATATGACTGATATTGAATTCTCGAAACTCTTGATGAAACATAATTAAATATTAAATTAAATTAAACTTTTGGCTTAATGTTTCACGATTATATTTAACAATATGAATTTGTCAACATGTTTCCAGTGGCGTAAATAATGCCAATGCAACCAATGCGGTGCATTGGGGCGCAGGCCTGGGAGGGGGGCGTGAAAAACAGATATTCTGGAAAATGAGTCTACGAATAGGGGCGCACAGGAATTATAGCATTGGGGCGCAGTCAGACTAGTTACGCCACTGCATGCTTCGAGCGTGAGCTCATTTTCAAGACTGCGTTGCTCATATTGAAGACTTATCAAGACAGTCTTGAAAATGAGCTCACGCTCGAAACATGTTGACGAATTCATATTGTTAAATATAATCGTGAAACATTGAGCTAAGAGTTTAATTTAATTTAATATTTAAGCTTAAATATATTCGATATCCACTGCAATAGAATATCTATTATGGAGTAACTTTAAATATATTTTCATTCTTAGGCCTTAAACTGTAGGTAGGTAGAAATTATTGATATCTTCAGACTTACGTTTATGATATCTTTAACGAATTTGTACAAAAGGAATGCTCGTTATTATTCTACGGTTCTAAAGTTTGAAACTTTAAATCTAAATTTAAATCAATCATCAATTTATATATGAAGTCCTTATGATAGCGCTTTAAATTCACAGTTGTTAGCTTTTGAATTCCATTGAATAAGCTATTATAAGAAAAGCAGTAATATTCTAGATACCTAGTCATTCGCCATTAGATAATTTCATTTCTGAATTTTTGAACACTTAAGTTCCTGTAATAATGAAAATCAATTTTTCGAACTCCCTATGTGTTTTATTGTGTTTACGATGAATATCGAATACTTCTTCAATTTTTCTATCAAAAACTGGAATTTGTTTCAGATTTTTCATATATAATCGTAGGCGTATGTGAACGACGATAGGTACGAAAAACAGTTGTGGGCTTCAGAAAACCGAATATCAGATTGAAATTAAAATATGAACTAGAAAACTAGATGAGAATACAAATAATTTTTTCGGAGTTCTGTCATGTAATTATGTTTCGTTTCGCTTTATTTACTAATTAATGATATCCAACGGTGTTTGAATAATTTATTGAGGTTTATCTATTTATGATATATCTCACAAATCACAAGAACATAATCAAATAAATGAAGGTACGACGACAATCGTCGATTTGAAATAATTATAAAAAAAAAATTATAAAAATTATGAAATATTTACACAATATATTCGAAATGAAAAGGTGAGTGAATCTTTAATTTTTTTTTTTTGTGATTACAGTATTCGCGGAACCTGTTGGAAGAGTCAGATTCGGTTCACTAATTTACGTGTGGTCATAGTAGAAATATCAAGTGCATTATTGAATTAGTTTACATCTCCCAACGATTCGATTACATTATGCTTCTATCGTCGAGAGATGTGAAAGGTTAAGCTTATGGTTGATATCGTATAGATAAGAAGACTAATATTTGAAGAACAATTTCGAAAATTTTGGTGGACTTTTCTGACTCTACTATCTGATTTCTTCGATAAAATATACATTTATCATAATGAAAGCAATGATATAGACAATAGCTCCAGTACCTAAATGATATATATTGTCTATGAGAGCACTGATATAGAAAACGACCTATGATGCTATCAATGAAATGATTGTATCTTGTTTATTAAATTAAATTGCACTCTTGGATAATGTTTCACGATTTATTTAACAATATGAAATAGTTAACATATTTCTAGCGTTAGCTCATTTTCAAGACTCTTTGTTGACCATTTCATATTGTTAAATAAATCGTGAAACATTGAGCCAAGAGTTTAATTTAATTTAATATTCAATTATGTTTCACCAAGAGTTAAGCGATAATTCAATCTGGATTGTATCTTGTTCATTTCCTGCAATTATCTTTGTTACATAGGAATTTTAAAGCGATTAAAATTCATGATTATTCATAAAGACAGCTTTATATCTCAGCCTATTTCAATCTGTATTTCTTATATTACTTAGAATCTTATGTTGATGCATATCTGCATTTTTTAATATTTGGATTGGTTCTGGGCAAGTTATTTGAGAGTTGAATATTAGACTGAGTTTGAACAATGTGAGAATATATGAAACTGTCTACGCTCATATAAAATCCATTGGTCTGAAAATATGAATCGAACAATGACAATCGTTTTCTTATCCTTTTGTCCTACCTTGTGTTTTATATTCTCCCTTCCTACAGTGGCTTGATTCTTGTAGGTGTATGAAGAGTAAAATCGCCTTGAAAAGCCCCTTGGCGTAATGTGTCCCTGTCTGACTCCTTTTGGTATTTCACTACAGATTATATTGGTTATAAAACTCGAAATTTCGCTGACTAATGACTCTAGTCAAGGCCAAATTACGGTAAACCTCTGGTTGCCTGTCCGAGATAAAAAAAAATAGACTGCATTTAGAGGAATATGTTCGAAAACATAGGGTTCCAACTTTCATATTGTGGAGAGCTTCATACGTACACTGAAAGAAATGTTCGTTGATAAACAATGAATAATAATAAACAATAATAATAATGATAATAATAATAATAATAATAATAATAATAATAATAATAATAATAATAATAATAATAATAATAATAATAATAATAATAATAATAATAATAATAATAATAATAATATAATAATAATAATAATATAATTAATAATAATAATAATAATAATAATAAAGTTTATTCAAGTATAACCAAAAACAAACATAATTCACAGAGATAAGATTTTCATGAAAAATTATCTGTACGTGGCATAATTGTACGTGGCTGTTTCTATAAAATGAATTTTCATCCCAATATATGTAAATATATGTCCAATATATGTCCCCTATATAAATGAGTATGACGGTTACTTCTCAATAAATTTGGCATTCATTTTCCATTATCCATTTCAATACATTCTTTGAGTTTTTGTTTATTTGTATGTGTATTATCGATTGGAGAATCAAATAAAACATTTAGTGTCTAGTTCGGGTTTCAATTACTATATCAGCATTGAGTATCATTGATCGTTGAATAAACTCTTTTATTGGTTGGTGATGAGCTCTAACCTCATTACTCTTCGATAACAACCATTCTCTCATTTTTTTCTTGACATTTCGAGATTTTAGATTTTTCAGGCTTAGTGGCAAAGCTGTGTACAGTTTGCCAGCCACGTAAGTACTTGATCTTTGTTCAATTCTTTTTGAGCATCTGGTAGCTATGTAAGTATTCTCCTTATATCTGGTAGTGTATCGAAGTTGACCCAAATTGAACTAATGAAGCTAATAGTTTGTACGAAAGATTTTGATACATCTTTATAATATTTAATTTTTATATAACATATAATATATGATTATTATAATATATAATTATAATAATTCATACTTCGAACATTAGAGTAAAATATTTTTATGCACATTTGTATATATATTTCGAGCCGAGTTATGAATAAAAATCCAATTGATGAAGCTAGAAGGTTTTCAGTTAATAAGGCGGTACTGACTCAAGTATTGTTTAAACGTGAAATGACTAATAAGAACAAACCAAGTTACTAACTACCAATAACCCTAAAATATAGGTATAGCATCTATTGCTTTTTACGCGATTGAATTTTATTTGCTGGAATAACCTCCTCATTCTTGGCTCGTTTCCGTATGAATTTAGATAATAATAATAATAATAATAATATAATTTTATTGAGAAACATTCCTTACATAGTAAAATTACATTCATTTCAATTGATGAATAATTACAACTAAGAGAAATGCTCTCAAAAGGACCGAATTCAGTTTGGAGTCTGATCTTCCATTCAGCCCTCGAGCAAAAATATTGGTTCATACAAAAAACTTGGTTAAACTCATATTTACAGTAATATACAATTTTGATTGAAAAGAAAAGAAAATAAAAATTTCCTCAGAGATATTAAACATTTGGGACAATTTCACATGGTGAAGAACATTAGTGTTAAAAAATTATACAAATATATGATACAAAAAATTGATTCAAACATTATTGCCTACATCCGAATCATCGAAGTACTCTGACACACTATAGTACGCCTTTGTTAAGAGCAGAGATTTAACTCTCCTCTTAAACAAATGAGCTTTCAGTACTTTCAAATTCGATGGTAAATGGTTGAAAATTTTAATGCTCTGACAATAGAGAGTTCTCAAATTTGGCTGTTCTATGCATAGGAATAAGTAGCACATCCCTGTTTCTTGTTGAATACTCATGATTACTATTCAATTTAATAAACCTATCTTCATTTTCTTTAACATATAACAAACATCTATAAATATATAAACACGGTAAGGTGAGTATGTAATTATTAATGAAGATAGGTTTACAAGATGTTCGCTGATGAATATTGAATATTAATCGAAGTATTCGCTTCTGTGTAATAAACACCCTATTTATTTCTGTAGAGCAACCCCACAGCAGAATATTATAATTTAGATGACTATATACAAGACTGTAATACACATTCATGACACAGTTTCTAGGAACGATGTTCTTGATTCTAGAGATTGCAAAAAATGAGTTACTCAATTTTTTACATAAGACCTCAATGTGTGTTGTCCATCTCAAATTTCTGTCTACATATATTCAAGAAACTTCGTTGATTGGGATGATGATATAGTGTTGTCCCCATATCTAACATCCAAGGTACTAATTCCATTGCCCTTCAGACAAAACTGAACACATACAGTTTTGTCAACGTTCACCATCAGATTGTTCATTTGACACCAACTTACAAACTCCCTCACAATGCATTCACATGCCTCCAGAAGTTCTTCAGGAGTCCTGCCAGAAACAACCACCGATGAATCATCGGCAAATAGTGTCACCAAAAACCGGGACAACTTCGCAGGCAGATCGTTTATGAACAATATGAATAAAGAGGTCCGAGTACAGAGCCTTGAGGCACCCCAAGAGCAATATCATGTCTCTGAGAATAACTCTCACCTATTTTCACTACCATTGTTCTTTCTTCAAGATAACTACGTAACCAATTCAGAAACACACCTCTGAAACCTAAATTGTAGCATTTATCAAGTAAAAATTCAAAGGATAGTGAATCAAATGCGGAAGATAAATCAAAAAATAACCCCGCCACAAACAAGTGTTTATCCAAACACTCGTAGACGGATTCAAAAAACTCAACCGCAGCTGACTGAGTTGAGTGGCCGCTTCTGAATCCATGTTGCGCGGAGTCAATTATTTTGAATCTATTGAGATAACTCATCATTCTGGCGAAAACAATTTTCTCTATTACCTTGGAAAACACGCTCAAAATGGATATTGGGCGATAATTAGTAATTTCACTCACGGTTCCATTCTTAAATACTGGAATTACTATGGATTGCTTAAGGATATTGGGGAACTTTGCAGTAGTGATGGAAACATTTATAAGATATGCAAAGTGCTCGCCAATAATTCCACTAATTCCTTTCAAAACTTTGGCTGATATGGAATCAACACCGACGCTTTTTTTTTTTTAAGGCTCTAATGGTATCCTCAACTTCAATTTTAGTGACAGGGTAGAAGAATGTTATAGTCTAAATAGGTTTGTAAATAGGTAAACATGTTTTAATCGACTGTAAATAAGCTAAGAATTTCATATTTATATAAAATTTATGAAAACGTATTGACTGTGTAAAGATGTATGAACTGCGCTTTTTAAAACTAATTAGATACCCCTTATAGCCGTAGTCGTGGAAATTACTCATATAAAGTATGTGATTTAAACTTTTTCACGATAAAAAATACATCTTGTGGTCGACTTTAAATAATATTGACTAAGAAGAAATCTTCACACGACAGAAACTAATGAATTGACAGTTTGATTATTTTGCTTTTAAGCGTCATCTATCAGGAGCTACTCCAACTTAGACATCAGGCATAACTGAAGGATACTGTAATGTAATGGTTTTGCATCGAAGCGCTTGGTAGCGCTGTAAAACTCTGCTTTACTAGTTGCCATTTTTGTTTGGTTAGAAGTTAAAATTATTAACAACTTGAATATCCATCAAATCGATGTCAAATGAGGATTGATCATTCGTGAAATCTATATTTGTTCATTCTGCTGAAAAGTGTTTACGACAAGATGCAAGAAGTTGAATTCGGTGATATCAATCACATCAATGGTTTCTTCACATTTCTATGGAGCGTGAGTACATTGTTTTATACCCTCTTAATTTTATCCCGAATATCCTAACCTCTTTTCAAGTTTGAATATTGTTTTTTAATATCAATAATTTCATAGAAAAGTTCGAATTAAAACTTTGGCAATTTGGCATTTTGAAGGCAATAACTACGAAATAGTGCAAAAAAACTCTTTTCCTAACGTTATTTCTTGTGATATTGAAACATTATCGGAATGAATATTTATTTTATGCTTTGATCAGAAATATGTGAAAATTTTTCTTTTACCTTAACGGTATATAAAATCCAGGTATATGAAAAATCTGGAATTTTCCTAATCAATATATATAATCATTAAGAGAAACAGTGTTCATATCTATATTTAGAAAAATCATCAAACTCGTTCTACAACTAGTTGAGTAACTATAAAATATGAAAACACTTTCAGACATTTTTTTCGATATAAACGTGAAAGTACATATTCAGTTAAATAACAGCAAACTATGCATTACTTCTTTTTGTATTATAATGTTCTTCTACCTTTCTAACCCTTCACAAAAACCAAGAATATATAGAGATATCTTTATATTATATATATATATATATATATATATATATATATATATATATATATATATATATATATATATATATATATATATAAACAGGGACAACTGTACCTCAACTTGAAATTTGTTATTCTTTTGAAAATGAACAACATTCTCTTGCAAACAATTTGTTATCTGCTTATGAACGGTTAGATTTAGTTTTTATAACTGAACTGTTTATGTTTAATTCGGTTGTGCCTTTGATTTTTCAGTATTTTTCGATTTTTGGGATATATCAATAAAAATGTTTCTGAACATTTTTTTATCAGGGAAATTTATTTATTTATCAGAAAATTTCTTTGGGTGGTAGAACAGGGGTATCGTTGCATACCATCTGAACTCCGCCATGAGTTTGTTTTTACGTTATTCCATGTTGCTTTGAGAGTGAATGAATTTCAATAAAGCCCTATTGTTATTATTATTATAATATATATATATATATATATATATATATATATATATATATATATATATATATATATATATATATATATATATATATATATATATATATATATATATATATATATATATATATATATATATATATATATATATATATATATATATATATATATATATATATATATATATATATATATATATATATATATATATATATATATATATATATATATATATATATATATATATATATATATATATTAAGCGAGGTTAGGGTGTTTTCGACTCAATTGAGCAATTATTGTTTGTACTCTTTTTTCTCAGTCAAGCTTTCGCAATATTTTATTGCATCTTCAGGACTTCAAATTTGAGGTTAAAATATAAACATGACACATCTACAACAGTAGCTATGATAATGATAACATGTACAAGAAGTACTTAAATTATGTAAAAGGAAATTTTGAAGTCCTGAAGATGCAATAAAATATTGCGAAAGCTTGACTGAGAAAAAAGAGTACAAACAATAATTGCTCAATTGAGTCGAAAACACCCTAACCTCGCTTACTATATCATTAAATACGACTCTGAAAACTATACTATATATATATATATATATATATATATATATATATATATATATATATATATATATATATATATATATATATATATATATAAATATATATTAATATTTTTAACAATAATTTTCAATGTCTATTTCAATCAGTCTATTTTCAATGTCTATTTCAATCAGTCTATTTTCAATGTTTAAAGCTATATTTCCGTTGACGTTTCGTTGTATATCACACTTTTGTCAAAACTAATGAATAATTAAATTTTATGAATTACTATAGATATCAAAACGTCAAACTAATTTTTTTGAACAAAATGAAATTGTCTTTTTGATTCAATATTCGGAGGAATATTTCTGGCTTAGCACTCGCTTTGGAAGTTTTAATCTACTTCACCATGAGGAAACCTCTGAAATGCTCAGGTAAGCCAGGTGAAGCAAATGATTGTGATTTAACTAGAGTTGTGTATTTATTTTATGAGTGTTATTTGTAAGGTTTATCAAATCGTTGTAAATAGAATTAAGCTGTTTGATGTATCTTCCTTCATTCACTGTGTTTTCCAAATTTTTACGAATGTGTAACATTTCTAAAATTTACTTACATTTTTTGTCTTCGTAATAAATTCGAATTTCGAAATAATTCATCAAATTCAGTTATTCACTAGTTTTGACAAAGTTGTGATATACAACGAAACGTCAACGAAAATGAAGCTTCAAACTTTGAAAATAGCCCGTTATTGCTAAAAATATTAAAAATATAACTTTCTGAAAAAAGCTATAATTAAAACACTTGAAGATCAAAGTTTCATCATAAATTTAGTTTTGAGTCTAATTTTCGTCAAAATCGAATATCTTATCCAGCACGCAGTAAAACCGCATGCTGATATCATATTGAAACCACTGATAATAGTTTCCACATATTGTAATACTCGTAGAATGTCCAGCTTTCATGTACCTAGTTTGTACTTAATTCTACATTAATAATATGTTTGAAAATAGCCGTGAAGATATTGTTCGCGAAAACGAAGTTTCTTTGATCGATTTTCACTTAAAGTAGATTTTCACTATAGTTAGTTTGAACTACAATTTGAACTGTAGGCAAGAATGTTAAATATTTAACTACTCTATTATTATACACTACTACTACCCTATACTCCATACTACTCTATCATTATCATTATATATATATATATATATATATATATATATATATATATATATATATATATATATATATATATATATATATATATATATATATATATATATATATATATATATATATATATATATATATATAGTTCAAAGATTCACAGGTAATTCAATACTAGTAAATACTGAGACTCTTAATCGAAATATCGAAATATTTCAAATAAAACTCTCAGGGAGCTGTCTACACAAATGTTGTCAACGAGAACGAACCCATCACTTTCGAGAGTGAATATTAAGAGCGTTTCGAAAAATTCATCGATCTTGTTGAATGATAATAGGATACAATTGTTTCATCATTATTATGAATCATCAGTCCATATTTAATCTATCAATCAAGAATCGATGACTTTCAAAACGAACATAGGTCCCATACCAAATTAAGAGAAGTTCTAGAGAGTGAAATACTCACGTAGGCTCCCTCTATCGGCGAAAGGACGTATAAACACTCCCTAGCGTTCAAGATTCCTACTCATGACAACAAGAGTGCGAGTGGAAGGCTTTGTAGATATTTCATTCGAACACAACAGAAAATTGTCTGAAATGTGTACGAATGATCCCATGCCTAATCGCTCCAGATCACGCCCAGGCGGGCAAAAGTGTAGCTAGTTCAAAGATTCACAGGTAATTCGATACTAGTAAATACTGAGACTCTTAATCGAAATATCGAAATATTTCAAATAAAACTTTCAGGGAGCTGTCTACACAAATGTTGTCAACGAGAACGAACCCATCACTTTCGAGAGTGAATATTAAGAGCGTTTCGAAAAATTCATCGATCTTGTTGAATGATAATAGGATACAATTGTTTCATCATTATTATGAATCATCAGTCCATATTTAATCTATCAATCAAGAATCGATGACTTTCAAAACGAACATAGGTCCCATACCAAATTAAGAGAAGTTCTAGAGAGTGAAATACTCACGTAGGCTCCTCTATCGGCGAAAGGACGTATAAACACTCCCTAGCGTTCAAGATTCCTACTCATGACAACAAGAGTGCGAGTGGAAGGCTTTGTAGATATTTCATTCGAACACAACAGAAAATTGTCTGAAATGTGTACGAATGATCCCATGCCTAATCGCTCCAGATCACGCCCAGGCGGGCAAAAGTGTAGCTAGTTCAAAGATTCACAGGTAATTCAATACTAGTAAATACTGAGACTCTTAATCGAAATATCGAAATATTTCAAATAAAACTCTCAGGGAGCTGTCTACACAAATGTTGTCAACGAGAACGAACCCATCACTTTCGAGAGTGAATATTAAGAGCGTTTCGAAAAATTCATCGATCTTGTTGAATGATAATAGGATACAATTGTTTCATCATTATTATGAATCATCAGTCCATATTTAATCTATCAATCAAGAATCGATGACTTTCAAAACGAACATAGGTCCCATACCAAATTAAGAGAAGTTCTAGAGAGTGAAATACTCACGTAGGCTCCCTCTATCGGCGAAAGGACGTATAAACACTCCCTAGCGTTCAAGATTCCTACTCATGACAACAAGAGTGCGAGTGGAAGGCTTTGTAGATATTTCATTCGAACACAACAGAAAATTGTCTGAAATGTGTACGAATGATCCCATGCCTAATCGCTCCAGATCACGCCCAGGCGGGCAAAAGTGTAGCTAGTTCAAAGATTCACAGGTAATTCGATACTAGTAAATACTGAGACTCTTAATCGAAATATCGAAATATTTCAAATAAAACTCTCAGGGAGCTGTCTACACAAATGTTGTCAACGAGAACGAACCCATCACTTTCGAGAGTGAATATTAAGAGCGTTTCGAAAATTCATCGATCTTGTTGAATGATAATAGGATACAATTGTTTCATCATTATTATGAATCATCGGTCCATATTTAATCTATCAATCAAGAATCGATGACTTTCAAAACGAACATAGGTCCCATACCAAATTAAGAGAAGTTCTAGAGAGTGAAATACTCACGTAGGCTCCCTCTATCGGCGAAAGGACGTATAAACACTCCCTAGCGTTCAAGATTCCTACTCATGACAACAAGAGTGCGAGTGGAAGGCTTTGTAGATATTTCATTCGAACACAACAGAAAATTGTCTGAAATGTGTACGAATGATCCCATGCCTAATCGCTCCAGATCACGCCCAGGCGGGCAAAAGTGTAGCTAGTTCAAAGATTCACAGGTAATTCAATACTAGTAAATACTGAGACTCTTAATCGAAATATCGAAATATTTCAAATAAAACTCTCAGGGAGCTGTCTACACAAATGTTGTCAACGAGAACGAACCCATCACTTTCGAGAGTGAATATTAAGAGCGTTTCGAAAAATTCATCGATCTTGTTGAATGATAATAGGATACAATTGTTTCATCATTATTATGAATCATCAGTCCATATTTAATCTATCAATCAAGAATCGATGACTTTCAAAACGAACATAGGTCCCATACCAAATTAAGAGAAGTTCTAGAGAGTGAAATACTCACGTAGGCTCCCTCTATCGGCGAAAGGACGTATAAACACTCCCTAGCGTTCAAGATTCCTACTCATGACAACAAGAGTGATCTGGAGCGATTAGGCATGGGATCATTCGTACACATTTCAGACAATTTTCTGTTGTGTTCGAATGAAATATCTACAAAGCCTTCCACTCGCACTCTTGTTGTCATGAGTAGGAATCTTGAACGCTAGGGAGTGTTTATACGTCCTTTCGCCGATAGAGGGAGCCTACGTGAGTATTTCACTCTCTAGAACTTCTCTTAATTTGGTATGGGACCTATGTTCGTTTTGAAAGTCATCGATTCTTGATTGATAGATTAAATATGGACTGATGATTCATAATAATGATGAAACAATTGTATCCTATTATCATTCAACAAGATCGATGAATTTTTCGAAACGCTCTTAATATTCACTCTCGAAAGTGATGGGTTCGTTCTCGTTGACAACATTTGTGTAGACAGCTCCCTGAGAGTTTTATTTGAAATATTTCGATATTTCGATTAAGAGTCTCAGTATTTACTAGTATTGAATTACCTGTGAATCTTTGAACTAGCTACACTTTTGCCCGCCTGGGCGTGATCTGGAGCGATTAGGCATGGGATCATTCGTACACATTTCAGACAATTTTCTGTTGTGTTCGAATGAAATATCTACAAAGCCTTCCACTCGCACTCTTGTTGTCATGAGTAGGAATCTTGAACGCTAGGGAGTGTTTATACGTCCTTTCGCCGATAGAGGGAGCCTACGTGAGTATTTCACTCTCTAGAACTTCTCTTAATTTGGTATGGGACCTATGTTCGTTTTGAAAGTCATCGATTCTTGATTGATAGATTAAATATGGACTGATGATTCATAATAATGATGAAACAATTGTATCCTATTATCATTCAACAAGATCGATGAATTTTTCGAAACGCTCTTAATATTCACTCTCGAAAGTGATGGGTTCGTTCTCGTTGACAACATTTGTGTAGACAGCTCCCTGAGAGTTTTATTTGAAATATTTCGATATTTCGATTAAGAGTCTCAGTATTTACTACTATATATATATATATATATATATATATATATATATATATATATATATTATTATTATTATTATTTTTTCGATTGTTCCCCATGAGGAGAGCGACTGAACTTGATTCGCAATCATTAGGAATTTTGCTTTATCTTTTTTGCCTCCCAAAAACGCTTCATCCTCTCTGAATGCTCTTTCTTCCGTTCATCTGTCCACTTTACTCCAGGTTGACGATTTACTTTTTGCTTAAACTTTATATGTGCGATTTTATAGCGGCATTCATGCGATCTTCGAGATTTTTATATTGATCTGTTGTAGATCCTCTTGGACCTCTTTAAGCCACTCTGTTCCGCATTTACTATTCATAATTATATTGAGTAGTTTCTTCGGTATTCTGGACTGTTTCATTCTGTAGACATGTGCATAGAACTTTGCTCGTCGTTTTCTGATTTCTTCCGTTATCGTATTTGTCTTTTGATACAGTTCATTTCGAGGTCTTTTCATCCAAATACCGTTTCTATTGATTGGCCCGTAGATCTTTCTGAGAATTTTTCGTTCTTGTTTTTCTATTTCTCTAATTCTTGAATGGCCGCCAATAACCATTGTTTCAGCTGCGTAGATTGCTTCTGGAAGATATAATATTATATATATATATATATATATATATATATATATATATATATATATATATATATATATATATATATATATATATATATATATATATATACTTTGCTTAAGTTATGTATTAGCGGTGTTTTTGGACTTTAAAAAGCCTTTGAAACAGTAGACATTGAAATCTTACTTAAAAAGTCAGAGAATATAGGCTTACGGAATGAAGTACTGAACTGGTTCAGGTCATATATGTCTAACAGAGTACAGAGAGTACTGTATAAAAACTGTGTGTCTGAGATATTTATATATATATATATATATATATATATATATATATATATATATATATATATATATATATATATATATAAGCTACCCAAGGCAATTAACGCCCACCTAACTTAAAATATATATTTTAAATATAAATATTTATGATATGGACCCAAGATTATCATGAGAAAATCAACAATATTTTTCTGAATTGAAAGATGATAGTTAAGTGGGGTAATTATTTGAAATTTCCGTGCTAATAAAATCATTTTAAAAACCTTGTTTTGGGCGTTATTAAAAATACTGTTTTTATTAGCACCCGCTTGCAAAATCAGACGCTGTACGCTAAAAAATTAATCTAGTGTTTAAATAATCTAATAAAACATTTATTATATATAATAATTTCTTTATTGGATATAAAGGAATGTAGCAAATCAACATTTAACATAAAAACTTTGACAGTTTTTCACACGCTTCAAGTTACTTGAAACTTCTAATTATAATCATTTTTCATAAAACTTTTTAAGTTCTAACATTAACAATTATAAAAAAACAGCATAGTCACTGTTTATATTTATATAAAAAATATTTTAATGGAACATACATTCGGCGTTATTTAACAACAACGGACAATAGCGCCCTAAGGCTGGGAAAATTATACCCGCCGATGACAGTTATTATCATTAAGCACTTAAGTATTTTCTAATTATACTTAGTAATATGAGATCTGGCGAATCAGTATATAAAAATGAGATCTGGCAAATCAATATATAACACTTAGAAACTTATATCTACTTATTTTCAATAATGATGCACCTACTACTTAATTAAGATGCAATATTTTAAATGTAACATCTAACATCTGATAACTTCTTCTGTCCATGAATTCCCTCTGTTTCTACTAGCAGGGCTAGGTGGAGCCATTTTGATATCCTACAAAACAGAGGTAAATACTTATTTACAACATACTTTGCTCATTGAATGAGCAAGAATTGAAAAATAATTAAGTTGAAATAATATTGACATATTCAGGACATTATTTTGTAATAAATATTTCATTTCACAATGCCGATATTAAACGAGTTATTAGTTTAGAATTGCTAAATAGTTAAATTAGGTACAATTTTTCAAATTTTCAATACGCCCATGGAAGGCCAATAGCGCCCACGTAGGGTAATAGCGCCCAACGGTTTTTTGACTGGGCGTTAATATCCGAGTTCGAGTTCTTCGCCTTCTTTTTCGGTTTTGCATTAAATTATACAAAACCATTCAAAATATGAACAAGATATGAACAATAGCAATCTTCACTACAGGTAAAATGTAAAACTAAACAAAAATGTAAATAAAACAACTGAAAACTTACAATTTTGTGGAAGAATTTTTTACAACAGTGCCGCCTGCGACCGACGTCTATGAAACAAAAAGACGCGTCACTGTTAAGATGGTGACGCGAGAAGCTAGTGCTCGCGATTGGTGTGTCCTATTGGTGTATTCTATGTGTGTGTGAGCCCTCAAGCGCATAGCTCGAATAAAAGTACGTTTTCTGTTGTTCCGGCGTTATTAGAAATAGGGCGTTAATTGCCATACCTACCATATATATATATATATATATATATATATATATATATATATTTCTGTAAACGGAGAAGCCATTGTTCACGATGAACATATCAAGTACTTGGGTATTTATTTAAAATTTAAACTTTCACGCACACGCAGATTATATAACGAGAAAATTTACGAAAAAAGTAGGATTCTTATCACGAATCGGCAAATCTTTGTCTATGAGTACAAAGTTGTCACTCTATAAAGCCATTGCACTTCTTCATTTACAATTCTGTTGTTCCTTATTGTTTAATTTTCCTCAATATCAAATAATTCGATTAGAAAAAAGACAAACTAGGGCTATGAGATCTATATTAAAATGCAATAGATATACAATTCAACGAAAGCGAAAGAATTCAACAATATTGATAAAATATACATGTGTTACGATATTATTATATAGTATACCTGAAACGTATAAATGTAATGTTGAAAATCGAATAATAACGATAGTTAATAATATAATAAGACGAACAAAATTTCAAAATTGAACCCAGGAATTGAAGTAGTAAGCAATTTTGCTTCGGATGCGCTACATAATTTCATTTGTTTTAAAAACTAATATGAACAATTTATTTATCACACATTTTTTCAATTAGAAATGAAAATTTTGCTCCCGATAGTTTCGTTTTCTAGTAACTAGTTAGTAATTAGGCGAGGGGTTTCCAGCTATTAGATCCCGGCTCACTTTGGTGACGTACGGTGTTTCGAGGGAGGTTTTGATATTTATGTATCAAATATATATATATATATATATATATATATATATATATATATATATATATATATATATATATATATGGAGCAACTCAGTGGCTCCAGAGTCGTCGCCAAGTGCACCACTACGTCGAAGCACTCGCCGCCACTGAAGATGTCTCTCGCAGTTAGGGACGAAACGTCTGGAAGAGGAGGAGTTCCAGTTGACCACGGCCAATCAGCCCGGAAGATCATTTCACCATGTTTCACGCGTTTCGTCGTTACAAACGACTTCTTCAGATGCTTACAGAATATTATTCTGTAACTATTGATGCTTACAGAATATTATTCTGTAAACTATGTAGTCAATAAAGTGTAAATCATAAGTTCAAGTGTTTGAATTCAAGTTATATTCAACAACTATAATATCTGAAGGAAAGTTCTCACAAAGAATAATTTGGACTCCATCTTTGAAATTATATTCTGTAACCACATTTGAAACTACTTGTGCTTTTTTACTTCCAGTAGAGTCGTCTAATTTCAACACCGTGATCTTTTGTTGTTTGTCAGCATATAAAAATAATGAAATTAGTATATGTAGGTTTTATTCTTTACATTTGCGGATTTGCGGATGTCTAAGCTGGCAAACGTTTTAAACAACATCATTGGTGCGAGAAACGAAAAGAGCGAACATAACGACTTTCTGGACAGTATTCAGTACGTCGTTTTAGAAAATGACTTCGATAGTTTCTGCCTGCTCTTTTTTTTTCCGTACGAATTTACGAACGGTGGTCCTAATTATGGGATGATGGTCAGTATTGAGTCTTAGTGCCTCTGTAGTACCTTCAATGATGTACACAGAATTTCTTGTACTCAACTGATAACTATTTGAAGCTGCCACTTGTTTTGGTGTCATAAATTTTTGCAAGTTGACGTTTTTTTAATATCGCACTGTGCGCTCTCGGTTGGGGTGGGCAAATCGTCTTGAAAATCGATTATTTTCGTATCAAAAGATGAATTTTCCTAGAAGGATGAATTCGATACATCAAGGGTTACAAAATAATTAGCCTTACGTATTTGTTACTCAGTATTTCTAAGGCGCGATTTTTTATCTTTGCTGGTCTACCCTTCATCCATTCCAACTTAGTGACCAGGTCTGCATGGCCCCCTATACCTCTCCAAAAATATTCTATATTCCTTTATGTTTATCAATTGATGGACATCGGGATGTGCAATGTCGAATCAGTTGTTCGAATATGTATTGTGTTTTGTAAGCATTTCCTGCAAATCTCACCAGACGTGGTATAGGGCCACTAATCTTTTAAAACAATAAGGTGAAGCTTTAGTCCGTATACAGACCTTCTCACAACAAATGATACACTCTTGAATACTTTGATCTGGGATTTCATCAACACTTGAATTCACTCTACGGATGTTTTAAAACAGAACGGCCAGTACTTGCTCATTAGAGGGTTTCGGAATGGTTATTTGATGCTTTTCATCCATTATACTAAAAATATGCCTTTGTTTGAACTGGGTTATCTCACTGACATAACGGAAATAATGCATTGATTTAACGGAAATAATGCGTTCACTGAAAAAACAAGCATGTTATGATGAAATTTTGACACGAAATTTGCTACACTCCGAAATATACAAGTACCGACATGTTTCAAAGCAAGTCAGCACTGGTTACTCTGGTCGTAGGTACATGAAATTTTATTTATAAGCGTTTTAACACCATTCGAAAAAGAGGGTGATTATATGTAGTTCAATATAATCACCCTCTAAAGTCACTGGGAGAGAGGTCCTTACTATAGGTGGGATGGTCTATTTCTGCGAATCCAGTGGCTTTTAAAGCTGGTCGTCCACTAGGTCGGCAACGTTGCGCGGCGCGGCAAAGAACGGCACTCAAACAAATTTAATTCAAAACGGAATAATAATTTTCTTTTAGAATCAAATTTCTCGAGAACGATACGAGCTAGAACAATCTACTTCGATTTATTATTTAGAGCGTACATTTGTGAATAAACGTTTCATTTAATTTTTAAATTTTAAATTTCCAAGGTTATCAGTTTTATAGGAAAAAAGAAAATTTGTTGAAATGATGAACGAAAGGCCTCGTCCATTAGGTCGGTAGAGAGGTGCGGCGCGGCGCGGCGCTGCAACGTTTTTGAATAAGTTACATAGAATTGGAGATAAGCCACGCTGCAACGATTAGCGCGGTCGGGACTCGTTCAGTTCGGATATGTTCGATTATACTCGGCAACATTCGTATCTCCTCCAACCCTTCGAATCGGCAGTAGTTCGACAGGCAAGTGGCCACCCCAACAACAACTCAACAACAATCAAACAACAATCACTGTTCCCGCACTTATTGCAACGTCCTAGGTATGATCTTTTTCACTTATAATAAAGAAAATTCCTTTCGTTACCACTCCAATAATTTCATTTCTATTAACAATTATTTAATATAATAAATCACATTATTTGATCAAATTTGTCAAATGGAGTTTGTGCGCTCAATTTTAGTTTCTCAGAGTGACGACCACGAGGGTAATATTCCTCCTCTGCTACTGCATCAGTCTCACAAATTTTCACTCTTGTGCACAAAACAGAGTTGAAAAATATTCAAACCAGTCCCATCCACAGCCATCACAACGTACCACATCCATTTGTGAATAACCAAACGTATGAAAATAATACAACATATTTCTATGACAACAATAATAGTTTTCAAACTACATTGTAATTATTAGTTTATTACTTTTCCTAATAAAATGTTTGCAATTATTTTTATTTATTTATTTATTGAAAAAAACGTCAATCATTGAAAATTTACAATTGGCATCTACAACTGCCATAAGCACTCTACCACAAAATCCTTTATAGTTATAATACAAGGAACCACTGTGGAATGGTTTGTTAATCACAATGTGTTCACAGTTAGGGAAATTCCATCTGGATGAAAACTCTTGTTCAATCATTTGCCATTTTTTTTTCGGTGGAGCCATATAAATTGGAGAGAGGCGTTTCCAGATTGCATCGCATGTGTCATATACAATTCTACGGACAGATTTTTTTCCCTGTCTCTAACTGAATGAAATCGTCACAAATGAATTCCCAGTCGCCAAAAACCTACAAAAACAATAGAATATTGACCAGTGAAACTAATGAAAATAAAAATAATACAAGTAGAGCAGTTTCTGAAACCAGATAGACGGAAATTTAAAACATTACTTCTCAAGCAAAATTAAGTATTATAAAAACACCGACATCAATATTGAATAGGTTATCGCATTGCACAAATCCCAAAAATCATGAAAATCAACGAACTCAATATATATTTATCGTTTGTATATATATACAAACGATAAATTTACACAAATATAAAATTTAATGCGTAATTAAATAGTAATAAACTTGAAAAAACAGTTTTTGAAATTATTGTTCAATCCTTTTTGTCTCTGTTCTTAATTAACGTATTTTTTGTTTTTATCTATAACAATTTTCCAATCAAGGAAGTAAGCTCAAATAAACGAGTTCGTTTTTAACCAAATAAATTTTCATAGGGTCCAAGCTTTAGAGTAAAAAAATTGTATAAGTTGTTAAGTTCTTGAAATTATTTCAGTTTATTTTGTATATTTACCTGAGACATGTACCAAGACGTTCTTCACTGGATATTGCTGGACGTAATGTTGTGTTTCGTTTATCTATATCTGGCCTGATTAGAGAAAGGCGTTCGTAGAACTTATTAGGTGACATTCGGAAGTATTTGAAAATTTTTTCTCGTCTCTCAGGAGATTTGGGAAAAGATGATGAAATTCTCCAAAGGTTAGCCTTTTTGAATTAATTTCATGAATCCACATCTTACGCCGTTTCAATTTTTTTCCTCTTCCTCTTCTTCAATTAACGCTGCAAGGAAAAACATTTCTTCATCGCTATCCGTATCCATTTTGAGCTCTGTCAAACCAAAACTGAGTACGTTCACTAAAATGTAGGAAGGAACGACCAGAGAGACGGCGCCGCGCCGCGCCGCGCACTAATGGACGAGGCTCCTCATGCAACGTCTGCATGGCCGCGCCACGTTCCGACCTAGTGAACGACCAGCTTAAGAGATCTCTCGAAACGCGAGCGGTGTGAACGGGCGCGTTATCTTGCAGAAACAACACACCGCGCGCCAGCTTAAAAAATAGTCGCCATAATCTTAGAGGCGATCTTTCAATCTTTTCCACTTTAAACTTCTTTGGTGGGCTTTCTTCCTTTTTAATCCTCTTCAAATCCTCTTGTTTGGACTCCGGATCATACTAAAGGACCCAGGTTTCGACTACTGTCACAATGCTGTTACAAATTTCGTCCAAATCGTTCTGACACAACTCCAAAAAAATCCTTGTTTGTCGTTGTGGTGTGAACGAACATTCGTGGTACCCAACGCGCACTAATTTTTCTCATGTGTAAAATTTGATGTAAAATTTCTCCTATTCGCTCTTTTCTAATCGGTAACTCTTCATCTGCCTGTCACAATTATTTAATTTTTCGATCGGCCAATACTAATTCTTCAACTTTTTGAACATTATCTTCGGTCACTACTGTCACGTTGGGGCCCGGGCGGGGGTCGCCTTGACAGCTCTCTCTTCCTTGTTTAAAAAGTCGAGCCTATTTTTTTACCATTGAATATGATGGCGCGGAATCCTGAAGAACCGATGACATTTCTTCAAGAATGTCTTACTGCGAGTGTCCTTTTTTTACAAGGAATTTAATTACTGCGCCGTGGTTAAAATTGCGAGAATTTTCAGTTTCGGTTGACATGGTATTATTTCTTGTTCCAGGTTTGAAGTGTAAATGAACCAAACTGAACAAATGGGTTTTATTTATACCATCAATTAGTGCCGCAAGTTGTGCTATCAGTAACGAGATCATACCTTTTCGTTAGGTACCTTAGCGAACTTATCAGCCGCCCCTCGTATATATATATATATATATATATATATATATATATATATATATATATATATATATATATATATTTCTAGAATCACGAATTGATTTTTGAAAATTACAAATCTAAAATCATGCTTTCACTGATACCGACTAACAATCACTTAGGGTTTCCTTTGCCATCTTCGTCGGTCGAAGCCTATTTATGCAAAGTGTGTATTTCAAAGTCTACTTGTGAAAATCTATCAGCTTTGTATTTCGAATCACTTGAGCAGCTTCGGTTTTTCTATTTTTCATAAAATCGCTAGTTTCTCAGCAACATACCAACGATTGATGGCTATATGTGGTATATGAACTCGTATTATTTAAATTTTTTTCCACAGTGAATGAAATGCGAGAAAGCTTAAAAAATGCCTAGTTTATTTGTACTTGGTATAAATTGGTTTTATTCCGTATTTAACGTTCGGTGTTATTGTAAGATTGTTCATTCAATACTAGTCATTTGAAATTGTTGCATCCTGAAGTTGAAAGTTTGAACGAAGCCTGGATCATAAGGTATTTAACAGGATTATCGAACATAACTGAAAACGTACAATATGCCAGATTTATTTAAAACCTGATGCTCTTTGAATGCACTTTCTAATTGGATTGTATATGTCGATGCAAATTTGCGAAAGTTCATGTCTCATTTCTAAATTCAATGAAATATAGAAGTTCAACCATTTTAACCATCAATTGCTATACAATTGAATAATTGTTTATACAATTAAACTGTGTATCTATCTATATTATATTTCGTTATCTCTTATATATATATATATATATAAAAAAGAGCAAGGTTTATCAGGTATGAAAATGGAGTGAAGAAATTTATGGTATTTACCTAAGATTTACATTGCTTGTTTTTGTAACAGCAAATTAGCTTGAAACATATGTAAACGGCTGTTACAAAAAAAAAGCAACGTATATCTCAGGTAAATATCGTGAATTTCTTCTTATATATATATATATATATATATATATATATATATATATATATATATATATATATATATATATATATATAATATAATATATATATATATATATATATATATATATATATATATATATATGATATATATATATTTGAATTCCATATATATATATATATATTATATCATATATATATATATATATATATATATATATATATATATATATATATATATATATATATATATATATATATATATATAAAGCGAATGATGTTGTTTTCGTGGGTTTTGTGTATACTTCTCTGGCGTCATACATTTCATATATATATATATATATATATATTTTATTTGAGAAAATGAACACTAGAACATTCATTCGAAAAATTCAAATTAACCAAAAGAATGTTATAGTAGAGCTAGATATGTGAACGTGTACGATATGATGTCTCCATTATCCTTCTAGGAATAAATAATAGAGAAATATTGAAATCGATGCTACACTTGATGAAAGTGCGAGACATATGTTTCGTTCTTCAAGGAACTTGTCAGTCGCACCACGTCCATCGTAGTGAGGCGACGATTTTAGTCTCTAATCGTCTTATTGTGACTCAATAATAATCTGAAAGATGTCTTCTACTGTTTTCTATAGATGGAATTATGGAGTATTAATTACTCTACTATAGTTCACTTGGAGTCACAAGCAGATGCTTGGAGATTGAAATCGTTGCCTCTTTTCGATGCACGTCGTGCGACTGACGAGTTCCTTACAGAACGAAACATATGTCCTGCATTGCAATTAGGTGTGGCATCGATTTCAATATTTCTCTAACATTAATCCCTCGAAGGATAATGGAGACATCACATCGTACACGTTTACATATACTACTATATATGTACTATATATACATATACATATACTACTTTATATGTACTATATATACATATACATATACTACTATATACTACTACTACATATACACGTTCACATGCTCTACTATAACATTCTTCTGATTAATTTGACTTTTTCGAATTAATGTTCTAGTGTTCATTGTCTCAAATATTTCATTCAAAGTCATAAGCACAAAAACTTCATTTCCTATATATATATATATATATATATATATATATATATATATATATATATATTGAAAATATATTCTTATATACTCTTCAATCTCACACATACAAGATGTATACCTGCGATTTACCTCTCGTTCAAAATATAAGTGACTGCTAAGCGAGCACTGAATGTTAATGAATTGTACCACACCACAGTTAGCTACAATGGAGATGGAGTGGGTTATTCGAGTAAGAAACATTTAATGCGAGACGCCAGAGGTTTGAAAGTTCTCGGTACAATTCAATTGGTTTTCTGGTGGATCAAGCAACAACTCCACCATATCTAACAGTTCTTAATCTTAGTTCCCCCTAACAGTTATATCCACTTGGTTCATAAATGAATATATGAAATATATATATATATATATATATATATATATATATATATATATATATATATATATATATATATATATTAAATATAAAGGGAAATTAATAATTGAAATGCAAAAAACAAAAAATCAAAAGAAAAGAAAGATAAAAATTAATTCTCTCTTTGCTAAGAGGACTTAATCGTCACAACAAAAAAATATATAACGAATGTTTAAATAAAGAGGAACCTTCAGCATGTAAATCAATAAAATAAAAATAAAATCAAATATCAATTGTCTCTTCCAAACAATGTACTTTAATACTCTTAGCACACCAAACGTACTCAAACTTCCAGCCTCAGGCTCAAAGATCTTCTACCAAACCTTCTCCAAATGGTGATTCTCAATAATTCCAGTACTCAAAATCAAAACGGAGAAATCCAAAAGCAAACGTAAAAGTAAAAATAAAAATCAAAATGAAAACCCTGAAACAAAAGCCTCCATCAAAAAATCAATCCAAACTAAACTGAAAATACCTGGACTTACGCAAAGACGTAGTGTGCGGTTTACCGTGTATCAAGAGCACATGCTTTGATCCCCTGAAGGGTACTTCTTCTGTTCACAATTTCCAAATAACTAACAATGTCAGAAGAATTTAACGATCATCAAATTATCCCCTATACTAGATACTTATTCTTTGCAAACAAAGCTAAATTCCACAAAAGAAAAAGTATATAATTGATGAAGGTCTTTACACGCCTCCTCTCTCAATGATAATTAATATATGATCATTTTTCCCGAAAAAAAAAATACCAACCAACTTTTTAAAGTCAGGTTAACTTCCATCGTCTTACAAACATCACAACATAACAATCAGACCTACTTAACGGTAGGACGTAAGAGTACCAACCTTAACCTAACAAAACTAAACTCACTCCTCTCACCTTTTCTGACGAAAAGATATGAGACTAAACAAAATTATAACGTTATGACCTCCCAAAAACGCTTCATCCTCTCTGAATGGTTCTTTTCCGTTCATCTGTACATTTTTATTCCAGATTGACGATTTGAGTTTTGCTCAAACTTCGCATGTGCGATTTTATAGCGACGTTCAGTGCGATGTTCGAAATTTTTTATATTGATCTGTTGTAAATCTGTTTCTTTAATAGATCTTTTTTAGCCATTCTGTTCTTCATTTACTCTTCATAATTATATCGAGTTGTTTCTTCGGTATTATGGACTGTTTCATTCTGTAGACATGTGCATAGAACTTTGCTCGTTATTTTTCTGATTTTTTCCTTTATCGTATTTATTTGTGCTAAAGTTCATTCTGAGTTCTTTTCATCCACTTGACGTTTCTATTGATTGGCCCGTAAATCTTTCTGAGAATTTTCCGTTCTTGTTTTTTTTCTCTCTTATTCTTGAATGACCGTCAATAACCATTGTTTCAGATGCGTATATTGCTTCTGGAAGAATCGTTGTGTTAAAATGCCCCAATTTGGCGCCTCTCGAAATGCACTTCTAATTGTTATAGTAAGCCCATCTAGCTTGTAGGTTCTATGGAGCTTAACAATTCTCTGTTCTGAGAAGATGTATTTGATATATATAGATATATATATATATATATATATATATATATATATATATATATATATATATATATATATATATATATATATATATATATATATATATATATATATATATATATATATATATATATATATATATATATATATATATATATATATATATATATATATATATATATATATATATATATATATATATATATATATATATATATATATATATATATATATATATATATATATATATATATATATATATATATATATATATATATATATATATATATATATATATATATATATATATATATATATATATATATATATATATATCGAAATATTTCAAATAAAACTCTCAGGGAGCTGTCTATTTCGATTAAGAGTTTCAGTATTCACTAGTATTGAATGATTTGTGAATCTTGAAACTATATATATATATATATATTTCTTGAAATTGATTTATTGCCTGTTCAAGATATTTTATTTTGAAAGTTTTTAGCAATAACAGGCTTTTTTTTGATATGAAAAACTTTATTTTTATTAGTTTTGACAAAGTTGTAATATAACAACGAATCGTCAACAAAAATAAACTTTTTCATATCAAAATAAGCCTGTTATTGCTAAAAACTTTCAATATATATATATATATATATATATATATATATATATATATTTCTTGAAATTGATTTATTATATATATATATATATATATATATATATATATATATATATATATATATATATATATATATGCATATGTTTATATGTTCCATAAAATATTGCGATCAAAAAAAAAAGTAACAAGACCATAAACTTCTAGTCTCGATTTTAATGTTCTCTGTCTGAAAAATATGGTACGTCATTTTTAATTATCAAGTGGTTGAGTTTGATCAACAATAATAAATAGATTCCAACTTATATCTTTCGAAAATGAAAATTTGAATGAAGGGCAAAAATGGTACTTGTATAAATTGATTATTGCAATTTATACAAGTATAAATATAGCAATTTTTTTATGTTTATTCACTCAGGAAGAGTGAGAATCATGTTAACCTGTAAGGAACAACTAAAAGGTTTATTTGGAAAATTCACACTGTCATTTGTTGTCAAATTGAAAATTTTTGACTTGATGGCGCTTGGTGAACTGTTATATCATTAAAAATAATGGTTAGATTAATAACTTGAAAATCTTGTTTCAAGTTTCAGTCAAACTATTTGTAAGTGTCTTTTTTTTGGTGTTTCATGTAGTAAAGATGCTCTTTTTCCTCTGATCTATGAAACGCTCTCTACAACACGTAGTCGAATGTTTTCCTCGATTTTCACATGTATTCCAAAAATTTAATTTCGTCGTTGCATAGCTGTTTAAAAAGATGATGATATTCGTCAAGTTTTTGCGGCGATTGACTGAATGAATTCCCCATCTTTCTAACTGTTGCGCAAATGTAAAACTCATCTGGTAAGTAAATTGTTACTGGAAAGAAATAATTATACTTCATCATTCGAATTAATTTCTGATACTGAGGGCTTCCCATATCATCTAGCAATATATCCGCGTGTATCGTACTCGTTACTTTACGGTTACTGTAATGTTTAGTGGTTTGTCATTAATTATTTGAATGCAGTGAAACTTTGAGCCCACTGTACATATTAACTATTGGATCACTGATGCTTGTCACATTTTCCTTAAAAATGTTTTCTTAATCCTCTTCTATTTTTTGATTGGGTTGAGATTTGGTGCATTTTCGAGCACATTCAGTGAGTTTTCTAAAAGAAAGAAAGTCAGTTAGTTTTCCACTTCATGATAAGGTGGCGAGTTGTGTTTGAAGGAAACTACACGACTTGAGAGAACATTTCTTATATACTAGCCCAGTTATATCGTTTCTTCTACGACGTGTACATGCGAACTTCTTTCTGCAGGGCGACATGCTGAAATTCGGAGATCTTGTGAATTCTTGACATTAAAAACTTGCATTATTTCTGTAACAACCCTGTGACAGAAATAATGCAAGTGACATTTTTTGACAAGTCCCTCTGCGTGCAATCTTTGAAGTCAAATTTATATTTTCGTGAGGTTTTGTTTGAACAGTCCATTGTCTCCCTGGAAAATTCAGACATGAATGCTATTTTTTTTGGAATCATTTTTTGGAGATCATTAAAATCACCGTAAAAAAGTTTTTTCTTCCGTAACATTGGCCAAAGATTGTTAAGTTCATACTTGAATATGGAACCATCTAGTACAAAAACAGTTTGAAACGAGCTTAAAAGATATAAGAATATGCATTAGGGGACATTTTGACTTGATGCTTCAGAAGTACTTGGTACTGACAGAAGTACTTAGGAAATGGGACGTTAAGGCCTTAACCGTTTTGCCGATTTATTTTCTACAAATGAATTTGTAATCGTTTATACACATACATATTCTATATACACTTATCTATTATTTATCGAAAGTTCACTTTCGGTGTTGAAAATTTATCGTTCAATGTTTGAAAAGCATTAACGATAACAAAAATGTTCAGACATCACAAACAGTGACAGAGTCACAAACAGTGACGAAAACTGAAGTATCTCTGACGCTATCAAGAAAGTCTCATTGGTGTTGTCGGAATAATGTTGAGTGTATAAAACATTGTTTGACTAAACACTGTTAGTCAACTGTAGGTGACTGTTAGTATTGTGAAACTGGTAATTGCCAAAATTGAAGCTATATGATAGGTTAGGTTTGGTCCAGATTTCTTCTTAGAAATGAAGCATGTAAACACTTATGACTCTTAAATGATATCGGAATTAAAATAAACAATGAATCCTTTCAAACTGTGGAAAATTTGGATGTTGAGGGCTTTTACTTGAATATGAATACATTTTAATTGAATGTGAATACATTTCAGCAATAAAATAAAAAGAAAAACTCTTTTCTTTCATATTTGAGACTTTCAAAGAGTAAACAACACGCGTTGTAAAGGAACTGACGTCAGAATCAATATTTTCAGTCATCAAGTATTTTAATGAATTATGGTGTGTATAAACATACAGAATGAGTGTATATAGAATGTTATCCATATATATATATATATATATATATATATATATATATATATATATATATATATATATATATATATATATATATATATATATATATATATATATATATATATATATATATATCGTCGTATTATTTCAACCGTACAATTTATGAAAATTAAATGTTTGGATATCAGGATAGCGGTTTGTGTAAAAATAATTTGTTTTGATAGCCGAAATATTGAGTGTATAGGAAAATAAAGTATTTCACACAAACCGCTATCCTGATATCCAAACATTTAATTTTTATATATATATATATATATATATATATATATATATATATATGTTATATTGTTATGATTATATTGTTATGATATTATTTATCAAAGTTTTATTGTTATAATTATTTGAATTAATTTTCTAAAGAATTTTGAATTTTATTGAATTTTAATTTAGTTGACTCTCTTTCTCAGGGTGGATTCTTCTTTTAATTGAAATCTTAAATTTTTGTAAATAATATTTCTGATTAATTTTTAAACATACTAACTTTAATTACAACAAGAAATAAAAATTTGAACAAACTCTTAAACTTCTTACAACTAAAATAAACTTAAGATCTAATTTGAAATGGCCTTTTTTATTCGATATTAATTTTATAGTTAATTGAGGTACTTTTTTTCTTCGAGCTCTCTTCTCTTTTCTTCTAAGATTCCAGACTTGTTGCTTATACTAATTTTCATAAATCTTTATATTTCAGCTCCAATTTTATTTTCCAATATTTTATTTCCGCTCCGATTTCTTTTCAACTTCTCTTCGAAACTTTTCTATACTTCTTATAAATTTGTTATACTTATATTTTCCAAATTATTTTTCATTTATCTATTTATTCTTACAAATTTTTTTTCCAATTTTTCAACTCAACTTCTAAAACTTTATTCTTGGCGTCCCTCTATCGATTGTTCTCTAATTCCTCTTGATTCTTAGTCTGATATATTTCAAAGCAATCTCTGATGTCTAATTCTCGAATTTCGTGCCTAAAGTTGATTTCTGTGATTCTCATCTATTTTAATCTGATATTATCTATGGTCTGCTTCTGTCTCCGAACGTTCGAACTTCATATTTGAGGTTATATTATGATTTTACATATGTCAACAATTTTCATACTTATAAAAAGAAATCATGTATACAATATTTTCGAATATTTCAAATAATCATTAATATAAATTTATCATTTTGGAAAGGTGAAATATATTTAAATTATGTTTATTATAAATATTTCAATTTTCAGGTTACTATTAAAAGTTAACTATTCTTTACTATTGATTTGATAATTGGATCGATTTTTGAAATGGATTTTACAATTACATTATATGAATACTCTTAAGTGACAAGAAATGAGTTATACAAGTTATACATAATTATAAAGAATCAACATAAATGAACATTACAAACCTAACTAAATACAAGTGACGTTATTAAAATGTTTTGTGTTGAAAAGTGAATAATAAAAATTATAGATTATCAACTTTTGAAACAAATTTAACTACATAAACATATTATTTTAAATAGAATTACCTATATCTACAAAACTGTATGTATGTTTAAAATCTTTCATAATAAAGTAAAAAGTATGAAATATGATTTTGTCGAAACAATCAATTTAACATGTTAGAAGCATCACCTTGAGAAAAATTGAACTTAATTTATTTCTAGATCATTATAAAGATTGCATAAAAATTTACCATAACAATTCCCCTAAATTTTGTTTTTATTTTATATAAAAATTGTAAATTTTTCTAGAAAAGAAAAAACAAATTTACATTTTTCAATTTGAAAATATTCTCGACATTAATTATATTTATCTTTCATTGTTTATAGAATATCTGTCAAATAACTTCTTCAAATGTTTTACATTCATCATACATAATCATTTCCTTTAATAATTCATAACTACATTTTCATCATCATACATTACATTAATTGAATATTACATTCATATATGTTTCTTTTACATACATCATTTCATACATTGATATTTTATAAGTTCTCTTTCATATTGTAATATCTATTTAAATATTAAGTTCCCAAATTATCCATATATTTATTACTTATATTTTCTTATCTTTATTTCAAATGTTCTGCATCTTTATTTATAAAGTTGATCAAAGAACTTAGTTTTCTATTTGCATTCACTTAGTTGTATACCTTCTGACCTGTTCTTATAAAAAAACGGCTTTCCATCTTTTGCACATTCTATCATGTTCTTTTTATTAACTTGTATGTGACAGCATATATGTACAGTATAGTGTACTTCTGATACATATGTGTATATATTGAACTCAGTATTTTATCATATCATCTGAATTTTAATTCTCATTCAATCTACAGATTCCATTTCTCTTATCTTCAATTCTTATTTACATGATAGGATAGATTTCCGCATTCGTTATTTTTATTCAATTACTTTCTTATTTATATTTTTCATCATCATATTCTATTTATTCTTTATTCATTGCCGCTTGTCCCCTATTTTGGTAGACATATATTTATCATTTCTTTTTCATATATCAGTTTATTTATATTAGTATTTCATTTTCTTTTTCTATTCCCATCGTTATAAATTCCAATTTCTATATTTAATTTACTTTTTCTTCTACTATGAATCTGATTTTGAGTTCTTAATGTTCAATATATCAATTCCTGTCTATTATTATTATTTTTTTTAAATTCTATTTTAGTAAATGTCTTTTTTTTATCATCATATTATATATGGTTCTGTTGTTATTTATTATCATTTATATTTCTATCACATTTAATACTTATTCTTTATTACCATGGATAATTCAGTACTTAAACCTTCTATTTCTAATGATTATTTATAACAAATTATATTTTTATAAGTAATATCAATTAATTTCACTTCAATTCTATCTTTAATGAATAAAATATTTCAATTCGTTCATTCCTTTTCAATTGCCAGTTTTCTATCCATTCATCCTGCAATATATAATTTAAAAACTTATTTACCTCTTTCATCCTCCCTTAATTTTATGACAGCAATACTAAAACTAACATTCATTGCTAAATCACTTGCATATCTATTTTTATTATAATATTCATATAAACAATCAATTTAACAAGTTAGAAGCATCACCTTGAGAAAAATTGAACTTAATTTATTTCTAGATCATTATAAAGTTTGCATAAAAATTTACCATAACAATATATATATATATATATATATATATATATATATATATATATATATATATATATATATATATATATATATAATATTTGATGAGGAAAAAAATTAAAATGAAATTGAAGATTTTCGGCATATCCCGCAGATTGGTAGCAGCCGTTGACACGTGTTTCGAGCTTATTGGCTTTCCCCAGAACAGCGTAGCCAAGTTATAGTTGTAGGAACCTGGAGGTGAACTAGGGGTTACAACTAGAACTTGGCTACGCCGTTCTGAGGAGAGCCAATAAGCTCGAAACACGTGTCAATGGCTGCTACCAATCTGCGGAATATGCCGATAATCTTCAATTCCATTTTAATTTTTTTCCGCATCAAATATTATTCATATATTTATCAACGTCTCGGCTTAGAGCATCCTTTGAAGGATAAATATTCACCTCACGGGCAAAGCAGTTTCCAAATTTGCCAGTCCAGAAAGAACAAACGCGTAGCCTAAAATGTTGCGACTTCCTTCAGAGCTTGTCTGTTTTTCTTAGTTTTTCTTCTTGTGTTTTTCACCTCCAGGTTCCTACAACTGAAACTTCGCTACGGCGTTCTGAGGAGAGCCAATAAACTCGAAACACGTGTCAACAGCTGCTACCAATCTGCGGGATATGCCGATAATCTTCAATTTCATTATATATATATATATATATATATATATATATATATATATATATATATATATATATATATATATATATATATATATATATATATATATATATACACACGCAATAAAATTCAAATCGCCAGTTTGAGAATAATTTCCGTTTTCATGCGAAACGTTAAACCTAAGCTTGAATCTTAAAACTCAGGCACTTTCATCCACTTCCTAGAAAGATTAATATGTGTTACTTCTCTTTCAGATTGACTGGCGAGACCCTTGGCTGATAGGTCTTATAACCTTTCACGTAGCTATATTCATGATGACCACACTAACCAAAAACCATGGGAATTTCCAAGCATTTCTTTTTTTATTTTTATGTAAGTTGATATCCATTGTATTATAATGTCATATTATTCGTTATCATGTATATATATATATATATATATATATATATATATATATATATATATATATATATATATATATATATATATATATATATATAATATATATATATATCTGGAGTAGAGTAGACAGATGAACGGAAGAAAGAGCATTAAGAGAGGATGAAGCGTTTTTGGGAGGCAAAAAGATGAAGCAAAATTCAATGATTGCAAATTCAAGTTCAGTCGCTGTCCTCATGGGGAACAATCGTTATAATAATAATATATATATATATATATATATATATATATATATATATATATATATATATATTTTGACTATATACTATATACTATATATCTAATATATATATATATATATATATATATATATATATATATATATATATATATATATATATATATATATATATATATATATATATATATATATATATATAAATACTGAGACTCTTAATCGAAATATTTCAAATAAAACTCTCAGGGAGCTGTCTACACAAATGTTGTCAACGAGAACGAACCCATCACTTTCGAGAGTGAATATTAAGAGCGTTTCGAAAAATTCATCGATCTTGTTGAATGATAATAGGATACAATTGTTTCATCATTATTATGAATCATCAGTCCATATTTAATCTATCAATCAAGAATCGATGACTTTCAAAACGAACATAGGTCCCATACCAAATTAAGAGAAGTTCTAGAGAGTGAAATACTCACGTAGGCTCCCTCTATCGGCGAAAGGACGTATAAACACTCCCTAGCGTTCAAGATTCCTACTCATGACAACAAGAGTGCGAGTGGAAGGCTTTGTAGATATTTCATTCGAACACAACAGAAAATTGTCTGAAATGTGTACGAATGATCCCATGCCTAATCGCTCCAGATCACGCCCAGGCGGGCAAAAGTGTAGCTAGTTCAAAGATGTCTGTAGAATCTCTCTTAATTTGGTATAGGACCTATGTTAGTTTTGAAAGTCATCGATTCTTGATTGATAGATTAAATATGGACTGATGATTCATAATAATGATGAAACAATTGTATGCTATTATCATTCAACAAGATCGATGAATTTTTCGAAACGCTCTTAATATTCACTCTCGAAAGTGATGGGTTCGTTCTCGTTGACAACATTTGTGTAGACAGCTACCTGAGAGTTTTATTTGAAATATTTCGATTAAGATCTCAATTTACTAGTATTGAATTACTCATATATATATATATATATATATATATATATTGACTTTTTACTAATACTATTTCTTGCATAATCCATCAGTCTCAGTACAACTTATGCATGATTTCATACATTTATTTATACTTAATACTATTTGTTTTGAAGCTTTTTACGCTATCATGCCAAGAGGCGGCCGCGCCGCGCGTCTTATCTCCGGATCAGGCATCATAAAGGTTTTTAAACGATGTTACTAGAAATGATTAAAAAACGCAATTTTTCAATGAAATGTAAAATCCACAGTCGTTTACTAATTGTAATCGACCTTTGACTATACAACTTAGGCTGGAACTGTTCGGTATTGTTAGAAAAAGCAGGTTATAGAAGTAGTGAGGTCGAGAAAGAGGTTTCTATATCAATAGAAGATATTGGAATTAGAAAATTTGGAATAACGCTTAAAATGTAGATCTGATCTAAGTGATATGATGAAGAAAAAGTCATTCATTGACTTGACATGAAGAAAAGTCAGCAATTAACGATTTAGGGCACTATGTAGCTTCTTTGAGTCAAAGGGAAGAGGCACTGCAAGTGTTCAATTATATTGTTACTTTTATAATTGTTAATGCAAATTCGCTTTATCAAACCTAAATAATTGGATACTTCCTAAAATCTAATGATAAATACACTATTATATAACGTAATTTAAAAAATACATGCACACCTATGCTTCCTGATAAAGCTATATACATTATACAATAACTTGCTCGCTACTTCTTTATCATTCTGCTGTAGGTATATCTGACGCAGCCACCTAGCTTAATTAGCCGTTTGATTAACAGCCTAGTGTCTTTACTAAACAGCGCCATTCGACTATTAGCTTGAATAATGTTCAGCCATTTAATTAAACACCTAGATGATTGCCTAGGCAAATGACTAGGACCTATGACGTATAATTACTTGCCTAGCCAATATAGAGGTTAGGCTTAGCGAGGGTCAGCTGAAGCTATACACAGTAACTGTGATAATAATGATAATAATTTGAAAATCATAATTAAATATAATGAAAATTTCTGGTCAAATATCACTTGTGTATTTTGCCATAACGACCCCGATTGGAGCGCATAAATATGAAACTCCTGCAATAATGTTATGCAACATGAGGAATAATGGTGGGTAAAGAGGGTTATCCATCCAAAGTGGTGTGTATTATGTGTCAGGTTGAACAGTTGATAAATTTAGCGAGTCCAAGCACACAAAGATTTATCGTGCAACCGAGAAAAATTACTGACTGATACTTCGTACGAAAAATAGACTCTCAGATATGAAAAATATTCAAGGGAAAATTGTTGATATAAGAAACGGCTTCATAAAGTTGAAACCGCGTAGGGTAGAGGCACCACTTCTAGCCGCATTGAAAACTTTTCAATTATTTTTCTATCAGAAAAAAATGCAAGATTTTGACAAAACATTTGTGCTGAATGAAATGAAAATTTTGAAATATGCTCATAAAATGATTGCATAACGAAATATCAGTATAAATTAATATAAATAGATATTAAATAAAAAAGAACCGTTACTCAGTAGTTCATGAATTACAGTGGCCAATGTGGGGTAAAGCTATAAATGTTGCTCCTCTATGCTTTTATTAAAACATGGTTTTCACGGCAAGAATTGCACTCAGAAACAGACTATAGCGATGAAATTTCAGAAAATATTATTTCTTTGGAAGAGGATGTCGCAGTCGCCTTTCGGTGACCATTGATTCCAAAAATTTTACTTAAGTACTTCTGAATTGTGCGATTGACCCAAACAGTTTTGATTTTACGAATTATGTTATTAAAATTTCTTGAAATGATCAGAGTTTTTAACGATCTTTTATTGGAAATTATAAATAACATAATGTCAATTATATCTAGAAGATAGGTAGGTACTCGTTTTGTTTAACACTTCTCAGTATGAAAAATATTACAATCAAAAAAATATTTGTTGAGTACTCATTATTAGCCGAGTACTGATAGCTATTTTCATTCAGACGTGAATTGATATATTTCCAGAAATAGTTGTATTATCTTAACCAAGTTTAAAAAATTTCAAAATTCATCAATTTATCGTAACACTCCTCAGAAAGATTAAGACTTGCAAATATGACCAGATTCTCTTTCCGCAAATGTAATATTATCATATGTTTTTTTTTCTTCAACGATCTGTAACCTTTCCTTTCAATAACACTACTGATATGAGAAGCCAGTGACCGGTCAATTCCTCATTGTATTTAAATTTTCTGTAATTAAAATATTTATAGATTTGGTTTTATCGATTCAATTAAATGTTGAAATTATAAAGAATGAATACCATGTAAATTTAGTTAATCGTTCGCACATATATATTTAATTCAATGGCAAATTAAAAAATCTATTTGTTTCTTATTGCTTAATAATATGAATGCATAGTAGAATTTGAAGACATTATTATACATATAATATAATTGGGCTATTCATGCTGTTCTTTTTCTGTTGTTCAAGTTCAATTTATTCCCACTGTTATTTTTGTGAGATTTTATCAAGAGCTTCAGTTTTCATATGGAACACAGAAAGCCTGAAATAATGAAGCCCAATAAAAACTACCAAAATATATTCTACATTCTGTTATATGCTTCAGTATATTGATTGGGAGTAATTGTAAAAACCTTTATATGTCTCTGGAACTTCTTCTAATATAACTAGTTATCATTCGAGTGTTCATTACACTTCACTCGTTTTACTGTTCACTTGATGAACAGTAAAACGATTAGTCTGAAAAATTCGAACAAATATTATGATGAGTAAATACTTAAATCAAACTGGAATAGAATTTATTCGGTATTTATAATGTGTCTAGATGAAATTGAATGGATATTATCATCCATTTTGAATTCGGCAAATACTAACTGAAAATATAAAAATAAAAGACATAAATTAAGGGAACGTTTACAAATTACGTAAGGCTATTTTTTGCCCCCCTCACCCATATAAGGACATGTAAGGTTAGGAGATATCCACGTAAGAATCGGGTATGAAAAATAGAGAAGGCAATTTAATGCACATCAAAACGTTCTAACGTAATGACGTTGTATGAAAAGTAAATAACTAATTTATGTATGTTTTATAGTTTATTATGAGTACTTTATTTGAAAAAATCTAAAATAAAACTTGAAGGATTGAAAATTATCAACCTAGATAATAACTTATCAGCATCTGTCGCAAAAGGGTTTGTTAACCAATCTAACAAACACTTACAACTTGGACACCATTTGATTCATCGACTTGCTGCTCCTCATGTGGAATTACTTCTACTTCATCACTATCTACCCATTCAGTATGTTTATTGAATTTTGAATCCTCAAATACACACATGATGTCATTCTTTTTTTTAAATATTGATTTTGAATCAATTATCCTTTTTTTTCGATCTTTTATTTTATGACCCAGTAATTTCATGTGTGAAGTCACTTCTTTTTTTTTTTTGATGCAGAATACATTCCACAAATAGTGCACACTCTGTTATTTATTCGATCTCTGATTGTTGGACAGTAATAATCATACGGAATTTCTTTATATGGTTGGTAATTGATCGACCAGTTCAGAGATAATCTTTGAAGCAGCGGTAGATATATTTGCATTTCTTCATTATTAGTTAGTGGCTGCGCTTGCAAAAAAAAATACTGATACTGATAATAACTAGTATAGAAAGCATCAAGTTCCATTCAAAGCTTCACGTGCTGTTCTTTGAAATCGAGATGATATACGAGACAATTTGAAATCGCACAAAGTCAGCAGGTAAAATAGCATTTTTAACATACTCTTTACGTAAATATGATGATATATATCCTCCTTCCCTCATGTCAGGTTTCATAGGGGATTGTCAACCTCACCCACCTCTCAATAGGACTTACCTAAGCGTAACGCTAAATTCAATATGCTCGTTGTGTTTGTGCGGATCAGAGGGAATGCCACACTTTCAATAAATATCGTGATACATTTCACGATAATGTTTGAAAAGAATCTAGACTACTGGACACTTACATTTATCCTTGTTTTTTCATAGGGCGTAATTTAATTGTTGAAACGTTTGTGAGAGCTCATCACTCAACTCTGTTTGTGGGGTTTCAGCCTTTGTGCCGCGATCTCTATATTGGAAAAAGGGTTGCTATTATTAACATAAATATGAGAATATTTCGCATTCAATCTATATAACTTTTTCAATTTGGAAATAAAAAATTATCAATAAAAATATGAGGAAATTTCGCAACAAATCTGCTCTTTTGTTATTTATTATTTTACGACAAAATGACCAATATTGTAGAAGGACTTTTGATGAATAATTTTACCTATAAGTTTTTCGATTTCGTGCATTTATGGGGGTTTCAGACCGCTCCAAAGTCGACCAGGTTCTTACTGCTCCTAAAAATCCGGTGACAACAAAAGTCTGCCTTACTTTTAGATAATTTATTATAGTTATTATTTATACGTGGTAGCTCTAGTAGGCGTAATCCATGGACAACCTCAAGGTGAGATAATCTTGGATATAATTATAAATTTCAAAAATTATTTTCTCTCTCTTTCGAGTTATTTTGGAATGTTCAGGGTTCGTGTTCAGGATCTCATTCACTGTCGAAAGAGAAGGTTTGGGGGAAGTACAGGAGTTAAAATTGGATTCATCGTTTCTAATTCATCATAGAATTTTTTTCTTCATTAATTTTGATTTCATGATACGAGTAGTGTTGCAGGTTTTTTCAGAACAATTTGGGCACACTGCATAGTATTTCAAACCTGCTCTACTGGAATCGCACATACTTTCACAATTGCCTTCGCACCTGCAGAAGTTAAATTTGTCACTGTTATTTTTACAGTCACCGTGTTTATTTTCACGCCTTCATCGTTTCCAGTACAATTGCTTCCTACAATATTTCCGATACATCTACAATCTTTCTCGAACATCGTCAGTGTTGGAACCATTGGCTATACGATCAGGTAAGGTGTAAAAAATATAACATTTCAATGGACTAATTCGGATGATACCGAAAACGTTCACTATTTATGTCGTCAGTATTGCGTCGTCCTTTGTGCAGTACAAACTGTGACAAGGATACTGCATAGAAATTGGAAGCCTGTATTGATGGTATTTTTGTAATATCATCAAATGGATGGGTAAAAGACGAGAGATCAACAGAGAATAAAGTATGAACACATGGAAGTATTGGATGAAATCCGTCTTTATAATGACAATGATGATTTTCAAAATTATGAAATTGTTTACTGATACTTCCCTTTATTGTATTTTTCGAAAAAAGTGAACCCATTTCTACTAGAAAAAGATATAGTGAATACCTATTTTTCATGGAGAATATTAGTGTGAAGTTTCAAAGCTGGAAGGTTCTGAAAGAAAACGACAGTGGATCACATGTCTCGCAAGGCATGTCATCTTCCATCCCTGCTTCGCGTTGAAGTGGTCGTATCGACTGCACACACACAATGTTGGGAAACCGAAAATCTCAGGATATAGTTACAGTTTTTTGAAAAAATAACGTTGCTGAGAAAAATTTTCTCTTATGAATACTTTTTATTTGTGTACGTCTAATACTATAGGTATATGGACCGATGTGTTTCGACATTTTTTGTTGTAAATGATAAGGAGGTTTCACTTATCTCTTTGTGAAACATGTCAAAAACAATAAATTAAAATTAACACACTTGGCTTAAGTTGCTCTAAATAATATTTGATGAAACTTGAGCTAAGTGTGTTAATTCCAATTTATTGCATTTATTGTTGTGTTTTGGGATTATATATTTACCCTTTTTATTAAGGCGTTTTCTTAAACAAAGTAATTTTTTGTTCTTTGGAGAATCGTGACTTCATTGGCGCAGCCGGTGCTATGTGTGCAATTGTGTGTCTTTTTTTTAAAATTTTGTCTTATAATATATGACTATTTTTCTGAAGAAGTTATACGTCCTACTGGTAGATAATTTTTCACAATAAATGATAATATAATCACAAGAACCTTGCTATATAATTGAAAATTTCAATTCCATAACGAGAAAAAAAAAAGAAAATTGTTCTGAACAGAATCACAATATTTAGAATTTTTTAGAATAGCTAGAATATTTTTTAAACCAAAATATTCTAGCAGATTATTGATTTTGATTGTTTTCGTATGTGTTTTTTGTACCTATTATTTTCACTCTGGCTGTTTTATATATAGTGCCTTAGATGTGCCCATCATATATATTGAACACGTCTTCCAATATTATTCCAAATATTATTTCAATATTACTGCTCCGGGAAACTGCGTTATGGAAGTTGAAGTGAATATATATAAAAAAAAAGTAATTGAAGATTTACATTCCCGTCATTTTTAAACGGTGCTTCTTCGCTTTCAAAACTCATTTTAGATTTCACTTCCAGGTGAATTTTATATTGAATTTAAATACACACGAATCGCAATGACACGTAAATGAACAAATTACTATGGTTATTAATTTTACTCAAGATATTACTTTTTTTTTTTTAATTATTGCTCACGGCAATTGGAGCCATTATTAATAGAACGAGGAAATAACAGTTTTGAGGAGTCAAAAAATGTTCGAATCCGTTCGGTTAAACCTAAGTAATTTACATTTGAAGGAAAAATGCTTGAAATTCACAAATTTTTTGAGATATCTCGGAATAGGAAAAAGATATTGACATGCGGTTTTCGATATTATGTTGCCAATTTAACCTACTTTTATATTCCGTAATTAAAAATGCTTGTTTCTATTTGATATTTTCGAAGGATAACTAGATTTCAAAAGTAAATGGATAGCGCTTTCTAGATTATAGGTTACTCATTACTCATAACCCACATTGGTGAAAAAGAGCTCTTGTCAAAAACCTGAGGGACATGCGTTTTTCATGCTGAGGTTCCAACTCTCTCCCTCCCTTCATTTGCAAAAATAGACTAAATTTTATGATACCAAATGAACGCAGAATTTCTTGATATAATCGTAGTTTAATGTGCATCTTAATTAGGCAAAATTTGTGAAAAATTCCTTTTTTAATTTTTGATATTCAATTATGCCTTCTAGCTGTGGATCTACAACACTATAAATAATAACCTGGTTTTTCTCGAGGTCACTACAGTTTTTTTCCTTAGCTGTAATATGAACGGTTCTCCAGATATAGCCGAGAGCTATTCTTATTGGGACAACCGGTGCATGGTACATCAATACTTTTTTTAAGTTTTAGCGGATACTAATGTCAGTGCTATCTACTTCCTGTATAAGGCTAATATATATTCTATATGCACAAGTCGAATTATGTAATTACTTCTGAAATAATGTGATACGCTTTGCAGCAATCAAGGTACCCAATGTTGTCAAGAATAGACAGCCTGAGCCCTGACGTCACAGAAGGGGGCGGTTCCAAAAATCGGCGTGAAAGAAAAAAGCTTTCAACCATGAAGTTGCATAAAAATATTTTATTCAGTGTTTTATTTTTGGGAAATAATACGACTTCTCCTTTATATATTCCGTTTTGTAATATGTGTTTTCAAGCCTTATGATTCAGGGAATCTGTTTCAAACCTGTTAAGTACGGAAAATTGTTTTGAAGCTTCCACGATTACCTCATGTCAGTATTCCATATCTGAGGTGTGCTTCACAGAGTACGAAATATGCTGTTTTATGCTTTGCTTGCGAAAGCGAAGAAGATACGGTTCGCAACATTCTTCGCAAGTTGCGTACACACATTATCAACATGCATGCCCCGTTAAACCTTAAGTCCTAATACAACTCGAAAAATGTTCAGAAACTTGGTACAATATTTTTCAAAAAAAAATTAACATTCTCTGTTTTCGCACTGTTAACGCACAAATAAAACCATTTCAAGAGCCCGCTTTAGCATTTATGCTCGTTTTCAAATAACTTAAAAGATTGTATTTGAATCGGAAATGAAGTGTATATTTCTTTAAAACCGTTTTACCCTCTACTCTCGCAGATATCTTTGAAAATTTTCATACTTATTTCACATCAAATATCATCAACCTACCATGTTGTGCCAAAAATGATGTTTGTGAGATTGGTGAAAATATCAGATGAAAACTCACAGATGACAAAAAAGCGAAAGAATATACACTTTCCTGTCCGATATTTAGTGAGGTTTATGAGTTGAAAGAGTTCAAATCCCAAAGCAAAAAATGCACAAACTGATTTATAAATGATATGAAGATATTGATATTTATTATGCAGTTTGGGAAAAGCATAAATGTACAGCTTATGTCGAATCATGTAAAAAGTTTTGAATTAGTAACTTTAACATTAAGTAACAACTAGGTGGCGATTTGAAGAATGCTCTCCTATAGAGTAAAAGCTCCAAATCGAATATGGGTAAGAGTGAAACTTGTCGTAATTTCTATTGTCAGAATACGCGGGGGTTCGAAAAAAAAGAGTACAGTTTCATAACAACATCGTACAGCATCAATTTGAAAACATGGCTGGATTCGTCTTTTCGGGTACTCAACTTTTCTCAGAAGATTGTAATGTTTTCAGAGCTGATAGAAATTTTTCAAAAACTGAATTGTCACGTGGAGGAGGTGGTGAGCTCCTGGCCGTTTATCATGACATCTTAGCGACTCAGATTAAGTTTCCTACAGTTTTCTCTAGTTTCACTCTAGTAGATATTTTATTGATTGAACTGAGGATGCAACGGAAAATCTCTTAATTTCAATTATGTATATACCTTCAAGCACAACTGTAAATGTCTATGAACAATTGTTTGATACAATGCAGTAACTTGACTTTTTTATAAAATGTTATTATAAAAACAATAATAAATAATAAAATAAATTGATTTAGAAACATTCCTTACATTGTGAAATTACATTCATTTCATTTGATAAAATAAGTACAACTAAGAAAAGTGGTCTCAAAAGGACTGAATTCAGTTTTGAGTCTGATCTTCCGCTCAGCCCTTGAGCTAAAATTTTGGTTCAAACAAAACTATTGGTTGAATGTATATTTACAATAATATACAACTTTATTTGAAAAGAAAAGAAAAAAATTTCCTCAGAAATATTAAACATTTGAGACAATTTCACATGGTGAAGAACATTTGTTTTAAAAAAAAAGTAAAAACATATGATACAAAAAATTGATTCATACATTATTGCCTACATTCGAATCATCGAAGTACTCTGCCACACTATAGTACACCTTCGTTAAGAGCAGATATTTAACTCTCCTCTTAAACAAATGAGCTTTCAGTACTTTCAATTTAAATGGCAAATGGTTGAAGATTTTAATACTCTGATGATAGAGAGAGTGCTCAAATTTAGATGTTTTATGCATAGGAATAAGTAGTAGGAACATACTTGTTCCTTGTTGAATACTCGTGATTAGTATTCAATTTAATAAACCTATCTTCATTCTCTTTAACATATCACAAACATCTATAAAAATATAATTACGGTAAGGTGAGTATGTAATTATTAATGAAGATAGGTTTACAAGATGTTCGTTGATGAATATTAAATAATTATCGAAGTATTCGCTTCTGTGCAATAAACACCCTATTTATTTCTGTTGAGCAGCCCCACAGCAGAATATTATTATTTAGATGACTATATACAGTTATGACTACATTCACAACACAGTTTCTAGGTACGATGTTCTTAATTCTAGAGATTGCAAAAAATGAGTTACCCAATTTTTCACATAAGATCCCAATGTGTATCTGTGACGTCCACTCAAATATTTGGCTACACATATTCCAAGAAACTTTGTTGATTGGGATGATGATATAGTGTTAATCCGATATTTAACTTCCAAGGTACTAATTTCATTACCATTCAGACAAAAATGAACACATACAGTTTTGTCAACGTACATCATCAAATTCCCTCAAAATGCATTCACATGTCTCCAGAAGTTCTTCAGGAGTCCTGCCAGAAACTACCACCGATGAATCATCGGCATATAGTGTCACCAAAAACCGGGACAACTTCGCAGGCAAAGTTTATATTTATGTTTATAAACGATGTTTATAAACATCGTTTATAAACCTGAATATATAAATATGAATAGAAGAGGTCCGAGAACACCGACACTTTTTTATTTTTTAAGGCTCTAATGGCATCCTCAACTTCAATTTTAGTGACAGGGTAGAAGTAAAAATTGGTGTTCACCATGGGTGATAATTTGCAAATCCGAGATAGATTATTTCCATATCGAGATGTTAATTTGGTACTAGCCATTTTGGAAAAATGTTCGGCGAAAACATCAGCTAACTGATTCGGATTGTCAAACACCTTCTCCTCAAAGTTTGAGGTCACATCACTTCTCCTACCGCCACTTTTTCCAGAAAGATCGTTAACAATATTTCAAATTGTTTTATTCCCTTTCGGTGAACCATCAATAGCTGAGCCATAAAACGTATATTTCGTATTTTTATGAGCACTTTTGTTAATTTCTGGCATTTTTATTGTTTTGTAGAGCACATTCCGAACGGGTATTTTTATGGAGTCGATAAAGGTAAGATAGGTTAAGTTTACTTTGAAATTTCTCATTCGTTACCCATATTTTCCTTCGATCTGCAGAAAGTACTTTACGTATAGGACAGCATTGTTCAAAATGATATCGAATAACATCAATGAATGAATCAAAACATGTATCAGCATCAAAATTATAAAACAGATCAGAAAAATTGTATTCAGATAAAGAAAACAAAGAATTATTCATATTTTCCTGACTAATATTTCTGAATAAGTAAGTTGTTTCTTCTTCATTGCGTGCTCGTTTGTGAACTGTCTCAAATAGAATGCATTGGTGGTTACTGATATGGGGATCAAAAACACTAACTTTGTAATTATCGGAATCAATATTTGTAATGATATAGTCTGCTTTGGAGATACTGGTTTGACCATTGATATTCGTGAATTCTCTAGTAGCATACTGGGACGTAACATTCAATCCGAACAATCTGATAGATCTCTGAAGAATTTGAATTATTTACAGTCATTTTTTAAATAATCAATGTTCAAATCGCCACATAAAACAATATAATTTTTCGTTTGGAAACAATGATGTAATGCACAAAATAGTCGATCAAAACAAAGATCACAGTTACCCAAACATGGTATATAAACACTGAGGATGCCTAATCGAATGCCTCGATCCGAAATAAGAACACCACAGATTTCAACATGCATCTCTTCAGAGAATTTTGAAATCATGAAGTTTTTCACTTTCAAGTTTTGCTTGGTGTACAAGATGCACCCACCTTGTTTTCTGTGGGTTCGACAGAAATAATCTGCTCGAACATAACCCGCAATCACCATGGAATTGACACTATCTGCACTACACCAATGTTCCGACACACTCAGAATATCCGTATTTGTTTCCATCAGTAACACCTCCAGATTATCGAGTTTGAAATACATTGAGCATTCAGCTGTATGATTCTCAAACATTCACTGGTGGCTAGAACAATCAGTCCACTCGATTTTGTTTCGTTTTTTTGTGGAAAAAATGATTCACAATTACTTTATTTGGCCAACTTGAAGCATCGAGAGCTTTGCTATGATCGGAACTAGTTATAAACAACTTGAACGATGAGTAGGAATCTAGGTAGCGTGAGATTAATTTTTCACATTTGACCTTAGAAAATTTGTTCATTAGGAAATTCTGTAGACTTTCGACATTTGTGTCAGGTTTGAGATTCGAAACATGGAAAGCTTTGAATTTTCCTAAGCCCTCCACGTCAGCAGCGCCAAAATCAATTTCCACAACCAGAGTTTTTCTAGGCTTGCTACTTTTTCTCACAATTTTCCATTCAGAATACCATGCTTTTTCGAGTTTGGAAGGAGATTCATTTTTTGATCCTTGTGTGTCTGAAGACTCACACAATCCAGCTCTCTAGGTATACTGCAACATTAATACAAAATTAGTTAGATCAAAAACTTCTAGATATCTTTTGATAAATGTTGATAACTTTCGTAAAGCGATCTATCCGATGATGTATGACCTGATATGTAATGTTGACTTTCTGGAGACAGCTGGTAATGCGGAAGATGCGTGCAGCTATTTATATGGAAAGTTATACAGCATATTGGATAAATGTTTGCCGATGCTTTGTGAGAAACACAAAAATCGATATCATCAGTGGTTTAATTCTTCGGTTATTAGGGATATTCGTTGCAAAGCGAATTACCCTATACCTGAATTGAACTGAAGCGGATTACCCTATACACCCTGAATTGCCCTATAATTATCCACATATTCTAAATCCCTTCAACATGTAATCGTTTCTATATTTTACATTGCACACTTTCAAGGAAATAAAAATATTCATAAATGTGAAAATTCCACTTGAAATGTAACTTGCTGTTCGTACATAATTTCGTGAACTAGGAATTATGTTCTTTTAGCTTTTGGGATGGTGGCAGTAATTTTTATATGATTTCATCATCTGACAGAGGTTGATAATATTATAGTACTTACTAAGTATAATAGTCATTTCAAACAATTATTACCCTTCATTAATTGCTGCAATATACAATACGAACTTCATATTATAAAAATAAGAAACGATCTCAAAGTTTGTCTCTGTACCTGTCTATGGTTTCAATTCTTTTTATTCGATATAAGATAAAAAAAAATTAATGTTAGACGCAGAAGTTTTTTCTGCTTTGTTTTAGTGTAACTAATTCTTTCAAATTATTATATTTCACAAAGTGTATTACTTCAGCGGTAGACAGATTAGTAATTGAAATTCTATTAGAGGTAAAAATATTATTTCTGTCACTATAATGATTACATTAATAATCTGTATCTTTGAAAAAATGCTCAAAAAAGTAACTGTAAGCATAAGTATTTTACTACCTGAGAACAGCAGCAAGGAAGTATAAATAGACATTCACTGATATTATTTGTGTACGATTATTCTTCTTCTCATGATAAAGAAAGCTAGAAACAGAAAAAGCCATAAAAGAATAGGTTGTTTAAAACCGGGAATGAAAGTCACGAAGAGGAAGGCAGAAATATAGATGCTCCAAAACACATTAGACTCTCTAAACCAGGGGTTCCCAAACTTTTTTTACTACGCCCCTCCTGTTAAAATGGAAACCATCCACGCCCCCCTTCACAGAACCTATTCTTGGCTGTGTTTTAGTGAGAGAATAACGTAAGTCACTGGTAACATCAAGTTTGTTTCTGAACTTAGTTTTAATTGCAACGAGAGTTGAAAATGCCTTTTCACACTAGTAGGTACTCGGAAAAGGCAGAAATAATCGAATAGCTGCCTGTGATACACGAGGGTACACTTTTAAATATTTGATCCAAAATTATGGCTTGTCCATTTTGTCAAAGTCGTACTTGGCAGAGGAATCATGTTTTATCTCCAAACCTTCTTCTTTCAGTGCTTCTGGCAGAGAGTTGATATTGATATTGAATGGGTCTGTTGACAGTCTGTAAATACCCTCGTCACAAGTGTCTGGGAAATATTCGCCCTCCCTATATAATATACGCCCTCCTGACATATCTTCACGTCCCCCAGCGTGGGAATCCCTGCTCTAAACGATCTACAGTATAGAATTCTGGATGAGAGTGACGAAGAAAGCAATGACTAGTTCGTGTTATGATTATATATTCTGATAATGAGTGTTCTAGGTAATGAAAAACGTGAATAATAATAATGGAATAAAACGACGATAGTTTGTTTATTTGAATTATTTGAATTACATGGAAAAATAAAACCAAAATAGAAAAGTTTTTGTTCTGCATATCACATCTGAAATCACAGTTGTAGATGTCTGGCACCTTTTCCTAATATATACAGTTGAAATATAAAACATGGTAATTCTTTTTGAAATGACTATGAAATGTTCGTACTAACTATTTTTTACAGTTTAATAACCACGATGGAAATCATATTCCTTAATTGCGACCGGCTCCTAAACTATTATGTCATTCTTTTATAGGATATTCTACTCTGGGATGTCATATTCTTCATGTCATTCTATTTCTCATAATTGATGGAATTTCATCGGTAGAGTGGTACATACGAACTCAAAACTATCCACTCCCACACTACACACACACACATATATATATATATATATATATATATATATATATATATACGGGTGTCCAGAAAGGGTATGGGGTATTTGTAACTTCAGTTAAAACCAAACCACAAGTCAGAAAATATATATATATATATATATATATATATATATATATATATATATATATATATATATATATATATATATATATATATATCAAATTTTACAGCAGATATTCGAAAATTAATTGGCAAAGATTATGTTTTCCAAGTGTTGACCCTCGCTTTGCTGGCATTCCTCTAATCGAAATCGGAAATTAGCCGCCACGAGCGTACACATCTCTCCGGAAATAGCGGCCATTTCGGAGTGAATGTTGTGCGTCAGTTGCAGTAGAATTCGTGGTTTATTTGCGTACACATTTTGCTTTAGGTATCCCCACATGAAATGATCAAGGGGTCTCAGATCGGGGCTTCTCGGAGGCCAGTTGATGGTTCCTCGACGAGAGATCAGTTTTTCTGGGAAAAGTTGATTGACAACCGCATGCGACTGGTTTGAAGTGTGGCAAGTTGCCCCATCTTGTTGAAACCATGTCTCCGCATTGAAACCTTCAAACTCCTGTAATTGTGGAGCCAAAAACTTCCGCAACATGTCGCAATACCGCTCACTATTTACCGTGAGTGTTCGCCCTCGCCGGTCTTCAAAAAATACGGCCCAATGATGCCTTCCCCAGACATAGCAGCCCACACGATAACCTTTGGACTATGTAGTGGTCGTTTATGTTTCTCTCTCGGATTTTAGTTGGACCAGAAGCGGCAGTTTTGTTTGTTTACGTGCCCGTTTAAATGAAAATTCGCTCCATCACTAAACAGTATGTTTTCAAACGTTGGGAAGCGTTGACGCATATCATTTGCAAAATTCACTGAAACTCTCACTTCTTCAATCGCTTGTTGGGTTCGAACAGAGCGTGGGCGACCTGGATGGTGAATTTTCACACTCGAACTGGTATTCTCAAACCTTCGAATCAATTTTCTAATAGTATCGTCGTTCGGTGCATTCCGTACATTAAATTCTGCACGATATAAACGTTGAGCTGACACTATCGAATCACCACTGCGATAATAAGCGAGTATACAAAAAGCACGATGGTTTCCCGGTACGCTTCCATGGTTACTGAATCTCCAAATAATGGCGGAGCAAGCTATCCTAACCGCCCTCCTCCAATCACGTCATTACTCGGACAGAGCCGATAAAAATACCATCCACCCGATATATATATATATATATATATATATATATATATATATATATATATATATATATATATATATATATATATATATATATATATATATATATATATTATACTAACATATATATATATATATATATATATATATATATATATATATATATATATATATATATATATATATATATATATATATATATATATATATATATATATATATATATATATATATATATATATATATATATATATATATATATATATATATATATACATATAATTTGAAAAGGATTATACAGGTATTAATATAGAAGATAAGAAACTTACGGTATTGAGCTGAAATTTTTGTGACAGCCGTTTACATATGTTTCAAGCTAATTGGCTATCATCAGAACGGCGTAGTTCAAGTTTTAGATGTTCAAACTTGAACATTAATTGAATTTTGGCTGCCACAAAAATTTCAGGTTAATACCGTAAGTTTCGAAGGTATGTGAACTGAAGGTGATGTTTCGAAGCTGGTGAACTGAATGTTTATTAAGTTTGATATTCTTGAAATCTATAGTCGTTATTCACTGTTCAACACTGACAGAATTTTAATGATAGTACTTGTATGTAGTTGAATATGTAATGTTCATTATTTTTCGTTTTCGTACATTTCTTGTCACAAAAATATTCATATGATGCATCTGCGAAAAACATTTTCAAAATTTCATCTTGAAATGGATTGTTTCAAATCAATAAAAAAACGAATTGAATTTACAACAGTAACCTGGCAGTTCAAATATATAAAATAAACATAATTCAATTGTATTCCACCTAATTTAATTTTAGATCTTGTTTATTTGAAATTTTCAATTATTCACATGTAAATATGAAATAGGTTATAAGTGTAAAAGAATAATCTGAAATTGTGAAATTTAGAAACAGATACCCTAAACAATTCAAAAAGACGAAACGAAATTAAAAAATATCACATCAGAAATTGATGTAAGATAAACTATGGAAAAAATAATTGAGAACAATCGATAGAGGGACGCCAAGTTTAAAAGAGTTAAATAAAAGAGAAATAAAATTTGGGAAGAGAACGACTGAAAAAGAAAAATAATCTGCAGAATGATGAAAACAGAGAATTTTGCATGAATTATTTAAAACAAGAAATATTGGATAACTGACCCAGGAGAAATTAATAAAGATGTTACCTCAAATTGAATATTTTATTGGAGGTTTTTTATCATTGTTTTCCGTTCTCATAATTAATTTAGTTTGTTGATTGAAGTATGTTTTTCGAATATGATCAGATATTTTGTCTAAATTAAATATAAATAAAATCTACTCTGAGAAAGAGTTAACTCGAATAAATTCGAAATTTCGAAAGTCATGAGCAACTAAAAAGAATTTAAATTCATATAATTACATAAATTTTTTAATGATTATCGTTAAAAGCCTAGTAATCAAATCGTATCAATATACTGAATATTTGTGAAATGAAGCAGACAAATTACTGCATCGGAAAAAATTGGGAGCGCGAATTGTGATAAGATAAGAATTGTAGC